>MCFA01000481.1:0-12800 GCA_002105025.1 Clohesyomyces aquaticus
TAGCCTAAACTATAATTAACCTAAGCAGAGAAGGCAGCTAAATAGAGGATATTATACTAACACTCTAACTATAAGGACACTTACTATACTCTAATATAACTATAGCATAGCAAACAAAAGCAAAGCAAGACCTTTCTTTAAAGCTATAGAGCTAGCAAAGCACTACATACTTGCTATCTAAGAACTAGCCTAGAACAAGCACACTAAACAAACGTACTGCCCCCTAGGATATATACTAGTATATAGGAGAGAGGAACAAACAAAGACATGCTTTATAATTAGTATAACGTACTTTACAAGCGAGTTGGTAATACAAGCGAGTTGGTAACCCTACTAACTTTCTGCGCCACGTTATCTATTAACAACCATAGCTTAACTACCTGCTACTTAATTGCCCTGTAACAAAGCAAATATTCTCCTTGCTATCTTAGCTCTTAATTAAGGCTAAATTTAAAGCGTGAATAAGGCTGTAGCAATGTTTAACGTCCCTTAATTAACCCTACACGACTAACGCGCTAGGAAGCGTGCGTGACGTGATTGCTAGCCTAGATCTAAGAAGCTTATAGAGCTTAAAGAGGAGGTTGTTGTTAGGCATATACTAGACCTAGATCTACAAGGATTTGCGCCCTCTCTTAACGCTGTACGAGATATAGCTAACAAGCTGCTCAATACCCGCAGTGCTAAGCAGGTAGGCTAGCAGTGGCTATTGAACTTTGTTAAGCGTATAGAGAGGCTTACTACGTGATTTAATCAGGCCTATAATCAACAGAGAGCTCTATGCAAGGATCCTAGGATAATTGGCGCCTAGTTTAAGCTAGTAGAGCGCACCTAGGCTACGTACAGTATCCTAGATAAGGATACCTATAATTTTAATAAAGCTAGCTTTATAATAGGCATGATTACCTTATAGCTAGTAGTTACTAGGTTAGAGAGGCGTGGCAGGCCAAAAGCTATCTAGCTAGGCAATTAAGAGTAGGTAACAGTCATCTAAGGAATCAACGCTACTAGGTAGGCAATCCCACCCTTTATCATCCTTGCTAGCCACTATTATCTATTAGCCTGGTACTAGGAGGGCCTCCCACGCGACTGGGCGATCTCTGTGAGCAACAATAGATAGACTACTAACAAGCTTAGAGTTGCCTAGCTAGAGCACTTTATTAAGCACACAAGCAGCAGGATAGTAGGCGCGCGCTAGCTGCTTATCCTAGATAGCTATAAGAGTTATTAATCTCTTAAATTTTAAGAGCTCTATAGAGAGCATAACATCTATACCCTCTATATGCTACCTCATTCCTTACACCTGCTGTAGCTGCTTAATGTTAGCTGCTTCGCGCCGTTAAAGCGCGCGTACGCGCGTTAGGTTAAGGGCCTAATTCATAGCTATATTAACTATATTATAAAGCTTAAGTTCCTACTAGCCTTTAAAGCAGCCTTTAAGCAGTTAATTACTAAGAGCAACATCTGCGCAAGCTTTAGAGGCGCTGGCCTAGTGCCTTATAATCTAGACGTAGTGCTATTAAAGCTCAATGTGTAGCTTCATACGCCGTCACTAGCAGTAGTAGCAGCTCCTTAGGAGTCTCAAACACCTAGTAACGCGCGCGAACTAGAGGCTTAGTTAACTCTAGTTCGTAGCAGGCTTCAGAGACACCAAGGATCCTTACCTACCTCTATTATTAAGTCGCTTAATAGGCTTATAAAAGGTGCTAAGATAATAGTCTATTCTATAGTGCTGCTCTGTAATTAAGTCTTAACTCTGTAAGAGGCAAATAAGACCCTTAACAAGCGTAAATTACATAAAAGAAAGCGGATTTAGAAGCAAGGGACCTTAACGTAGGAAGAAGGAGAGGCTATAGTTGCCTAGCAGATTATAAAGCAGCAGGTAGAGCAGGAAAGGCGTCAAGAAGCTGCGTAATTAGGTAGAAGCAGGCAGGCTGTTGCACGCTGCACGCGCTGCAGAGAGCCTAGGCATAACTCACGTACGTGCAAAAAAGATGCAGTAGCTACTACTTAATCTTAGACATCTATTTTATCTACTTTAATTAAGTTGTTGTTAAGCTGCTTTGTTGCAAAGGTGTGAGGAGTTAGTGGGGTTACTAACTCGCTTGTATTACCGACTTGCTTGTAAAGTACGTTAACACTAGGACTAGAAACATAGAAAAAGACGTATAGCTCTAACAATATTAAAGCAATAGAGCTCTAAACAAAGGACAAAACAATAGCAATTGTTAATATATATAACCTAACTAACTAACTAAATAACTTTACTATAATTAACTAGCTCTAGGAACAGCTCGCGCAAATCCTAGTAAACTAAAGGATAATTATTCTTAGGGACTTTAACTTACACTACCTAAAATAGAGAGGCACTAGGACCTAGAGCAACTCTATAGCAGCCTGCCTGCTAACTAACATAGAAACAAAGAACCTACTACTATGCACTCTAGAAGGACTACTAACATAGAAACAAGGAACAAGACAATTAGTAATAGATCTAACATTTATAAGTTTAACCCTTGCTTAACGCCTAGAACACTATAGCCCTATAGACAAATAGGCGCTTATAAAAGACTATATCCTAATTAGGATTACATTTATATATTATTATTATTATTATTATTTAATCTATTTACTGTTTATTTTAAGCTCTAGTAGCTTATGTAGACTTTTGCTATAGAATAAAACTTATGCATAGAGAAAACCTTCTATATGCTATATTTACGTTCCCTTTACTTTTTGCCTATAAGGGTACTACGTTTTTCTTTTGTCTTAACTGCTTATGTTATTACACTTGCCCTTAGTTAGGGGCTTAAGAGAGAGAGAAAGAGAGAGAGAGTAAGAAAATAGAAAGAGAGGGAGAGGTATTTATATAAGGGGTAGTCTAGCAGTCTTTAGTAGCGTTACGCTAGCGTTGTAGTAGCGTTAGGGCAGCGTTTCCTTAAAGGTCTGTCTAGCCTAATAGTCTCTAGATCTCTTAGTATGTTACATAATTCTCTAGGGCTAAGTCCTAGGCTACTTTAAACTGTTTTAGAACTCTCTGCTTAAGTAACCACAAGGCTGTTGCCTTTGCTTGTTCTAGGTAGCCTAGGGCATCCTTTAGCCTTTCGTTGCGTAGGCGTGGTAGCAGCGCGCTCCTGTTATATCTCATGCAGTGGAAGATCACGTGTTTGACTGTTTGTTCATGCTATCCGCAGGGGCATTCTCTAGAGATCCCTAGTACCCTGCGGTGCGCTAGCTAGCAGTTGAGTCCAATTGCCTCCGTGCGGAGCAGGAAGAGCGCTGTTGATTCCGCTTTCAAGAGGTCGTCGTATAGCTGTTAGCTAGAGAATCATGTATATTATAAGTTATATAGTAGGGTGCAGCATAGCTTGCCCGCCCAAGCTCCCTACTATGCGTCGAAACGCATAAGTTCCCTGATTTGCTCCTTAAGCCTATCGTAGCAGCGCTGCCACCTGCACTCTAGATAGACCAACACGCGCATCCGTCCTTTCAAGCTATATAGACAGTGTTGTTAGCGAGGGTTTAATCCTCCTCCCATTATACAGCCCACTACATGTAGATCCCAAGCAGCAGCCTCCTGCGCCCTAGAGAACAGCTGTCTACCTGCAAGGCTGTACGAGTCCACCAAGGGTCTACCCTGCGCGTACGCAAATAGCTAGAGCAAGTACCTTAGAGCTATCTATTGCTGCTATTATATGCCACGCCCTATAATCCCTTTCACGCCTAGCAGATTGTTTCGCGTTACCTATAACCCTCTTAGAGATAATAGGCTAACTATGTCTTACAAGAGTAGGCCCTAAGAGAGCTTAACGCTGCGTAGCTCTTAGTCTTTTAGCCTCCTACTAACTAAGCTTATGTTCTACTATCTTGTTAAGTCCTACTTAAGTTTGCCTAAGACTAATACCTGCTAGTTTGCCTAAGTCCGTAGTGCCTAGGTTAACACAGTCAACTAAGGTACGTACGACCACGCCTATTAGAGGCTACAGGCACTATGCTGTTTAAGATCCTCTAATTAATTGCTAGCAAAGCGTAATAGTTATCTATTTAGTTATTAAGTCTGTTAGGAATCTGTTATTAAGTCTCTTATAGGTTTGCCTAGAATTTTAGATTGTTCCTGCCCTTAGTGCGACGCCTTAGCAACGCACTCTTAGAGCAGCGCAAGCATAGAGGTGTCCTGTTATACTACTAAACTAGAGTAGCTAGCAAGGCAGCTCCTTAGATAGTATGTTAGGTAGTTTTTACCTAGTTCCTCTGTTTTTCTGTTGCCTCTAGTGTTGTCTTAGCGCTATAAAAACTCTATAACTTCTAACTATGTTAAGGGTTAAGCCTTTAGAGAGCCCTTAAGCGACAACTAACGTTATGCATTAAAAATTAACGTGATCCTTATACTCAGCTCGCTCTAGCGAACAAGATAGTATAGAAGGGAACCCCTATATGGCAGTATGGGTCGAATCACGGTTTTGGTGTTCCCCTACATTTATATATAACGTTAAACCTATAACTAACTAACAGCAATATATAATTAAGAAAATTAATATTAAAGACATAATTAAAGACCTAGAAGAGTCTCTATAGCACTAACAAGAAAGACCTCTTGCCGCTCTATAAAAAGCTATATAGCAGAGCATAGAGAAACACTGCCCTAGATTAAGACCTAGCAAATTTGCCTAAAAAACGTAGTCTCCCTAGGCAACAGTACTGCTAGCTAATATAAGGAGGGCATAAAGGGAGCTTATATAATAACATATAGAGAAAGCAGAGAAACGCTTATAAAACATAAAGAACATGCTAACAAAGGAGATATAGAGGGCTAGGAGAGCAAGCTAGAGGACCTTTATAGGCAGCATCTAGGAATTAGCAAAAAGACTATATAAGACTCTATAGAATATAATAAAATAGAGCAGGGACTATAATAAAGGAACCTATATAGAGCCCTACATGCTAGCGCTATAAAACATAACATAAGAATAGAGAAGTAAAGACAATAAAGACAAAGCTACTCTCCTAGCAAGGAAATTCTTCCCTATAGCAGGGGAGGTAGACCTTAGCGACATTATATAGGAACTATAGCAAGAAGCAAGCAAAACAACACTAACTTATAAGCAAAACTAAGAGCAAGGGGAAAGACCTAGCTCTATCTACATAGACCTTTAGGTAACAAAACAATAAGTCTAAGACATAATATATAAGCTCCTAAATAACAAAGCCCTAGGCCTAGATAAAATACTAAACAAGGTACTTAAAACGCTTAGTAACATAATTAGTAATAGACTAGCAATAGCAGTTAGCTAGGTCTTTAAAGGCAACCTGCTACTAGAGAAACTTAAGGATACTATTATAGTAGCCCTCTATAAACCTAGGAAAAAGGACTATACCCTAGTTAGAGCGTACTAACTAATTATATTAGAAAACATAATAGCTAAACTAGTTAAAACTATTGTTATAGAACGCTTTATAGAGGCTATAGAAAGACATAAACTACTACTATAGAACTAAATAGGAGGTAGGAAAAAGGAGTTAACAATAATAGCAGTTAAGCTGCTTACTAACGTTATATAGACAGCGTAGCAGGCGCGCAAAGGATACATAGTCTTAATGCTAGGACTAGACCTAGCAAGAGCGTTTAATAACGTAGCATATATAAGGCTACTCTACGTTCTATAGAAAAAAAAATCCTAGCAAAGACTATATAATTTATTTAGGACTTTCTAAACAAGTAAACAATAAAAATAACCTTTATAAGGTACATAGGCTAGAAGATATAGGTATACGTAGGCATCCTATAGGGGTCTCTTTTCTCTTTAATACTATTCCTGTTCTTTATTATAGAGCTGCTTAAAGAGTTTAAGCAACTAGGAAGCAACAATATCTTAGGCTTTAGGTTAATAGATAACACTATACTAGTTGCCTAGGGCAACATAGCAGCAGACAACTGCTATAGGCTTATAGCTATATATAATAAATACGTAGCATAGGCAAAACGTTATAGAGCTAAATTCGCCCCTAACAAATACTAACTTATGCACTTTATAAGGAGGAGAGGATAGCATAAGGACCTTATAAGCACTATTTATATTAATAGCAAAACAGCTAAACTATGCACTAAATCTAACTAGATTTTAGGAATATAAGTAGACCTAAAGCTAAAATAGAAAGAACATAGCTAGAAAGTAGCCTAACATAGGGAGAGCTTATATAACGTAATAGCATGTATTATAGCCTTAACCTAGGGCCTATCTATATAATAATTAAAACTCCTCTATATAGCAGTTATGCGCCCTGCTATAATATATAGGGCATAGGTATAGAGATAGCAAACTAATAGAGAACTAATAGCAGCAAGCATAATAAGGCTATTAATCTAAACCTAGAAAAAATACCTTAAAAGAGTTATAGAAGCATATAAGGGCACCTTAAATGCAGCAATTAAGCAAGAGGCAGGGGTAGTTCTACTTACTCTATAAATAGAGACATAGACCCTCTAACAGGCAACTAAATAGCATATATAACTTAATTAATGTAAAAAATCAATAATTAATAGCAAGACATGCAACAATTGAGGATTAATAGCGGAGCAAGGCAGGAGAACAGGATTTCATGAATGGCTTAATTTTTTATTCTCTACGAAATTCCCTTCTATATATATTGAAGGAACAGGTTGGATATAGTAATATCCGTAGTCGGATATAGTACTATCCGTAGTCGGATATAGTACTATCCGTAGTCGGGTACAGTACTATCCGTAGTCGGATACAGTACTATCCGCAGTCGGGTACAACAATATCCGTAGTCGGGTATAGTACTATCCGTAGTCGGGTATAGTACTATCCGCAGTCGGGTACAACAATATCCGTAGTCGGGTATAGTACTATCCGTAGTCGGGTACAGTACTATCCGCAGTCGGGTATAACAATATCCGTAGTCGGGTACAGTACTATCCGTAGTCGGGTATAGTACTATCCGCAGTCGGGTACAACAATATCCGTAGTCAGGTATAGTACTATTTGAAACTTATTCTGTTTTAAGCTTGTAGACGCTCTGTTTTACGAGCTAGAGCTTCGTTTTAACCTAATTTCTATATAGTTTTAAGTTGTCTATTTAATAGTGCTATCTATTTAATAGATAGTAATAGTAATAGCTTATATAGATTAATGTTATATGTTTTTAATATAACCCCCTAGTCTATATAAGGTATATATTACTATAGTTATAGATTGTTAAATATATTATTAAATATGTTTAAATTTAATAGTTTTGTTAGAACATCTGCTGTTTAATTCTTAGTACTAATATAGTCTAATTTAATAGTTTTATCTAGTACTTTTTCTCTAACAAAGTGATATTATATATCAATATGTTATGGAAGGAGCACACCCAAAAGGCAGCACAGAACGGCGAGAGCTTATTTAACGCGATAGCGCGTATCACAGCATTAACGTGGGGCCCGTTAATGCAACGGTTAAAACTTATCTATACAGCAGTAGTACGACTAGCAATGATGTACGGAGCGCAGGTATGGGGACGGCGACTTGACGGAGGATTGACGGCTATAAGCACAATAGAGCCACTTCTAAAAACGTAGAAGAAATGTCTGAGGCGGATCACTAGAGCATACAAAGGTACCCTAAGCGCGGCTATTAAGCAGGAAGCAGGCATAGCCCCGCTCTCCCTCTAGGTTAAGACATAAGCGTTCTAACAGGCAATTAAGCAACATAGAGCTATAGACTAGAACGTCTAGCAAACTATATAAACTATATAGAGGTTACTAAGACAACAGGGAAGCAATACAACAGCGCCGCGCCTAGCCACGTAGAGCAAAGCAACAAAAGCAAAAGCAGACAACCTTATTGCCTAGGTACGCGAATGGTGAGCATACTAAGCAGAACGCTAGCGCGCTAAGGGCAACTTAACGCGCAGCTAATAGACTAGACAACTATAGACAGGCACCTACATAGCAATCTAATAGGGACAAGACCTTAAATAGGAACAGGCTTAGAAACATAAAGGCAGGGGAAGGAAGGAAACAACCTAGACAGAACTATAAACAAAACGCCCCTAACAGCTATACAACAACCTTATAAAAGCAGAATTAACAGCGCTCTTTGTGCTCTACATAGAGGCAATTAGACTTAACTGCTAGCTAGCGCACTATAGGGTACTAGGGAGCTCTAGAGAATGCCCCTATAGATAGCATAAATAAATAGTTAAACACGTGATCTTCTACTATATAAAATATAACAGGAGCGCGCTGCTACTACGCCTACGTAATAAAAGGCTAAAGGATGCCCTAGGCTACCTAGAATAAGCAAAGGTAACAGCCTTATAGTTACTTAAGTAGAGAGTTCTAAAATAGTTTAAAGTAGCTTAGGACTTAGCCCTAGAGAATTATGTAACATACTATAAGATCTAGAGACTATTAGGCTAGACAGACCCTTAAAAAAACGCTGCCCTAACGCTACTATAATGCTAGCATAACGCTACTAAAGACTGCTAGACTACTCCTTATATAAATACCTCTCCCTCTCTTTCTATTTTCTTACTCTTTCTTTTTCTTTCTCTTTTAAGCCCTTTACTAAGGGCAAGTGTAACAACATAAGCAGTTAAGATAAAAAAAAACATAGTACCCTTATAGGCAAAAAGTAAGGGGAACGTAAATATAGCATATAAAAGGTTTTCTCTATGTATAAGTTTTATCCTATAGCAAAAGTCTACATAAGCTACTAGAGCTTAAAATAGACAGTAAATAGATTAAATAATAATAATAATATATTAATATGTTTTGTTTTTAAATAATGTTCTAGATTATTTGCTAAATCTATAGCAGGTTTACTATCTATAAATAAATAGTGTTCTTTTTTATTTGTTTAAATATTTAATTCTTTAAATACATTAATTAAGTAAATATACTCTTTTATTGCTTCTTTTAAAGCCATGTATTCTGCTTTATAGCTAGATAAAGCAATAGATTTTTGTAATTTAGAAGACTAGCTAATTGGTGTTTTTCCATATAGAAATATATAGCTAGTAGTGCTTTTTCTTGTGACTATATCACCCCCCCCCCCCCCCCCCCCCCCCCCCCCCCGCCCCCCCCCAATCTGCATCTGCAAATCCTAGTAGATTAGGATATTCATTACAGAAATAAAGACCTATATTTAATGTAAATATTAAGTATTTAAATATTCTGTTTATAGTAGTATAGTGAGATTTATTAGGGTTACTTATAAACCTAGCGCAGTTATATACTGCAAAAGCTATATCTAGTCTTATATGTGTAGCTAAATATATTAAGCTTTCTATTTCTTGCTAATATAGATTTATTTCTTCTAAAGAAGCTTGATTTAAATTTTTGCTTAATCTAATACCTAGTTTGCTAGGTGTAGATACAGGATTTAAGTTTTCTTTATTAAATCTCTTTAGTATTGCTTTAATATATTTAGTTTGCTTTAAACTTATAGAGCGCTTTTCTCTATTTCTATTAATTTCTATTCCTAGAAAATATTTAATATCTCCTAGATCTTCTAGTTCTAGATCTTTTTCTAAATTTCTTTTAACTAGATTTATGTCGTCTATATTAGCTCTAATAACTAATAAATTATCTACATAGATAATTATATAGATATTTAATATAGTATTAATAAAAATACATTGTTCTATTTTAATAGGATAAAAATCTAATTTATTTAGTTTCTTATTAATAAATTAAAACTAAGCTCTAGGAGATTGTTTTAATCTATATAGGGCTTTATTTAATTTGTAAAAATCAATAATTAATAGCAAGACATGCAACAATTGATAATTGATAGCGGAGCAAGGCAGGAGAACAGGATTTCATGAATGGCTTAATTTTTTATTCTCTACGAAATTCCCTTCTATATATATTGAAGGAACAGGTTGGGTATAGTAATATCCGTAGTCGGATACAGTACTATCCGTAGTCGGATACAGTACTATCCGTAGTCGGGTACAGTACTATCCGTAGTCGGATACAGTACTATCCGTAGTCGGGTACAGTACTATCCGTAGTCGGATACAGTACTATCCGCAGTCGGGTACAACAATATCCGTAGTCGGGTATAGTACTATCCGTAGTTGGGTACAGTACTATCCGCAGTCGGGTACAACAATATCCGTAGTCGGGTACAGTACTATCCGTAGTCGGGTACAGTACTATCCGCAGTCGGGTACAACAATATCCGTAGTCAGGTATAGCACTATTTGAAACTTATTCTGTTTTAAGCTTGTAGACGCTCTGTTTTACGAGCTAGAGCTTCGTTTTAACCTAATTTCTGCATAGTTTTAAGTTGTCTATTTAATAGTGCTATCTATTTAATAGATAGTAATAGTAATAGCTTATATAGATTAATGTTATATGTTTTTAATAATTACTACTATGAGTAGCATTGCTATTACTACTATGAGTAGTATTGCTATTACTACTAGGAGTAGTATTGCTATTACTACTATAAGTAGCATTGCTATTACTACTAGCAATAGTATTGTTATTAGAAAAATCAAAGACTTGTGTAGGGCTGTCTTTTTCTAATATATTAGAATATTTAATTCTTTTATTAGTAGTATTTTTATATTCTACTTTTCGTTTTTTGTTAATTTCTAATTATATTATTTAATTAGATAAATTAGGAACTTTAGAATTTTTGTTTTTAATTTTCTTTGTTTTAAAGTTATAAAATTAATTTTCTAATATAACTATATCTCTAGAATAGGTTATTTTATTTAATTCTAAATCTAATAGTTTATAACTATTGTTATGATCAAAACCTAGTAGTATAGCTTTGTTTGCTCTAGGTTCTAATTTCTTTAACCTAGTTTGCTTATTTTTATAATAAGCTATGGAGCCCCAAATTTTAATTTGTTTAAAATTAGGTTTAGTATTATATAGTGCCTCATGTGGGCTAATATAGTTAATAGAACTATGAGGTGTAATATTATATAGATAAACAGCAGTATTTACTGCTTTATCCTAAAAATATAATAGTAAATTACTATTATATAATAAAGCTCTAACTGTTTCTATAATAGTTCTATTAATTCTTTTAATTAACCCATTTTGTTCTAGCGTATATAGACTAGAGAATTGATGTATTATACTAGAATTGTTAGTTAATTCGGTAAATTTATAGTTAGCAAATTCTCCTCTATTATCTGTTCCTATTATTTTAATAGTATAATTGTTATTATTATTTTTAGCTTCAGCTTTAAATTCTTTAAAGGCTTAAAAAGCTTCTAATTTTAAAAATATTATTTTATAGTCTAAATACTTAGTTTTAGCATCTAGAAAAAATATAATATATTTGCCTAATTTAGATTCTACGCTAAGTAGTCTATAAATATCTATAACTATTTTATCTAAATAGTTATTTAGCTTAGGAGTTAATTCCTTATTTCTTTTATTTGTTAATTTAGCTTTTAGGCAGATTTCGTAGCTAAATCTATATTCTTTAGGTATTTTAATATTTAATAATTAACTAATAATACTAATATTCTTATGGCCTAATCTTTCATGCTATAAATTTAATAGATTAATTAGTCTATTATCATAAATTATATATAAACTAGTAGGTTTTTAATCTATTTTAGCATTTAAGTAAAATAGATTATTTTTGTTATTTATAGTAAATAGAATTTGCTTCTTATTATAAAGTTCTTTATATATAATTGCTAGATTTTAACTAAAACTAGCTTTATATCCTTCTTTAAATATTCTATTTAATGAAATAATGTTTATATTAAAGGTAGGTATATATAAACAATTATTTAAAATAATTTTATTATTTTTATAATTAATAGCAATATTTCTAGTGCTAATACTACTAATTATAGAGTTATTTCCCTAGGAAATTTGTGTAACATTATTATTTAGTGTAGAGAATAGATCTCTATTACTAATTATATGTTATATACTTCTAGAATCTAATATAAAATTAGTTTCTATATTTAAATAGTTGTTTATAGTATAATATACCTTTTCTTCCTTAGCAACATCAAAATCGTCTATAATATAATCTTCAGCTAATAGAGCTAAATCTTTATTATTCTTAGACAGTTGCCTTGTTGCTAGGCTATTATCTCTATAGCCAGGTGGCCGTTTATAGTCGTAGCTGTTTTAAACCATTTAGGTTTATTTTCTAGAAATAAATACTAGCATTTATTTATAAAATATGTATTTATTTTACATTTATTACAAAAACGTTGTTTTTGTATTTTAGAATCTTTAACAATTCTATCTTTTAAAGGCTTTCTGTTTTTAGTAAATAAAACCTTAGTTTTATTACTATTAATAGAGGTTTGCCTTTAAGATTTATCTAATAAATTAGAAAATAGATTTTCTAAATTCATTCTTAATAAATTATCCCTATAGGATTATGTAACATAGTTACAAATCCTTTATAGGAAGGTGAAAGATTATTTAATACCTAGGCAATAATAACTTGCTTAGGTAGTTTAATATCTTTTGTTTTAAGTAAATTAGCTAGCAATTTAATTCTATTAAGATAATCTTCTATAGAATTAAATAGGCTTAGATTACACTTAAAGAATTCTTTGTAAATTAAGAATTTAGATGAAAAATCCCTTAGGACAATAGAGGTTTTGTAATTTTTCCTAGGCTTCTAACGCTGTTATATAGTGTTATATTTAAAGCAAGGGTCTATCCTCAATTAATAGCCTAATTAGGCTCAGGGATTATTGATTTTCAATCGTATTTATAGGTATATATTAATCATTGTTATAATCAATTGTATCCTATAAAGACTTTTCAACTAAAACTAACTCTATACAAAGCT
>MCFA01000482.1:0-12589 GCA_002105025.1 Clohesyomyces aquaticus
TTTGTCCTTTTCTCTTCTACTCTATGCTCTGTTAGTATAGCCTCTACGTCTACTGTTCTCCTAGCGCCTGTTGTTATAACATAACGCCTAAACTGCTGTTATAACATAACAACCTGTCTAAAGGACTCTCCCTTTCTGCTAAAGCAGGATCTTTGCCCCTTTATATTAGGTGTCTGTTACCCTAGGGTCCTAACCTAGGTTCTCTTCTATAGGAAAGAGTAACAATCTACGTCTTATAATTATAGTTATCTAGCTTAGGGCAGTTATAGAGGCAAGGAGTAGTAAGAGATTCGTCTAGCCTAGGGGTAAGAGGTCTGCCTAGGCTGCTATTTCGTCCGCGTAGCGAGGGAGTGGGGTGCAAAGGTTGTTTTTTAATTATATTGTTTAGTTGCTATAGGTAGGTAGGTAGTCCTTTGCGTTATAGGGTTTGTAACTGTTCTAACTGTCGTAGGCGCGTTGAGTTGTGTTGCGCATAGTCGTAGTAAAAATTCTGCTCTGTCTTACCACAGGGCATCGTCACCTACCGCGCCGCCCTTAACGCGACGTCTCTGCGCTGGCTCTGAGCTCATGAGAGTCAGGTTCCTAGGCTTCACTGCGTGGAGGTGCAGAGTCTAATTTCAAAGCCTACGTTAAGCTTTTTTAAGGTTAAGTTATAGCTAGTTATATACTAACTTTAATTCCTTTATAGTTTTTATAGCAGCTTATGCCTTAATGCTTAGTAGCGTCTGTTTAAAGAGATTTAGGTGCTTTCTATTATTTACAAAGTAAGGCGTTTGTCCTGTTGCTTCTAAAAGTTTGTTGTTATATACTAGTTATGCTATAGGTAATAGCAATACCTAGTTGTCCTAGTTCTAGTTAACATATATCCTTAAGTAGGCTTTAAGAGTTTAGTTTGTTCTCTCTGTTTGTCTGTCTGTCTATAGATAGTAAGCTATAGATAGTTTCTTTTTTGTTCTAATTATAGCAATTAATGTTGTCTAATAGTTTAATATAAAGAGCTTGTCTCTGTTACTAATAATTAATTATAGCATGCTATAGTGTTATATAAGTTAATCTAGTATAACGTGTCCTAGCTATACTGCTATATAGTTGTTATAGAATAGTACTAGCTTAATATACTTAGTAAACGTGTTAACTATAACTAATATAGCGTTATATATAATTCCTGTTACAAGGTCCTTTAAAGCAGGTAGTTCTATAATAAAATCTATTAAAATGTTATCCTAGAGTGCCTTAGTAATAGGCATAGGTTATATTTCTCTATGTTATACATAGGTACTATGTTTATTCTTTTAACAGTCTATATATTTTATAATAAACTATAAAACCTTATGTTTTATTTTGTTAAAGTTATAATGTCTTCTAATTAGTTCTATTATTTAGCTTGTTCCTAGGTGCCTATGTATAGGGTTATTATAATGTTGTCTAATAATCTTCTTCTATAGCTTAGGTAGAACATTGTTATTAATGCGTAGGATAGTGTTTAGTTGTTATATAGGTCCTAGCAAACTATTAGGGTTCTAACGTAGGAGCGTTTCTTATACGTCTTCTTTGTTTCTAACTAAGTCGCTTTATTTGCTTAAAGCGTTAGCTCTTTTGTTGTTCTTTCCTAGTATATACATAATCTTAGACTTATACTGTTCTAGTCTCTCTAACTATCATGCCTAGCAGCCTATAAGTTTCTTAGTAGTAGTAAAGTATATAGAGTTTTTATAGTCTATAAAGATTGTTAGATCTAAACAGCTTTCTATATAGATTCTCTAATGTTCTAGAGCATTTATAATTGCTATTAGTTCCTTATTATATATGTTATACTGTTGTTCTAGTCTAGTAAAGCTCCTTAAATAGTATTTAATTAGATGCTACTAACTATCTTGTTGCTATATTACGCATGCTTCTATAGCTAGGTCTAATACGTTAGTCTTAAAGTATAGCAGTTCCTTGCTTTAGAAGGCAATTAGAGCTAGGGGGCTAATACATGCCTCTCTAAGTTATTAGAAGGCTTCCTCTTGTTCTTTCTTTTATTTAAAGGGTATGTCTTCTTTGTTAGTCTTGTTAAGGGGAGTGTCTTTATAGAGTATTTTCTAATAAATCTTTAGTTAAAATTTATAAATTCTAAAAACTCCTAAGATTCCTTAACGTTTATTAGCCTTAGCTAATTTTAATAACTTATATTTTCTTTAGGCTTATCTTAACTCCTTATAAGTTAATAACATAGCCTAAAAAGTTAACTTCTTCTTTATAGAATTTATACTTCTCTAGTTTAAGTTATAAGTAAGTTTTGTCTAGTAAAGTTAGTACTTTTTAAAGTGTTCTATATATTTTTTTAGTTCTAAATAGATTAAAATATTATCTAGGTATATAATAACAAATCTTCTAATATGCTTATAGCATGTTATTAATAAGTGTCTAGAACGTTGCTAGTCGTTAGTAAAGACTAAATAGCATAATAGTATACTTATAATTCTATAGCAAGTTCTAAATGCTATTTCTATTCTTTACCTTTCTTTATTTAAATAAGGTAGTATTGTCTTATAAGTTAAGTGCTATAAATATCTTTGCTTAGAATAACTAGTCTATAGCTCTAAGATATTTAGTAGTAAGTATTAGTTCTTAATTATAATGTTGTTAAGTTTCCTAAAATTAATATATAGTTATAAGGGTCTATTTTCTTTAGCATAAATAGAAGTAGATAGCCTGCTAGTAATGTTAATAGTCTAATATAACCCTTCTTAAGTGCTTTGTTAAGGAATTCTCTTAGCGTTCTAAGTTCTGTTTCTAATAACGCGTAGATTAGTCTAAAAGTTAGCTGCTTTCCTTTCTATAAAAGACTTTATAGTCTTAGGGTTAGTGTCTAGGCAGTGCGGCTACACCTGTCTCTTTCTAGAATAGGTATGTCTATTTCCTATATTCTATAGAGATCCTAGAAGTTATACTGTTCTTTTCTTTTCTTGTTATAGTTGCCTATTCTTTTTTAATAGAGGAACTGTTCTTGCTAAACGTGTCTTGTCTAAGGTTATGTTATAGAGCTCTGCTCTTGCCTTTTTATCTGCTGTTAGTGTTATATAGCGCGCAGGTTCTAAACTTAATATATAGTTATAGTTTCTTAAGGATATTATTTCTTTTTTCTAATTAATAGTTAAGTTATGTCTTTATAACTAAGGAAGTCCTAATATAACGTTATAGATAGCTAGTCTATAATAGTCTAGGTTAATTTCCTTAGTATGTCCTTAGGTTTCTATAGGTATATGTAGAACCTTATGTTATATTATGTCTTGCCCTAGCATCTTTTCTCTATTTATAACATAAAGTAGATAGAGTTCTAATTTCTTAAGAGGTTATAGCCTAGCTATAAACATAGCTCTTATAGAAATAAAATTACTTAATGCCCTTAAATCTAATAGTACCTTTATCTAATAACCTCTTAATTTAATAGGTAGCTTAATCTATAATAATCTAGTAACATAGTAGTGTTCTATTATTTTGCTAGGCGCTTGTCTAAAAAAGAGTTAGGTTTAAATCTGTTCTTAGTTTTCTCTATAAGGTATTATATATAGTTTTCTTCTAGACATAGTTGCTATATGTCCTAGGTATAGCAGCTGTTAATAGTAGTCTTTATTTCTACTATGTCCTATTTATCTTTTTCTAGGAAATGCTGCTTATCTTGTTTATCCTAGAGGTGCATAGTGCATGTGTTGTTTATATATTTAAACTAGTGCTATTTATAGTTTCCTTGTTATAATAGAAACTATCTATACTTATTCTTTTAGTTATAGTAATCCTTATATAAGTTATAGTTATATAACTCCTATTAGATGTTACTATAAAGTTAGTTTTAGTAATCTAGCTAGTAACTTAGTACTATTATTATTATTATTAATTCTTGTTTACTGTCTAATGTAAGCCCTATTAGCTTATGCAGACTATTGCTACTATTTATACTAGGTGAATAAAAAACCCCCTGTTAGCTAGTTATAGAAGCAGCTCCTAAAGGCTTGCCTGTACTAGGGGAAAAACACCTTTCGTTTATATGCTATATGTGCGTACCTAGGCAGGCGCAGGCAAGACGCCTGCGCCTATAGGTTGCTGTTGTCCTCTAGCCTTAACCGCCCACCCTGTTACGCTTTTCCTGACCTAAGTCCTAAATGCCCTCTATGTCTAACGTCCCTTATACCTTATAATGTTACGTATGTCTGTCTTCGTCCTCTCCTCTTCTACCCTATGCTCTGTTAGTATAGCCTCTACGTCTACTGTTCTCCTAGCGCCTGTTGTTACGACATAACGCCTAAACTGCTGTTGTAACATAACAACCTGTCTAAAGGACCCTCCCCTTCTGCTAAAGCAGGATCTTTGCCCCTTTGTATTAGGTGTCTGTTACTCTAGGGTCCTAACCTAGGTTCTCTCCTACAGGAAAGAGTAACAATCTACGTCTTATAATTATAGTTATCTAGCTTAGGGCAGTTATAGAGGCAAGGGGTAGTAAGAGGTTCGTCTAGCCTAGGGGTAAGAGGTCTGCCTAGGCTGCTATTTCGTCCGCGTAGCGAGGGAGTGGGGTGCAAAGGTTGTTTTTTAATTATATTGTTTAGTTGCTATAGGTAGGTAGGTAGTCCTTTACGTTATAGGGTTCGTAACTGTTCTAACTATCGTAGGCGCGTTAAGTTATGTTGCGCATGGTCATAGTGAAAATTCTGCTCTGTCTCACTATAGGGCATCGTCACCCACTACGCTGCCCTCAACGCGACGTCTCTGCGCTAGCTCTAAGCTCATGAGAGTTAGGTTCCTAGGCTTTACCGCGTGGAGCTATAGAGTCTGATTTCGAAGCCCTAACTTAGTACTATAGAAGCATCTTCTTTACGTACCTTTTCTTGTTCCTATTGCTATATGTTAGTCTTTTCTTAGTATAGTGTCTTTCCTAGAGCGTTGCTAAAATTTAGTAGCTAGCTTAGGCGTTGTTTTAGCAACTTAGTCTATAAAGGTCCTTTGTCTTGCTCTTTAGAATCTAAAAATACTTTTTTGTTATTAACATCTAGGAGTACCCTAAGTTCCTGCTTAATGTCTTCTAGTATAGCGTACCGTCCTAGTAGGTGCATGTTTTTATACTTAGCGTTAATCTAGTTAAGGTATCTCTTTATACTAATTATGTTCTAATTATAATATTCTCTATTAGCAGTGCGTTATAGGTTCTAATAGATCTTATGCTTGTCTTTGTCTAAGACTATAACTTCTTAGTCTTTCTATTATTTTATTTACTGTTTGTTACTAAAGTGCCTAAGTAGTTTAATATAGTTTTCCTTAGTTAGTTTGTTAATATAGTCTATAAACTCTTATAGTATATCGTCTAAGGTTAGTCCTTTATTAGCGCTTTTAACTTCTATAGGTAGTCTATTAGGACTATTATCCTCATAGTGTCCTGTTATTAGTCTATAGAATTTATTAATAACTTTATCTCTAATGTTTGTTCTTTATAATTTTTTATAACTAATAATTTTCTACTTAGTGTCTTAGGTTTTATCTAATATGCTAGTATTAAGTACGTTAAGTTATTATATAACTTTGTTCTTAGAATAGCAGTTTCTACTAATATAGCCTATCTTTTTATAATTATAGCACTTTTAGGTTTCTTAACTAGTATTGCCTGTTATAGCAATTCTTTTCTTGTTATAGCCTTTTAGGTTCCTTCCTTTAATTATAGCATCTAAGTACATTAGCTTAGGTCTGTTAGAGCAGTAGTAACTGTCTATATAGTTTTGTCGTTTTCCTCTGTTATACCTATAGCGTTGTCGTCCCTTGTCCCTAGTTGCTTATAGCGTAGTAAGGGCTTATGACTCTAGCTTATACTTATAGAGTTTATTGTCTAAGCAAGTAGCTTTGTTAATAAAGTTGTCTAGTATGTTAGTAGTAGCAGGAGTTCGCATAAGTTTAGCGCGAACTTTAGCCTTAAGCCCCTGTCTAAACATCTTTATAAGGGCCTAATTGTTCTATTTAGTCTAGATAGCATAGCGTTAGAAGTTGTTAGCGTAGTTACTAACTAACTTAGTTTAATAGAGTTGTTAAATTGTTTATTTAGCAATAGCTAGTTTACTAGAAATAGCAAAGGCCTGTTAAAGTCTTTCTTTAAACTTGTTATGTTCTTTAAACATGTAAGTAATTCTGTTTTTATAATTATTTTTATTTAGATATTTCTTAAAGTAAGGTTTTACTTAATTATAAGCCTTTTCTCTTATATAGAAGACTATAAGCATAGCATAGTTGTTATTATTAATTTTGCTTTTAACATAGAAGTAGACGTTAAACTAAAGGATCTATGCTTTAAGCTTCTTTTATTCTCTATAAAAGAGGTTAGGTCTTGCTACCTTTAAGGTAGTAGCATAGGTCTTGCTACCTTTAGCTAGAGTAGATTATATTAAAGTGTTGCTTATCTTGCTTAAGGGCGTTTAAAATGTTATAGTACTACTTCTACTAGGTCTTAAGTTCTTAAGAGAAGGCAAGGGCTTAGTAGTTATTAGTAGAAGCAGTAGTCTTGCTAGTTAATTCTTAGGGCAAAGATAAGGTCTATTGTTATAGAGTAATCTTATAGTATTAAAGGGATAATCTATAAGGATTAAGTAACTAATATATTAAGTATAACTAAAGAGATTAAACATAAACTTCTATAAGAGTAGTTTGCTTTCTAGATATAGAGATATATAATGTTAAGTGCTCTATCTTGCCCTGCTTGCTCTATAAGATTAGTAAGAGCACTAGGAGCATCTAACATACAACTTGCTCTACTTGCTCTATTATGTTAGGGAGAGCGTAGAGAGCGCTAAGCCCTCTTGCTTAGTTAGCTACTCTGCTCTGCTATTGCCTTTAGTTCTAACAGAGCAACTCCCTCGAGGCGACAGGTCATAGTGGGGCTAGCGCTAGTGGTTCGTAACAATAAGTAGCCTAGGGATTAAAAGGATATATAGAAAGCTAGATTTTAGCGAACTAGAGTTTCTTAAACAGTACCTTGGCCTACTATAGACTACGTAGTTTATTAGGTCAATATGCTGCTTAACAAATACTATACACCCCTAAACGTAGCAGTTATACTACTTTAGTTCTAATAGCACTTTATCTATAAGCAGCGTATAGCCTTTCTAGACTAGATTTTCTATATTAATATTATATACGCGCTAAAGAGCAGCCTGTTGCTTTTTCTATATTAATCTTAGCGTACCTATCTACGCGTTATATATTTAGAGATTAATAAGTTGCTTTTTCTGTTCTATAAGCCGTTAGTCTATAGTATTAGGCAAGTAACGACTTACTAGAAGAGAGTCTATCTACGTTATATTAGCTAAGACTTTTATAGTTATATGCTAATTTAGATAGGAAATTGTCTACTATTAGGGTCTCCTAATAAAGAATACTATTATCCTTTGCTACTTTGTCCTTATAGTGTTAGCGTATTTAGCGTGTAGCATTATAGCAATCCTTATTATTACTATTATTATTATTATTATTACTACTATTACTTATGTCTTCCTTGTTAGTATTATTAAGGGCCTGTTGTTGTCTATACTCTTCTAGTATATTAGCCTCTACTTAATTAAACCTAAACCCCCTGTCTCTATATATCTTAAAGTGTTAGTAGTAGGTTCTTTAAGACATAGTATGTCTTATACTATTCTCCTTTAGTATATAGCACTAATAGTAGAACTTCTATAGCTTAGGGGCTAGTTAAGGGCGTAGGCAGCTAGCTTAATAGAGGGCAGCAACAGCAGGCGTTTAGGGCATCGTAGGCGATAGGTTTAGGGGGTCTAAGGACAGGCAGTAGTATAAGGCAAGAGCCTAGCAGAAGAGTTTTTAGGGAATAGTAGAGGGAAAGGAAGGTAGGAAAGTAGCAAGATAGTATAGTTAGTGTAGAGTCTAGTCTACTAGTAGGCGCCTCTGTTTTAATACACTAGCCTAATTATAATAATATAAAAACAACACTATAGAATTATATTAGCATAACAAAAATCTATGCGTTAGAGACTTGCTATATAATAGAGCAAGGTAAAATAGTAACTTTCTACGCTAGCAGGCTATATATAACGCTAGGGCAGTAACTTGCCTAAGCCTTTAGCTAAGGGGAGGGTTGCTAGAGAAGCGTGGGGGTAGTTGTGCTTTGAACGGTATAGGACAGGCGTTAGGGGTAGTAGGCTAATATTATACTTATAGTTAGTTTATAATAAAGTGTTACTTGTTAAAGGTGCCTATAGGCAAGAATATAAGATTAACTACAAAGGAACTACATAGGGGTTCTATAGGCCCTATATACTAGTCTGTTCCTTTATAATCTATTTAATCTATTGCTGCTAAGAGGCGTAGATTACATAGATCGTTGTTCCCTTAATCTGTTAATCTATTGCTGCTAAGTAGTATAGATTAACAGATTAGCATATGTAATGTTAGATCACGTGTCTATGTTATGCCAAGCCTCCCCTCTAAGGTCGTCGCCCTCTAGAGGGCTGTTGTCCTACGTCCCTGCTATTAGGTTTATACTGTTATTATATTTAACTAGGTTAAACGTAATACTTTGTTATGTAGTTCTGTTTATAATATTGCTCTAGTAAGTAATATTTATAACACTATCTCTCTCCTCTATGCTGCCTAGGGCAAGGTTATTCTGCTCTAGGTCTGCTAAATAAATAGCGTGTTAGCTCTACTTAATTAGTTAGCTAAGGTTG
Organism: Clohesyomyces aquaticus; assembly: GCA_002105025.1. Classification (NCBI taxonomy): domain Eukaryota; kingdom Fungi; phylum Ascomycota; class Dothideomycetes; order Pleosporales; family Lindgomycetaceae; genus Clohesyomyces; species Clohesyomyces aquaticus. The sequence continues at coordinate 8,697 of MCFA01000482.1, forward strand.
TCCTCTATGCCTCCTTCCTATAAAACTATTAACAGCGCCTCTAGTTCTACTTTATAACGCCTTTAACTTGCTAATTATGTTTTCTATAATAGCTCTATTATGTCGCTGCTATCGTGCTGCTTATAGTATGTTTATTTTAGCCCTAATACTAAATATAAACTGTCTCTTACTAATAGTTAGAGCTATAAAGCCTATATTAGGGCGAACGTTTGTAGTCTCTATAAATTCCCTAAGGGCCCCTAGGTCTCTATGTCTAAATATACACGCTTAATCCTAACTACGTAATTGTTGCTTACTTTGTTTAGGGAGAGCTGTTAACTAGTTAAGAGAGAAAGTAGGAGCTAAGCTAGCTAAAGCAATCTGTTAGCAGGAACTTGCGCTTAACTAAATAGCTAAGGTGTCTTATAGAGTAGCAGAGGCTTATGTAAAGGTTCTTTGTCTTTAGAAACATTAGAAGTTTCTTGCTAAGAAAAGCTTATAGCAGTTATAACTCATAGAGGCGATGCTAGATAAGGAGCTAGACAACAAGGATAAAACTCTAGTGGCTTCTCCATGGGAGGCAGCAGTTAACCTAGGCGTCTCTTACAACGCCAAAGATAGCAGCAGTCCTCCTAGCTTGCTGCTAGGCGAGCTAGACTTTAGGCCGCTAACTCCTAGGTTCCTTTAAGAGTTAGGTTATAGAACTCTATTAGCTTTTTAGGGTAATTAAGGTTCTCTTCTAGTTCCTATATGCTATCCTATAGTCTTCCCTTTTTATCTGTTCCTAACTACCTAACTAAGTAGTAGTTCCTTCTATTCTACACCTTATGCTATAGGATTATGTTAACTTCCTATTCTTTGTCCTAGCTATACGTAGCTGCCTTATAGACTGCTAGTTTTACATTCTAGGGTGCTCTTTCTAGGAGTAACATATAGAACGTTAGATAGATTCTTATAGTTCTAGGTATTTTAAGTCTATATGCTATAGGTAAGACCTGCTTTTTAATCTTATATAGTCTAATTCTAACGTAATTAAGTTTGCTGTTAGAGCGTTAGCTTTTAATGTTTTTTTAAGATAGCTAAACTTTTTCCCCTTCTTAAACGCTAGTCCTTTTTATGCTTTTTGTTATAGTACTTTAACATTTTATTATAGAGAAAACTTACGTTTCTTAGAGTTGCTAGTATATTTAAAGGATAATCTCTACTATTCCTTAGCCCTCTAGCTATATAAAAGTATTGTCCTTAGGTTTTAGTATATTCCTAGGTATACCTATACTAGCAAAGAATAGTAATATTTCTATTACGCTATGCATTACGCTGTTATATATAAACTATGCTAATAGTAATAGTAATACCTAGTTGTCCTGTTAATAGTTAAGGTAACATCTTAGGTACTGCTTAACTGTTTAATTTGTCTGTTCTATAAGCCTGTCTGTTTATAGATAATAGGACGTAGACATAGCTGTTCTTATTCCTAGTTTAGCTATTATAGTTTGCTAAAACTTAGAGACAAACTTTAGATCTCTATCTAATATAATTTTGTTAGGGACGCTATGTTCTATAAGGACTACTTAGAGCATAACATATGTAAACTGTTCTACGTCTAAATCCTCCTAATATAGTATAAAGTAGGAGTACTACATAAGTTTCTCTACTATAACTAGTATAGCATTATACTATGCCTAGTAAGTAGGTCCTTAGACCTTAAGAGTTTAACGATAAAGTCTAGCAATATTGTTCCCTAAGCTCTTTTAGCTAGTTTGTTAGTTATAGAAGGCTATATAGAAAGTGTCTAGTATGTTTGTTTTGTTAGCAGTCCACGTAATTCTATATAACCTCTATGACTAGTTTCCTTACATATAGAAAGTAGTAGTTTCTTATAAGGCGCTCTAGCGTCTTTTTAATGCCCTAGTGCCTATAAGCTAGTGCCTTATAAAAGGTTTACATAAAGTCCTTTTATTTTACGTAGGATATAGGTTGTCTAAATATAAGGACAAGGTTATCTTTTTGCTCTATTGCTTCTTAATGTCTTTAATTTCCTATATAGATTCTTTAGTAGCGTCCTTTATCTATTTAGTCTAGTTATCTTTACTATTATTATAACAGTTTCTTAGGAGGCTGCTACTCTAGGTATATTTAGCATAAGAGACCTGTCTAGTTCTTGTTATAGGACAGCGCTATATGTTTTTTTAATATCTTAGTATCCTAGCTTACGGCTTAGTGCGTCTGCTCTCTAGTTTTCTGTTCCCTTAACGTAGACAATGTAGATGTTATACGTCGCAAGTTCTACGCCTATTTGCTTGTCTTAGATTAAGTTCTTATTAATTAGGAATTCTATAAGGTTCTTATAGTCTATATAGACAATAGTTTAGTGTTTTGCTCTCTAGAGATTTGTTCTCTATTTTTAAGTGCTTTAATAATAGCTAATAACTCTTTGTTATATATGTTATAGTTTAATCTATAGTAGTAAGTTTTTATAAGTAATAGAACACTAGTCTTTTTACTCTGTTCTAGTTATTTAGAATAACATAGCCCCTATTGCTCTATTAGACGCGTTAGTCTCTACTCCTGCTAGTTAGTTTAGGTTAAACATGTAATTACTAGTTCCCTAGTAAATTAGTCTTAATTTGCTAGAATGCCTCTTTTGTTCCTTTGTTATTTTAAATAGTATATCCTTTTTTAATAGTTCTGTTAGTAGTGCTAATAGTTCTAACTAGTTTAGTATTAACTTTTAGCAGAAGTTATAGAATCTAATAAAGGATTAAACATCTTTAGATTCCTAGGTCTTTCTAGTCTTAGACTGCCCTAATCTTTGCTAGATCTATGCTAATTTTTCTAGTTTAATAGTAAACCCTAAGAAGTTAGTCTTCCTTATGTAGAATACGCACTTCCTTAGATTTAGGTATAGCTTTATATCTATTAATGCCTTAAGGACCTTCTATACATGCCTGCTATGTTCTTCTATAGTGTTAGAGTATACTAGAATGTTGTTAAGATATACTATATAGAACTAATCTAGGTATAGTTTAAGAACTATGTTAATACGTTCTTAGAAGGACGCTAGTGCGTTAGTGAGGCTAAACAGCATAACCTAGTACTTATAGAGTCTAAACTTAGTTCTAAATGCTGTTTTCTACTTATCTCTCTCCTTAATTCTTATATGTTAATAGGCGTTACATAGGTCTAGTTTTATAAAGATCTTAGCCTAGCTAATATAGTCTTATATTTCTAATATTAATAGTAGTAGGTACTTGTTTTTAATTATTATTACGTTAAGTTTATAATAGTCTATGTATAGTTATAATTCTTCTATGTTTTTCTTTATAACAAAAAATATAGAGTGTGCTGCTAGTAAGGTTAATAGTTATATCTATCCCTTGTCTAGACTTTCGTCTACGTACTCCTTTAGAATTTTAGATTCTCTTTTATAAGTATAAATATAGGTCTAAATAGGGTTGTTTCCTTTCCTCTAGTAAGATGCTATAGTCCTATAGTTAGTGTTTAGGTAGTGCGATCTTAGGTTTGCTAAACGCTGTTATAAACTCTTAGTATTCCTCTAGTAGTGTTTCTGCTAGGGTCTTGTTAGTTATAGCAATTCTGCACTAATACTTTAGTTTAGAAGGGATTCTTATAGTTTCCCTTATCTAGTTAATAATAGAGTTGTTGTCTTATAGCTAAGGCATACTAAGGATAATATCTTTAGTATCTCTTATTCTTATAACGTTAAAACTAAGTAGCTCTCTGCTTCTAAGTAGTAGAAAGTTATATGCTATAGTCTTAAAAGTAATAGGTTCTTAGAAAGCGTCTCTCTTAATAGTATAGACAATCTCTAGGTACCTTTTTTTATACACTATTATCTAGTGTCTTTATATAAAGCCCTTTAATATAAAGTTTTAGGTAGCTCTGCTATTAAT
>MCFA01000483.1:0-12563 GCA_002105025.1 Clohesyomyces aquaticus
TTCTAAAAGAAAATTATGGGCTTCGAAATCGGACTCTGCACCTCTACGTAGTGAAGCCTGGGAACCTGACTCTTACAGAGATCAGAGCCAGCGTAGAGACGTCGCGTTGATAGTAGTGCGGTAGGTAACGCTGCTCTATGGTGAGACAGTGTAGAGTTTTCACACCAGCGCTACTACAAACAACACCTATAACAGTTAGAAAAACGGTTCGCGAACTCTAACATAAAGGACTATCCTTAAGCACCTAACAGCAACAATATAACAACATAGCAAAACGCCTTATCCCTTACACCCTTGGGCAGACGAAACAGCAGCGGCTGTGCGACGGACAGACGCCAGCGACCCAAGCTTCGCATACCACTGGTACGGTGCCAGAGAGGCTGGGATAACGGCGGCGCTGCACACGGATGGACCCCGTATACCACTGGTGAGGCGCCAGAGGGGCCCAAAAACGTGCGACGGCGGCGACAGCGCGCAGATAGTCCCCGCATACTACTAGTGAGGTGCTAGAGGGGTCATAACAAAACGCGCCGTCAACGCCTGCGAGGAGCGACAGCAGCGCTGGGGGCGAGGCGCGAGGGGGGAGGGAGAGCGTAGCGGACAACTATACAGGACAGGAGGCAGTACCTACACACAAGGGAGACATCACCAGTAGAGGCAAGCGTGACAGGGTGGGCGGTCAAGGCTAGAGGACAACAGCAACCTACTGGCGCAGGCGTCACGCCTGCGCTTGCCTAGGGACGCACATACAGCACATTAGCGAAAGGTGTTTTTCCCCTAGTACAGGCAAGCCTTTGGGAGCTGCTTCTACGACTAGCTAACAGGGGGTTTTTTGTTCACCTGGTGTAAATAGTAGCAATAGTCTGCATAAGCCAATAGGGCTTGCATTAGACGGTAAACAAGAATCAATAATAATAAAAGAAAATTATAGGCTAGCTATAATAGTAATAATTTGAGATTTCAAGGTTTTTCTTAAAAAGAAAATTACAGGCTAGCTATAATTTAAAATAGAGGTGATTTGAGATTTGAGGTTTTTCTTAAAAAGAAAATTATAGGCTAGCTATAAAAGAAGTGATTTGAGGTTTCAAGGTTTTTCTTAAAAAAAGAATTATAGACTAGCTATAATTTAAAGTAGAGGTGATTCGTAGAAATTGATTTCGTTATAAGCAGCTAGGCTTATAACCTGTAAAAAATTAATAATTAATAGCAAGACATGTAACAATTGATAATTAATAGCGGAGCAAGGCAAGAGAACAGGATTTTATAAATAGCTTAATTTTTTATTCTCTACAAAATTCCCTTCTATATATATTGAAGGAATAGGTTGGGTATAGTAATATCTATAGTTAGATATAGTACTATCCGTAGTTAGATACAGTACTATCCGTAGTCGGGTACAGTACTATCCGTAGTTAGATATAGTACTATCCGCAGTCAGGTACAACAATATCCGTAGTCGGGTATAGTACTATCTATAGTTAGGTATAGTACTATCCGCAGTTGGGTACAACAATATCTATAGTTAGGTATAGTACTATCTATAGTCGAGTATAGTACTATCCGCAGTTAGGTACAACAATATCCGTAGTCGGGTATAGTACTATCTATAGTCGGGTACAGTACTATCCGCAGTTAGGTACAACAATATCCGTAGTTAGGTATAGTACTATTTGAAACTTATTCTGTTTTAAGCTTGTAGACGCTCTGTTTTACGAGCTAGAGCTTCGTTTTAACCTAATTTCTACATAGTTTTAAGTTGTCTATTTAATAGTGCTATCTATTTAATAGATAGTAATAGTAATAGCTTATATAGATTAATGTTATATGTTTTTAATAACGTAGAGCAAAGCAACAAAAGCAAAAGCAGACAACCTTATTACCTAGGTACGTGAATAGCGAGCATACTAAGCAGAACGCTAGCGCGCTAAGAGCAACTTAACGCGTAGCTAACAGACTAGACAACTATAGACAGGCACTTATATAGCAATCTAATAGAGACAAGACCTTAAATAGGAACAGGCTTAGAAACATAAAGGTAGGAGAAGAAAGGAAACAACCTAGATAGAACTATAGACAAAACGCCTCTAATAGCTATATAACAACCTCTTAAAAGCAGAATTAATAGCGCTCTTCCTGCTCTACATAGAGGCAATTAGACTTAACTGCTAGCTAGCGCACTATAGAGTACTAGGGATCTCTAGAGAATGCCTCTATAGATAGCATAAACAAATAGTTAAACATGTAATTTTCTACTATATAAGATATAATAGAAGCGCGCTGCTACTACGCCTACATAACAAAAGGCTAAAGGATGCCCTAGGCTACCTAGAATAAGCAAAGGTAATAGCCTTATAGTTACTTAAGTAGAGAGTTCTAAAACAGTTTAAAGTAGCCTAAAACTTAGCCCTAGAGAATTATGTAACATACTAAGAGATCTAGGGACTATTAGGCTAGACAAACCCTTAAGGAAACGCTGCCCTAACGCTACTACAACGCTAGCATAACGCTACTAAAGACTGCTAGACTACCTCTTATATAAATACCTCTCTTTTTCTTTCTATTTTCTTACTCTTTTTTTCTTTTTCTCTCTTAAGCCTCTTACTAAGGGCAAGTGTAATAGCATAGGCAGTTAAGACAAAAAGAAAACATAGTACCCTTATAGGCAAAAAGTAAGGGGAACGTAAATATAGCATATAAAAGGTTTTGTCTATGTATAAGTTTTATTCTATAGCAAAAGTCTACATAAGCTACTAGAGCTTAAAATAGACAGTAAATAGATTAAATAATAATAATAATAATTGTTCTAGTTACTAGGTTATAAGCAGATTGCCCTATACTTATAAGTTAGTAGCTATAATGTTGTCTAATTCCTATAAACGCTAGTTCTGCCTTTATAATAAAATCTTTATAGCTAACACTATTACTCTTGTTCTCTATAATAAGTGTTTCTTAGAAGGTTATAATTGCTTTGTTATGCTAAACTCTTGTCTAAAGTATGCTAAGTGCACTTGTCTAGGTCACGCGTATGTTAACATGTTATAGGAGTCCCTTAATTAGACTTATAAAGAATATTAAAAGAAAGTAGATAAGGATAAAAAGCTGCTTATAACTGTTATTGCTTGTTTATTATAAAATAAAAAGATCCTAAAGCAGGCAAAGAAAAAGGCGCAAAGGAAGGCATTGTGCCTAGCAAGTAAGATAGAAGAGTTAGGTAAGAATGTTAGTATAGAGGAAACAAACTGCCCTGCTACGTTAATAGGCATAGAGTTCTCTTCTATAATATAGTCTACGCTAGATTATATTAATTCTGTTATAGCTAGTTATAGTACTGCTAAAGTGCTGCCTAGCAATTTATAAGGTTTGTTGTTAGTTCCTAGGTGTTTTTGCTTATAGAGTAACCCTTCTATTTAACTAGGTATTCTTAACTATTATACTCTCCTTGTCTAATCTATTAGTAATTAATAATTCTTTTAACTTAAAATTTGTTTTCTTCTTTAGTCTTATATTAAAATGTTGGGCTTCGAAATCGGACTCTGCACCTCCACGCGGTGAAGCCTGGGAACCTGATCCTTGAGGGGATCAGAGCCAGCGCAGAGACGTCATGTTGATAGCGGCGCGGCGGGTGGCGATGCCCTGTGGTGAGACAGAGCAGAGTTTTCACCGCTGCCGCGCGCGACGCAGCGCGCACTATAACACGCCTATAACAGTTAGAAACAGTTATAAACCCCTATAAACTAACAGCTACGTACATACCTATAGCAACTATATAACAAACGCTTAAAATACAACCTCTACACCCTGTTCCCTCCATACATAGACAAAATAGCAGCCTAGGCAGACCTCTTATCCTAGGCTAGACGAACCTCTTACTGCCCCTTGCCTCTATAACTACGCTAAGCTAGATAACTATAATTATAAGACGTAGATCGTCACTCTCTCCTACAGGAGAGAACCTAGGCTAGGACCCTAGGGTAACAGACACCTGATACTAACTAGAGGCAGAGATCCTGCTCTGCGTAGAAGAGGAGGGTCCTACAGGACAAACAGTTATGTTATAACAGCAGTCTAGACATCATGTTATAACAACAGGCGCTAGGAGAACAGTAGACGCAGAGCCTACACTAACAGAGCATAGGAAGGGGAGGAGGAGGGTAGAGACAGACATACGTAACATACTAGGTATAAGGGACGCTAGACACTGAAGGCATATATAACTAAGGCTAAAGAAAGAGAGATAGAGTAGGCAGTTAAGGCTAGAGGACAATAGCACCCTACTAGTGCAGGCGTTACGCCTGCGCTTGCCTAGGGACGCATATATAGCACATTAGCGAAAGGTGTTTTTCCCCTAGTACAGGCAAGCCCTTAGGAGCTGCTTCTACGACTAGCTAACAGGGGGTTTTTTGTTCACCTAGTGTAAATTATAGCAAAAGTCTACATAAGCTACTAGAGCTTGAATTAGACAGTAAATAGATCGAATAATAATAATATTAAAATGTTTTTTATAGTAGCGTATTAGAGTCTGCTAGTTCTAATAGTAATATATAGAACTTTAAGTATATTTTTATATCTTCTAGAAATTAGAGTTAGTAGTTAACTAGTCTAATAATAGACTTAATTAAAAATAGTCTAACCTTAACATAGTCTAATCCCTTGCTTAGTTGCTTTGTTTATAGATTCTTTATGCGTAAGTATACTCTATCTCTTTTCTTTAGCTAAAGTGCTATTTTTCTTTTATTATTAACATATAAAATGCCTTTACGTTATGCTAACGTTTTCTACTACTAAGCAAGACACACTACTAAGCGAGACACCCCTACTAAAATCTACGATCCGCGATAGCATAAATCATAATATATTAACAACTATAAATTATATAATAGCATAGTATATTATTTAGTATTAGAAGTATTAGAAGCAGCCTATACATAGGTTCATGCGTTATGCCCTATGTTGCTATAGCGCCTATAGCGTCTTTGTTGCGGAGCTGCACCTACGGTGCGACTACCCCTTAAGGACTCTCTACTAGTTTCCTGCCTACTAGCGCCCTAAGCAGTGGCTAACAGGGCTCCTTCTGCTATTGTTAACGTGCCCTAAGTCTATATATACTTTTGTTTATAACGTTTACTCTTTGTTTAGGCTTTAATTATCTTGCAAAGCTAAGCAATCTCCTCTACTATTAAAGCGTGTTTATGCGCTGTTGCTAGCGCGCTTTTCTTAAGCTTCTAAAGCAACTTAATAATAGCAGTTAGTAACAAATTAACATATAATCTAATCTTACTATAAATTAGAGTAGATTAAGCCTTAAATTCATGTACATTGCTTAGTGTTTACGATTTCTATATAGTAGGTTGCTTAGGTAGTTAATTAGGCGTAGAGAGACGCATATTAAGTCATGATATTATAACATCTAGATCATGCGGAACAAGCCTAGCGCCTCTAAACGCTCCTTTAATAGTCTCTGTTATAAACGTCTTTATATAGGCTGTTTTAAACGCTAGAAGGAAGTCTGTTTTAGTAATATAGGTAACAGAGCGGCGCGCTAAGGCTATAATCTTAGTGCTATATACGCGCTTTAATAGCAAGAAGCAGCTAACGTTAAGAGGCTATAGTAGATATAACAAGTGCGTAGGCATACATAAGGTAATAATCTTATGTTCTTAACAGATCTCTTTAAATTTAGTAGAGTAGTAGCTTTTATAGCTGTTAAGAATAAGCAGCCTATAGCCCCCTATAGTACGTGACTTTGTTAACGTGTTAAAGTGCTCTAGCTACGTAATTCTAAGGTTATTATTTGTCTAGCTGTTATTACTAACAGCAATAACCTAGTTATAAGGCATAGACTCGTCCTAGTACTATGTAGAGATATAAACCTTGCTTACGTAGATAATAAAGGGTAGGATTGCCCACTTACTAGCGCAGACGCTTCTAATAACAGTAACCTACTTATAATTGCCTAGCTAAACTATCTTAGGTTTCTTACGTCTCTCTATAGCTATAACTATAAGCTAAGACTCTATAACTCCTATTATAAAGCTAGATTTGTTAAAATTATATATGTCTTTGTCTAGAATGCTATACTTTGCTTTTATATTAGCTACTAGCGTAAACTACGCGCTAATAACCTTAGGATCCTCTTGTTTCTTCTTTTAATTATTATATAATTAAGTCTAGCGCGTTTAAAGCTCCTCTATATAATTAATAAAGCAGTCTAGCTAGTTAATGCTAACTAGCCTTAGCTCTTGTTAGGCGCGCAGGTTGTTGGCTATATCTTGTAGTAGGGCCTTTAAGGGTAGAAAGCCTCTAGAATCTAGGTTAAGTATGCGCTCTACTATTAATTTCTTCTCTAGTAGCGTTAGGTTCCTATAGTTAGGTACGTAATCGCGTTGTGATGCTCGTCCGTGGCTTTGATGCCCTAGGGTTAATAGAGGCACGATATAGGCGCGTGTAGCAGCTTGTTAGGATAATAACGCGTCGCATTTTATAGCTTTAATAGCAATAGTAATCCTAGCTTTGTTTAAGGTTAATATAGTAGGTAGTAGTTATTACATTGTGGTTATACTGTCGCGCATGTAGATTTTAGTAGAGGTGTCTCGCTTAGTAGTGTGTCTTGCTTAGTAGTGGAAAACGTTAATCCTAGACTATAATACGTATGTAATTAGTAGTATAATTAACTAGTAGAGGCTTAGAGTTACTTTAGTAATTAAAAGAGTAAAGTATAATGTTAGAGAGTATTGTTATAACTTTATAATAATATAATAAGTTAGTAATAACTATAAAGAATTAAACTACTAAAAGCTAGATCTTATTTTTCTTAAGTATAATTTAGTTCCTTATAGAAATCTAAGTAGATTATATATGCTTATAGTGTTTATAAGTGCTTATAGTTAAATTCCTTAAGCTTCTCTCCTTAACGTAATCTAATATTTCACGTGCTACTAGTGAGATAGCTATAGCAGCCTGCTCTATAAGGCCCTGCTACGTGACTCTGCTTTAGCTGCTCTCTAGCTTAAAGCCTATGTTAATACCTGCTAGGTTACTTATAATGTTAGATTATAACACTATATAGGTATAGTAGGCTTCTTGCTATTATACTATAATATCTATAGTAAGTTAGTCCTACCCTACGTGTTAATCTATTCTTTATAGGCATTTTAGTTTAGCAGCTTAATAGCTATACTAACATGTTCCTAGATTATCTTTATAACAAGGTAGCGACCTCGTTCTATGCTAAGTCCTGCTAACCTCTAATTAGGGGTCTGCTAATTTCCCTTTGGGTCTAAACGCGTCCTACATTAGGTCTAAACGCGTTCTATATTAGGCTTAGACGTGTACTATATTAGGTCTAACCCCTATACCCCCTATACCCCTGCTGTACTTCTATTCTCTTTTATATATAGTCTCTTTTTTCTCTATAGCTAGCTTAGTAGTTTTTCTATATCCTTTCGTATAAGGCCTATAGGTGTTAATAGAATTCCTAGGTTCTAAGTCCCTACGCACTTCTATATGCCTCTGAGTAGATTCCCACTACATTTAGACCTATTGTTATGCCTACGCTGTTATAATCTTCCCTAAGAACTAACCTAAGCTCTCTAGTTAAGCTACCCCTTATATAATCTAAAGGTCTTTAACTACTAAGATTATATAAAAACTAGAGTCCTTAATATACTATTACCTAGAGTTTCTATAAGCAGGGGGGGTTAGTGTTAATAGATTATAGATAAGTGTATTGTATGTATATATATATATAATAAGCTAAGATAGCTATGTAGAAGATAAGTAAGCATAACTGTTTATACTCTCCTCTCCCCTCTCTACCCCCTTATGTTTAAACGTAGTTTAAATCTAATAAGAATATATATATATAGAGGTAGTAAGGACGATCCCTTAGGGTATAGGTAGTTAAGGACAATGCCTTAAAGTATAGATAGCTAAGTATAATCCCTTAGTCTTAATAAGATCCTAATTAGACTATACTAAGACTATAAGGTTCTTTAGGACCTTATAGGCTAGAACAGGCTAGAATAGGTTAGTATAGGTTGTTATAGCCTATCTATGTATATATTAGGCTATATAGGTCCTGTCATAGCTAAGGTAGCTTAGCAGTAATTTATCTCCTTTATAATCTATACCTACTGCTTATAATAGTCTACCTACGCTGCTATCTATCTAATCTATTACATTTATTATTACATTTAAATTGCTCTAACTATACTTAGTAACCTAGGAACAGTTATTAGCAGGATTACTATAATGTCTGCCTAATCTCTCTAATTATTAACCTGCTAGGACGCCCCTAGCGAGGGACCACTAGCTAGGCCCTCTAGGGCCTAGCAACTAGCACCTCTACTCTATTAACCTAAGTTAATGCTAGACATGCTACTAGTAGAGACACCTATAGAACGCCTAGCTATTCTACGCGCTAAACTCTAAGAGTTTAAGGATTAAACTAAGATCTCGCTCCTAGAGCAGGCTCTAGAGCAAGCGCGAGCTAGCAACGTCGTAGCAGTCTAGTCACTATTAACAGGAGATAACTAGAGATTCTAGATCTATAGTGTAGCTAGTACTTCCTAACTGCCTTGCCCTAATCTACTATATTATTATAACAAGAAAGATTAGGCAGATTATAACATATAGAAGCAAGCCTATAAAGGCTTCTACTTCTATAACCCCCTAAGCTTCTAAACAGAATAATAGAAGGTTACTTTTAGTCTTAACTACGTTTTAGAGACTCTTAAGACCCTTTAGGAAACGCATAAGCACTAAAAGGCTAGAGAAAACTCTCTCTAGGCCCTAACATAGCTACTCCTAAAGGAATACATGCTAGATGCCCTTAGTACTAAGGCAAAGCGTTAGATAGCAGCTTACTCCTAGATTAAGCATGCTAGATAGAAGCAGGAGCAGTTGCCCTCTAAACTGCTTAATTACCTATGTCTATTATAGGACAAGGTTAAATCTAATAATCCTGTCTAACAAATATATAAATTTATAGCTACATTAAGTAACTAGGTATAGAAGGTCTTTAAGCTAATGCCTAATGCCTAACAAGACAATGTTATTAAGCTTAAGGAATAAGCAAACCTTGTCTAGCGTTAGACATGCTCTAAGCGTGCTAATAAGGACAACTATGTCTTTTCTATTAAACAACATGCTAAAAAACACTAGCGCATACTATTAAGCGCTAATTAGGCCTAGGATGCCCTAAAACGCCCTAAAGTAGGCAAGTATAACTAGCCTAAGGCTAGTAGGGCTAAAGGCAACAAGAAGCAGGACGACAAGACCTGCTAGAACTATAGCAAGCTAGGTTATTATAGCCCTAACTGCCTATAGCCTAGGGAAGGCAATAGAGACAAGTTTAAGCCTAATTTTAGAGGCTAGGGAAAAGGCAAGGGGCAGAGGAGTTAATTCTCTACCTTGCTGCCTACATTGCCCTGTTAAAGGAATTATAGCCTTGCCTAGTAGAGTCCTTAAGAGACTGCTTGTTCTTAAACAAGACAAAGATGCTTATAGTAGGCGCTAAGCTTAGAGGAGAGACCTTAGAGGCCCTAGTTAATAGTAGCTCTTAGCTTAATCTCCTTAGCTTACGCTAGGCTAAGGCCATAGGCCTACGCGTTAATCTATTGCCTAAGCTAGTAGCTTAGGCTATAAACAAGACTAAGATAACTATTTATAGCCTAGTAATAACTAGTATACACGTAAAGGATTCTTAAGGGAGGCTCTAGGACTAGCAAATTAACTTTATAGTCGCTAACCTACGTGTAACGCTAGGGCGGTAACTTGCCTAAGCCCTTGGCTAAGGGGAGGGTTGCTAGAGGAGCGTAGGGGTAGTTGTGCTTTAAACGGTACAAGGTAGGCGTTAGGAGTAGTAGACTAATAGTATACTTATAATTAGTTCATAATAAAGTGTTACTTGTTAAAGGTGCCTATGTGCAAGAATATGAGATTGACTATAGAGGAACTACATAGGGGTTCTGTGAGCCCTATATACTAGTCTGTTTCTCTATAATCTGTTTAATCCGTCGTTGCTAAGAGGCATAGATCGCATAGATCGTTATTCCCTTAATCTGTTAATCTGTTGCTGCTAAGTAGTATAGATTAACAGATTAGCACACGTGATGTTAGATCACGTGTCTATGTTATGCTAAGCCTCTTCTCTAAGGTTGTTAACTTCTAGAGAACTGTTATCCCACGCCCCCGTCGTCTAGTCTATACTATTGTTAGGTTTAATTAGATTAAACGCGATGCTTTGCTGTGCTGTCTTGTTTATGATATTACTCTAGCAAGTGATATTCATAACACTATCTCCCCCTTCTATGCTGTCTAGGGCAAAGTTGTTCTGTTCTAGGCCTGCTAAATAAATAGCGTGTTAGCCCTACTTAACTAGTTAGCTAAGGTTGTCCTCTATGCCTCCTTCTTATAAAACTATTAATAGTGCCTCTAGTTCTACCTTATAACGCCTCTAACTTGCTAATTACGTCTCTTATAATAGTTCTGTTATGTTGCTGCTATTACGCTGCTTATAGTGTGTTTATCTTAGTCCTAATACTAAATATAAACTGTCTCCTACTAATAGTTAGAGCTATAAAGCTTATATTAGGGCAAACGTTTGTAGTCTTTATAAATTCCCTAAGGGCCTCTAGGTCTCTATGTCTAAATATACGCGCTTAATCCTAACTACGTAATTGTTGCTTACCTTGTCTAGGGAGAGCTATTAACTAGTTAAGAGAGAAAGTAGGAGTTAAGTTAGCTAAGGTAATCTATTAGCAGGAACTTGCGCTTAACTAAATAGCTAAGGTGTCTTATAGAGTAGCGGAGGCTTGTGCGAAGGTCCTTTGTCTTTAGAAGCATTAGAAGTTTCTTGCTAAGAAGAGCTCGTAGCAGTCATGACTTATAGAGGCGATGCTAGATAAGGAGCTAGACAACAAGGATAAAACTCTAGTGGCTCCCCTATAGGAGGCAGCTGTTAACCTAGGCGTCTCTCACAACGCCAAAGATAGCGGCGGTCCTCCTAGCTCGCCGCTAGGCGAGCTAGCCTTTGGACTGCTAACTCCTAGGTTCCTTTAAGAGTTAGGTTATAGAACTCTATTAGCTTCTTAGGGCAATTAAGGTTCTCTTCTAGTTCCTATGTATTATTCTATAGTCTTCCCTTTTTATCTATTCCTAACTACCTAACTAGGTAGTAGTTCCTTCTATTCTATACCTTATGCTATAGGATTATGTTAACTTCCTATTCTTCGTCCTAGCTATACGTAGCTGCCTTATAGACTGCTAGTTTTATATCCTAGGGTGCTCTTTCTAGGAGTAACACATGGAACGTTAGATAGATTCTTATAGTTCTAGGTATTTTAAGTCTATATGCTATAGGTAAGACCTGCTTTTTAATCTTATATAGTCTAATTCTAACGTAATTAAGTTTGCTGTTAGAGCGTTAGCTTTTAATGTTTTTTTAAAATAGCTAAACTTTTTCCCCCTTCTTAAACGCTAGTTCTTCCTTATGCTTTTTATTATAGTACTTTAACATTTTATTATAGAGAAAACTTACGTCTTCTTAGAGTTGCTAGTATATTTAAAGGATAATCTCTACTGTTTCCTTAGCCCTCTAGCTATATAAAAGTATTGTCTTTAGGTTTTAATACATTTCTAGGTAGTACCTATACGTAGCAAAGAATAGTAATATTCCTGTTGCGCTATGCATTACGCTGTTATATGTGAACTATGCTAATAGTAATAGTAATACCTAGTTGTTCTATTAATAGTTAAGATAGCATCTTAGGTACTGTTTAACTGTTTAATTTGTTTGTTCTATAAGTCTGTCTATTTGTAGGTAATAGGACGTAGACATGGCTGTTCTTATCTCTAGTTTAGCTGTTATAGTTTGCTAAAACTTAGAGACGAACTTTAGATCTTTATCTAATATAATCTTGTTAGGGACGCTATGTTCTGCGAGGACTACTTAGAGCATAACATATATAAACTGTTCTGCGTCTAAATCTTCCTAATATAGTATAAAGTAGGAGTACTATGTAAGTTTCTCTACTATAACTAGTATAGCATTATACTATGCCCTAGTAAGTGGGTCCTTAGACCTTAGGAGTTTAACAATAAAGTCTAGCAATATTGTTCCCTAAGCTCTTTTAGCTAGTTCTGTTAGTTATAGAAGGCCGTATAGAGAGTGTCTAGTGTGTTTGTTTCGTTAGCAGTCTACGTAATTCTATATAACCTCTGTAACTAGTTTCTTTACATATAGAAAGTAGTAGTTTCTTATAAGGCGCTCTAGCGTTTTTTTAATGCCCTAGTGCCTATAAGCTAGTGCCTTATAAAAGGTTTATATAAAGTCCCTTTATATTTTGCGTAGGATGTAGGTTTATCTAAATATAAGGACAAGGTTATTTTTTTGCTCTATTGCTTCCTTAATGTCTTTAATTTCCTATGTAGATTCTTTAGTAGCGTCTTTTATCTACTTAGTCTAGTTATCCTTGCTAATTATTATAATAGTTTCTTAGGAGGCTGCTACTCTAGGTATATTTAGCATAAGAGACCTGTCTAGTTCTTGTTATAGGACAGCG
>MCFA01000484.1:0-12555 GCA_002105025.1 Clohesyomyces aquaticus
TAGGAGCTTACGTATTACGTCTTATACTTGTTGCTTTATAACTCTATGCTCTATATAGGCTATGTTTAGTTAAGGGTTCTATGTTTTGCTATTTCTATTGCTTCTTTGTTTATAGTAGTACGTTGTTTTGCTTACGCTTCTCTATAGTTCTCTTTTAAGGTTACTAAAGTCTGCTTCTCTTGCTATTAGAAAGAATTTCTTTATAAAGATAGCTGCTTTGCCTTTGCTGTTCTCTACTCCCTATTTAGTTGTTACGTTTTATAGTGCTAGTAGGTATAGGTCTATGTAGGGCCCTTTTTATAGGCCCTGCTCTATTTTATTATATTCTAGAGTGTTTTTTAAGGTTTTACTACTACTGTCTAAAGACTACTAACAAATGTTCTCTAGCTTGCTCTGCTAGCTTGTTATATTTTCTTAGTAAGCGCTTTCTTTATGTTTTGTAAGCGTTTCTCTGCCTCTTCTATATAGTGTTATATAACCTCCCTCTAGGCGCGTCTTGCGTTTACGAGTAATACTATAGCTTAGGGCAACTATAACCTCTACGCGAATTTGCTAGGTCTTAACCTTAGGCAGTAGGTTTCTATGCCCTGTTAGATTGCCTTTTATAAAGCTGCTAGAGGTTAATTATGCTAGTGCTAGGTGCTTTCTATAAGGTCCTTGCAGAGGTTTTTATAGTCTATCTTTATAATAGCATACTACTATTACGTTACTGTTAGTTTAACTTAGTAGGCAACTATAATTTATATAGAGATATAGTCCTTTATAAGTGCCTATTTGTCTACTAGTCTATAGTGCTCTAGGCGCTACGTGAGGGTAGTACTTATAAAGGTTAAGTTAATTATAGATTGTCTTACGCCTTGTTTCTATGTTAGTAGGCCCTTTAGGGTATATAATTAAAGGCTTTTTAATTCTATAGCGTTTAGTAGGCGTGTTGCTGCTAGGTTACATTATGTCTCTATGCCTCTCTATAATTAGTAGTATAGGTTAAAGTCTCTTAGGACTATAATCTAGTCTACTATAGTCTTTATAAGTTGCTTCTATAGTTAGTTTATAATACTAAGGTTTATTAGTTAGTTCGTTATGTTATAGGCGTTATATATTACTATTCTCTTGTCCTTTGCTTATAGTTTAATAGCTTCTAAGTTGTCTAAGCTATATGTCCTTTTCTATGCCTTAAGGCCTAGTGCTATGCTTATTATAAAGCATGTTTTTGTCTGTTTGTTGCTTCTATATACTAGTGTATAACTAGGCAGGCAGTACGTTTGCTTTGTTTGTTTGTTCTAGGCTAGTTCTTGTATAGCAAGTATATAGTGTTTTACTAGCTCTGCTATGTTAAAGAAAGGCCTTGTCTTAGTTCTGTTTGCTATGCTATAGTTATATTAGAGTATTGTTAGTACTTTTATTGTTATAATAGAGTAACGTCTTCTATTTAGCTACTGTTCTTATTTAGAAAGATTATAGTTTAGCTTAGGTCTAATGTCGCTTAGCGCGCTACGCGTGCTGCCTCTATAGGTTAGCCTTTTCCCTATAGTAGTTAGGTCTCTTTATCGTTTAGGTTACGTTTGCCTAGGGAAAAGACTATAATTAGCCTGCTGTTTTGTTCGCCTCTATTTCTAGCTAAGTTAGACCTAATAGCTAGTTCTATCCTTAGCTTCTATATGCCTGTTCTATACTATGTAAACGCTAGGCACGCTCTTATCTGCCACGCTCTATATGTCTGTCTATAGTTATTATTATTGATTCTTGTTTACCGTCTAATGCAAGCCCTATTAGCTTATGCAGACTATTGCTACTATTTACACTAGGTGAACAAAAAACCCCCTGTTAGCTAGTCGTAGAAGCAGCTCCCAAAGGCTTGCCTGTACTAGGGGAAAAACACCTTTCGTTTGTGTGCTATATATGCGTACCTAGGCAGGCGCAGACAAGACGCCTGCGCCTATAGGTTGCTGTTGTCCTCTAGCCTTAACCGCCTACCCTGTCACGCTTTCCCTAACCTAAGTCCTAAATGCCCTCTATGTCTAACGTCCCTTATACCTTATAATGTTACGTATGTCTGTCTTTGTCCTCCCCTCTCCTACCCTATGCTCTGTTAGTGTAGCCTCTACGTCTACTGTTCTCCTAGCGCCTGTTGTTATAACATGACGCCTAAACTGCTGTTATAACATAACGACCCGTCTAAAGGACCCTCCCCTTCTGCTAAAGCAGGATCTTTGCCCCTTTATATTAGGTGTCTGTTACCCTAGGGTCCTAACCTAGGTTCTCTCCTATAAGAAAGAGTAACGATCTACGTCTTATAATCGTGGTTATCTAGCTTAGGGCAGTTATAGAGGCGAGGGGTGGTAAGAGGTTCGTCTAGCCTAGGGGTGAGAGGTCTGCCTAGGCTGCTATTTCGTCCACGTAGCAAGGGAGTGGGGTGCGAAGGTCGTTTTTTAATTATATTGTTTAGTTGCCGTAGGTAGGTAGGTAGTCCTTTGCGTTATAGGGTTTGTAACTGTTTTGACTGTCATAGGCGCGTTGAGTTATGTTGCGCACGGTTGCAGTGAAAATTCTGCTCTGTCTCACCACAGGGCATCGTCACCCACTGCGCCGCCCTTAACGCGACGTCTCTGCGCTAGCTCTGAGCTCATGAGAGTTAGGTTCCTAGGCTTCACCGCGTGGAGGTGCAGAGTCTGATTTTGAAGCCCTCTGTCTATAGTTAGTGTAGCATATATAGCTAGCTTTATATTGTCTTATATTATAGTTGCTAGCGCACTATATGCATTTTGCTGCCTTTGCGTAGGCGCCCTGTTTATGTCTCTACGCGCTATATTAGTAGCATTATTTTAGTGCTAGGTTACTATTATAAATTCTAGCCTTAAAGTATTCTACCTTAATAATAATTCTGCTTTAAACAATTCTCTTTTATTTAGCCTACGTGTTTACTTTTATAATAAAGAAACCTCTTATTTTTTATATGTTATTTCTTTAGCGTTTTAGGGGCGCGTTAGGGTTATATAGCTAATATATTAATAAGATCTTAGTTATGCTATAGAGTCTTTATAATAATTTCTTAAGGTCTTATATAATGTTAAAGTTATTTATAGATTAGCTATTCTTAACTAGAAGGGTATATAGCATACTAGGGACCTCTACTAGGTACACCTTCCTAAGGAGCTATATTCCCTAGGGGTCTAGCGCTACTATAACAGCGTCTTGCTAGGCTTGCGACTTAAGGCGTATGTCTATGTCTCTGCTCTTATAACAGTAGACAGCAATAGCGTTAGAGATAGCTAGTTAGATAATCTTAAGGATCTTGCTTAGGGTCTTGTTAGTTACGTTGTTAATTCTAGCCTAAATAATTAGTTTAGGGGCAGCTAGCTACGCAGCCTGCGCTACGACATCTGCCTATTGTTAGGTTACTAGCAGGTTGCTGTTAGCCTTAGCTTTAGTCTCCTTTACGTGTTAGAGGATCTTGTTACATGTTTTCTAGACGTAGAGCTGTTCCCCTATTCCTTCTACTACCTCTCTTGCCTAGCGCGTTAACGCCTTTACTCTCTTGTTTCCTTCTCTCTCTATAGCCTCTAGTATTTTTATTAGCTCTTCTATAGTGTTAGAGTATACTTTATTTTATTCTCTGTTATGTTATATAGGTAGGTAATATGTTCCTCCTGCTAACGCGTTAGCATGTTGACTATAGTGTAGCAGCGCTATCGCGTTGCTACACTATTTCGCTGTCGTTCCTGCTGCTTGCGCAGCTAGGGACAGTACTATAGGCGTTTTGCTTAATAAATTTATGTCGTTTCAACGCGTTTTTTAATGCTTCGAGTTTCTAGGTAATCTTTCTAAATAAGAACAGCAGCTAAATAGAGGACGTTACTCTATTATAATAATAAAAGTACTAATAATACTCTAATATAACTATAGCATAGCAAACAGAACTAAGACAAGGCCTTTCTTTAACATAGCAGAGCTAGCAAAACACTACATACTTGCTATATAAGAACTAGCCTAGAATAAACAAACAAAGCAAACGTACTGCCTGCCTAGTTATATACTAGTATATAGAGGCAACGAACAGACAAAAACATGCTTTATAATAAGCATAGCACTAGGCCTTAAGGCATAGAAAAGGACGTATAGCTTAGATAACTTAGAAGCTATTAAACTATAAGCAAAGGACAAGAGGATAGTAATATTTAACGCCTATAATATAATAAACTAACTAATAAACCTTAGTATTATAAACTAACTATAGAAGTAACTTATAAGGACTATAGCAGACTAGATTATAGTCCTTAGAGACTTTAACCTATACTACTAATTATAGAGAGGCATAGAGACATAATGTAACCTAGCAGCAACACGCCTACTAAACGCTATAGAATTAAAAGGCCTTTAATTATACACTCTAAAGGGCCTACTAACATAGAAACAAGGCGTGAAACAATTTATAATTAACTTAACCTTTATAAGTACTACCCTTATACAGCGCCTAGAGCACTATAGACTAGTAGACAAATAGGCACTTATAAAGGACTATATCTCTATATAAATTATAGTTGCCTGCTAAGTTAAACTAACAGCAACGTGACAGCAGTATGCTATTATAAAGATAGACTACGAAAACCTCTATAAGGACCTTATAGAAAGCACTTAGCACTAGCATAATTAACCTCTAGCAGCTTTATAAAAGGCAATCTAATAGGGCATAGAAACCTACTGCCTAAGGTCAAGACCTAGCAAATTTGCGTAGAGGTTATAGTCGCCCTAAGCTATAGTATTACTTGTAAACGTAAGACGCGCCTAGAGGGAGGTTATATAATACTACATAGAAAGGCAGAGAAACGCCTACGAAACATAAAGAAAGCGCTTACTAAAGAAATATAACAAGCTAGCAGAGCAAGCTAGAGGACATTTGTTAGCAGTCTCTAGACAGTAGCAGCAAAACCTTAAAAAACACTCTAGGACATAATAAAATAGAGCAGGGCCTATAAAAAAGGGCTCTATATAGACCTATACCTACTAGCACTATAAAACGTAATAACTAAACAAGGGGTAGAGAATAGCAAAGGCAAAGCAGCTATCCTTATAAAGAAATTCTTTCTAATAGCAGGGGAAGCAGACTTTAGCAACCTTAAAAGAGAACTATAGAAAAGCATAAGCAAAACAACGTACTACTATAAACAAAGAAGTAATAGAAACAGCAAGATATAGAACCCTTAACTAAACATAGCCTATATAGACTATAGAGTTATAAAGCAATAAGTATAAGACGTAATACGTAAGCTCCTAAGCAAGAAAGCCCTAAGACTAGACAAAATACTAAACAAAGTCCTTAAAACGCTTAGTAATACTATTAGTAATAACTTAGCAAAGGTAATTAGTAAGCTATTTAACAGCGCCCCTCTGCTAGAGGGACTTAAAGACACTATTATAGTAGCACTATGTAAACTAGGAAAGAAAGACTATACCCTAGTTAACGCCTATCGCCTTATAGCGCTAGAGAACATAATTGCTAAGCTAGTTAAAACTATTATAGCAGAGCGCCTAGTAGAGGTAGCAGAAGAACACTAACTACTACCCTAGAACTAAATAGGTAGCTAAAAGAAGAGGTCTATAATAATAGCAGTTAAGCTGCTTACTAACGTTGTTTAGATAGCATAGAAAGCCTAGAAAAGATATATAGTTTTAATGCTAGGCCTTAACCTTATAGGAGCCTTTAATAACGTAGCATATACTAGACTACTATATATACTCTAGAACAAGGGCATACTACTATAGACTATATAGTTTATAGAGGACTTCCTTAGCAAATAAACTATATAAATCACGTTTGCTAAGTATATAAGCTAGAGGATATAGGTAAACGTAGGGATCCTATAGGGGTCTTCCTTGTCTTTAATACTGTTTCTCTTTTTTATTATAGAGCTACTAGAGGAATTTAAATAACTAGAAAGCAATAACATATTTAGATTTAGATTTATTAACAACACTACGCTAGTAGCCTAGGGAAACATAGCAGCAGACAACTACTAGAGACTTACTATAGCCTATAACAAGTGCGTAGCATAGGCAAAGCGCTATAGAGCTAAGTTCGCCCTAGACAAGTACTAGCTTATGCACTTTACTAGGAGGCAAGGCTAACGCGAGGACCTAGCAAGTACTGTTTATATTGCTAGAGACAAGGCAGAGCTCTATATAAAGTCTATCTAGATCTTAGGCATATAGATAGACCTAAAATTATAATAGAAAGAGCATACCTAAAAGGCAGCATAGAACAGCAAGAGCTTATTTAACGTAATAGCATATATTATAGCATTAACATAGAGCCTATTAATATAATAGTTAAAACTTATCTATATAGCAGTAGTATAACTAGCAATAATATATAGAGCGTAGGTATAGAGATAGCAACTTAACAGAGGATTAATAGCTATAAGCATAATAGAGCTACTTCTAAAAACGTAGAAGAAATGTCTTAGGCAGATTACTAGAGCATATAAAAGTACCCTAAGCATAGCTATTAAGCAGGAAGCAGGCATAGCCCTGCTCTCTCTCTAGGTTAAGACATAAGCGTTTTAATAGGCAATTAAGCAACATAGAGCAATAGACTAGAACGTCTAGCAAACTATATAAACTATATAGAGGTTACTAAGATAATAGAGAAGTAATATAACAGCGCCGCGCCTAGCTACGTAGAGCAAAGCAATAAAAGCAAAAGCAGACAACCTTATTGCCTAGGTACGTGAATAGCAAGCATACTAAGCAGAACGCTAGCACGCTAAGGGTAACTTAACGCATAGCTAATAGACTAGACAACTATAGACAGGCACCTACATAGCGATCTAACAGGGACAAGACCTTAAATAAGAACAGGCTTAGAAACATAAAGGCAGGGGAAGAAAGGAAATAACCTAGATAGAACTATAGACAAAACGCCCCTAATAGCTATATAACAACCTCTTAAAAGCAGAATTAACAGCGCTCTTCCTGCTCTACATAGAGGCAATTAGACTCAACTACTAGCTAGCGTACTATAGAGTACTAGGGATCTCTAGAGAATGCCCCTATAGATAGCATAAACAAACAGTTAAACATATAATCTTCTACTATATAAAATATAACAGAAGCGCGCTGCTACTACGCCTACGTAACAAAAGGCTAAAGGATGCCCTAGGCTACCTAGAACAAGCAAAGGCAACAGCCTTATAGTTACTTAAGCAGAGAGTTCTAAAACAGTTTAAAGTAGCCTAGGACTTAGCCCTAGAGAATTATGCAACATACTATAAGATCTAGGGACTATTAGGCTAGACAGACCCTTAAGGAAACGCTGCCCTAACGCTACTATAACGCTAGCATAACGCTACTAAAGACTGCTAGACTACCCCTTATATAAATACCTCTCCCTTTCTTTCTACTTTCTTACTCTCTCTTTCCCTCTCTCTTTCTTAAGCCCCTTACTAAGGGCAAGTGTAACAGCATAGGCAGTTAAGACAAAAGAAAAACGCAGTACCCTTATAGGCAAAAAGCAAGGGGAACGTAAATATAGCATATAGAAGGTTTTCTCTATACATAAGTTTTATTCTATAGCAAAAGTCTATATAAGCTACTAGAGCTTAAAATAGACAGTAAATAGATTAAATAATAATATATTTAGCAGGGCTTATTTGCTTTAAGAAGTATGCTACTAGCTATAGTTCTCTGTCTTTACCTTGTTAAGAGATAATCTCTATAGTAACGTAGTTAGAAGCGTTAGCTTCTACTATAATAGGTAGCTTAGAGTTAAAATGTTAAAGGATTAGCGTAGTAGTAAACGCTTCTTTAAATTAATTAAACGCTGCTTAGCAGGCTCCTAAGAATTTAAACAGTATTTCTTTCTTTATTAGAGCTACTAGTAGTAAAGCTAGCTCTAAGAATTAATCTATAAACTGTTAGTAGAAATTTATAAATCTAATAAATGCTTAGACGTCCTTTACGTTCTAGGGGTACTCCTATTCTTATATTGCTTATATCTTTATAGGGTCTATCTTAATTCCTTTAGTAGTAATTATATAACTAAAGTAGATAACCTTAGTCTTAAAGAATTCGCTTTTATTAATGTCTAGCTAGAGCCTAGCGTTACTAAGGGCTCTAAGCACTAGTTAGACGTGTTTCTTATAATCTTTAAGCAAATTGCTATAGATTAGGATGTTGTTAATATAGGCTATATAGAATATATCTAGGAATAGCCTTAAAACGTTGTTTATAAAATGTTAGAAAGTACTTAGCGCATTAGCTAGCCTAAAGGGCATTACTAAGTACTTAAATAGTCTATATTACGTTTAGAAGGCTATTAGCTACTTATCTCTTTTTGCTATTCGTAGCTTGTTAAACGCTATAATAATGTTAAGCTTTATATAGTACTTAGCTTTGCTTAATTAATTAAGCGTCTCCTAAATTAGTAGGATTAGGTAGCAGTTCTTTACTATAATTATATTTAAATTATAATAGTTAACGTAGAAGCAGAGGCCTCCTCTTAGCTTCTTTATAAAGATTATAGAGGCTGCTACTAGTAAGCAGCTAGCTTAGATAAACTCCTTCTAAAAGTTCTTGTCTAGGTACTTTTAAAGCACTTTTAATTTATTTAAGGACATTCTATAGAGAGGTCTAAAGGAAAGTTTAGCGCCTTTCTATAACTTAATTATATAGTTATATAAATAGTGTTTAGAGAGCTTATCTGCCTCTTAGCAAGAGAATACGTGTAAGTACTTATAAAACTTAGCTAGAAGCTTTATAGCTAGGTTAGAGTACTTCCTTAGGGCTAGCGCCTTGTCTATGTTAGCAAGAGTTATAGAGTAGATCTTATAGTTAGGGCGCTATGCTAGTCTTATTATAGGAGCAGCGCCTATAAAGCGCATGTTAAGCTCTAAATCTAGTTCGTTATTATTAATAGCAGCAACTAGGTCGCTGTTATAGGCATTAGGGGAAGTACTTATAGAGAGTTATAAGAAAGGCTTCTTGCTAACCTCTATATCTGCTAGTTCAAGCTCCTGCCTAAGCTTAGCTAACTAGTCGTTATGTCGCGCGCTATAGGAAAGCGTAATTGTTCTGCTACTCTAAGGGCTCTTTAGTTTAACGTAAGGGGAAGCTCTCTATTATAAAGATTCTATAAAGTTGCTTAGAGCCTTGCTCTAAGCATCCTTTAGATGCTTTTATAGGCACTATGCCTAGCACCTAGCTAAATTAAAGCGTAGCTACTTGTTTAGCTAGTTAAAGGCAATCTTATAACAATAGATCTATAGTTAGCTAAGGATTAAGTTATGCTTGCTTAGCGTTATTATATATAACTTAATACGTTCCTAGTGTTCTACATGCCTAAGCTATAGTTAGACAGTGTGCGTAATAGTTCTGTTTTCTAGTTCTTTACTATTAAACCTATAGAGTATAATAGGCTGTTTAAGGGGGTTAAGGCTAGATTTAATTTACGCGCGAGATCTCTATTAATGTACCTATAACCTATAGCTCTAGTGTTAACTAAGGCAGTAGCCTAAGTAATAATTAGACCCTAGCTAAAGGTATAGGGAATTAATTGTTACGGTACTACTTCTACTAGGTCTTGAGTTCTAGAGAGAAGACAAGGGTTTAGTAGTTGTTAGTAGAGGCAGTAGTCTCGTTAGTTAATTCTCAGGGCGAAAATAAGGTCTGTTAATGCAAGGTGATCTTATAGTATTAAGGGTATAATCTATAAGGATTAGGTAACTAATATATTAAGTATAACTAAGAGGTTAAACGTGAACTTCTATAAGGGGAGTTCGCCTTCTAGATATAGAGATACATAATGTTAAGTGCTCTATCTTGCTCTACTTGCTCTATAGGATTAGTGAGAGCATTAAGAGCATCTAACATATAACTTGCTCTGCTTGCTCTGTTATGTTAGAGAGAGCGCAGGGAGCGCCAAGCCTTCTTGCTTAGTCAGCGACCCTGCTCTGCTGTTGCCTTTAGTTCTAACAGAGCAACTCCCTTAAGGCGACAGGTTATAGTAGAGCTAGCGCTAGTAGTTTGTAACATTATCCCCCCTTTCTAGGACTTTGTCTTTAAAGTTTCTATTATGCTAAAAGTCTCTCTAACTAATAGTACATAACGTTGTTTTAACCTTGCTATCTTTATTAATACCTTTAGTAACGTTATGCCTATAGCTTGTTAAAACTATTACGAAGCAAAACTAGTATGTTAGGTATATATTTAGTTAGGTTAGTGTAGCAAGTGTAACTAAAAGAATCTATAAGATTATAACATCTATATCCTAGAAAGTAAATAGGTGTTAATTTATAAAGATAAAGAGCGTCTATAGAGCCGTCTAGAGGCTCTAGAAAAGGAAAAGGCTAAGGTTAAAAAGTCCTTGCGTGAGAATGCTAAAAGGGCAGCAGAGGCAATATTAGTAGAAGAAGCGTTGCTCTCTTTATTAGAACAACAAGAGGCTACGCCGTCTTTCTCTAGTGCGCTTACGTTGTTGCCTTTTACTTAGAGTTTAATAGATAGTCTCCTAGATATAGTATAGGCTGCTAATGCTCCCTTGTACTTAGCAGATACCTCCTCTGTTGCTAGTAGTAATGCCATAGGGCATCCTAGCAGTTCCTAAGGTTAGTAATAGGTTCCTAGGTGTTTTCGCTCGTAGGGTAACCTTTCTATTTAACTAGGTATTCTAGTCTATTATATCCTCCTTGTCTAGTTTGTTAGTAGTTAACTATCCCTTTAACTTTAAACTTGTCCTTTTCTTTAGTTTAGTATTAGAATATTATTTATAATAGCGTTTTAGGATCTGCTAGTTCTAGTAGAGATACATAGAATATAGAGTATACTTTTGCATCTAGTAGGAGTTAGAGTTAGTAGTTAACTAGTCCTCTCTTAGACTTAATTAAAAATAGTCTAACTTTAATATAATCTAGTCCCTTGCTTAGTTATTTCATGCGTAAGTTTTTTATAAGTAAGTAAACTCTATCCTCCTCTTTTAGCTAAGGTGCTATTTTTTGTTTTTTGTTAACATATAAAATGCTTTTACGTTAAGCATTTTTAAGGTTAAGTTATAGCTAGTTATATACTAACTTTAATTCCTCTATTTTCTTACTCTCTCTCCCTCCCTCTCTCTTAAGCCCCTTACTAAGGGCAAGTGTAATAACATAGGCAGTCAAGACAAAAAGAAAACGCAGTACCCTCGCAGGCAAAAAGCAAGGGGAACGTAAATATAGCACATAGAAGGTTTTCTCTACGCATGAGTTTTATCCTATAGCAAAAGTCTATATAAGCTACTAGAGCTTAAAATAGACAGTAAATAGATTAAATAATAATAATATAATTCCTCTATAGTTTTTATAGCAGCTTATGCTTTAATGCTTAGTAGCGTCTATTTAAAGAGATTTAGGTGCTTTCTATTATTTATAAAGTAAGGCGTTTGTCCTGTTGCTTCTAAAAGTTTATTGTTATAGGCTAGCTATGCTATAGGTAGTAGTAATACCTAGTTGTCCTAGTTCTAGTTAACATATATCCTTAAATAGGCTTTAAGAGTTTAGTTTATTTTCTCTGTTTGTCTGTCTGTCTATAGATAGTAAGCTATAGATAGTTTTCTCTTTGTTCTAATTATAGCAATTAATGTTGTCTAATAGTTTAATATAAAGAGCTTGTCTCTGTTACTAATAATTAATTATAGCATGCTATAGTGTTATATAAGTTAATCTAGTATAACGTGTCCTAGTTATATAGCTATGTAGTCGTTATAGAACAGTACTAGTTTAATATACTTAGTAAATATGTTAACTATAACTAATATAGCGTTATATATAATTCCTATTATAAGGTCCTTTAAAGCAGGTAGTCCTATAATAAAATCTATGAAAATGTTATCCTAGGGTGCCTTAGTAATAGGCATAGGCTATATTTCTCTATGTTATGCGTAGGTACTATGTTTGTTCTTCTAATAGTCTATATATTTTATAATAAACTATAAAATCTTATGTTTTATCTTATTAAAGTTATAGTATCTTTAGATTAGTTCTATTGTTTAGCTTGTTCCTAGGTGCCTATGTACAGAGTTATTATAATGTTGTCTAATAATCTCCTCCTATAGCTTAGGTAGAACATTGTTGTTAATGCGTAGGATAGCGTTTAGTTGTTATATAGGTCCTAGCAAACTATTAGGGTTCTAACATAGGAGCGCTTCTTATACCTCTTCTTTGTTTCTAACTAAGTCGCTTCGTCTGCTTAGAGCGTTAGCTCTTCTACTGTCTTTTCCTAGCGTGTATATAATCTTGAACTTATACTGTCCTAACCTTTCTGCCTATTAGGCCTAGCGGCCTATGAGTTTCTTAGTAGTAGTAAAGTATATAAGGTTCTTATAGTCTATAAAGTTTGTTAGATCTAAGCAGCTTTCTACGTAGATTCTCTAATGTTCTAGAGCGTTTATAATTGCTATTAGTTCCTTGTTATGTACGTTATACTATTGTTCTAGTCTAGTAAAGCTCTTTAAATAGTATTTAATTAGATGCTACTAACTGTCTTGTTGCTATATTACGTATGCTCCTATGGCTAGGTCTAATGCGTTAG
>MCFA01000485.1:0-12474 GCA_002105025.1 Clohesyomyces aquaticus
CGAGAACTGGTGGCCTTTTCGCTATAGCATGCTTCTTTAGCAAAGATGACGAGGCCTTGGGTTTCTCGAGTGTGCTGGATGTCGTCGCGGCAGGGGTAATTGCTCGCGACGGCGCTTTTGGCTTTGCGACCGGCCGCTGTTCCGCTTGGGGCTTCAGCTGGCCGCCTTTGCTCGGCTTCTGCAAAATTTGCGCAGCCTTTGCACGAGGTCGGGGAGGAGCTGCTAGCGGGTCTTCCGAAGAATATATATCCGACCGCTCGTCCAGTGGTATCCGCTTGATAGAGGGCACGACAGGACGTTGTGTATCTGGCTTTCGCACCGCCTTTGGCGCCTTTGGGAGTCGTCGTTTGGGAAGATTCGCCTCCTCCGAGGAATAGGGAACATCGAAGTCGTCTAGGGGAGCGGCCTGTTTTGGAGATACTTTCTTCGTCCGGGTAGGCGATGGTAGAGAAGAGGTCGGGGCTGCGAGTTCGTCTTCCGAGGGCACGTCGAACACGTCGCGAGTCGCCTTGGGCTTTGGAGGAGTGAGCCGCCTGCCAGCGGAAATGGCACCTCCCCCAGCTGTTGTTCCCGGCCGTTTCAAAGCACCGGCCAGAGCCCCAACCTGTTTGCGAGGTCGCTCTGGCGAAGGCGCGTCCTCGACATTCCAGTCGAAATTCGCACTCGGACGCGAAGGCTTGCCGTATGTGGCTATGCGCTTGCGGCGGTTGGCCGCAGTGAAGGCCGAAGACATTGCCGTGGCCATGTGTGGGCAGGCGGGCCGCAGGAAACTTGGACAGTTCTAGACGCACATCGTGTCCGGAGAAGGCGGAGGGGGATGGCGGAGGGGGATGGCGGAGGGATGGGTCGTAGAGGGTTTATCTGTTATCTGAGTCGAGGGTTTTCGAAAGGCGCGGAGTGAGAGCAGGCCTGGGACGCGCGGAGTGGTTGTTTTGGTTTCGCCTGTTTTGGATGTTTCGTGAAGGCAGGCGGCCGCATGGAGCAATGACGACCTCGGGTGGCAGTGAAGAGTGTCGGGAGGCGCAAAGGGTCCGTGCACGGGCTCACTGCCAAGCACTGCAAGCAGTGCAAGCACACGCTATCGTCCAATCCGGATAGGCGTACGCTTCACGCAGTGATGGAGGTCCCCGATGATCACGAGTCTGGACTCCAATGCCTCTCTGAGCCGTCTTTCACCTCCTTCCTAAACCTTCACCGCGCGGTCACTGTGTTTGTGCCTCATTTTCGATTTTGCCTAACGCTGGGAAAAGATAGCCTGATTCTGCATTCAAAAAACCCCCCCCAGACCCCCACTGTGCTCCACCCAAACCTCAAGATTTCACCTCTTCCCCAACATGCCATCTGACCCCGAGAACCAGGCTCCTTCGCAGACTGTTGGTCCTGAATACAGGCCAGATACCCAGAAACCCACTGCAACGGTTTCTACAAACCTCGATCATCAGAATGTTCACATTCTTGCCCAGACGCCGCAGCTGATAGCGCTGCTAACGTAAGGCTGCACTAAAGAGGCACGATAACGAGTATTGACGGGGCTGAATAGCATGATTCGGGACAAGAACACCGGGCGAGCCGATTTCATCTTCTACTCTAACCGTATAATACGGTTGCTGGTCGAGGAAGGCCTCAATCACCTCCCTGTAATTGAGCACACGATCACTACCCCAGTTGGGCGAAATTACTCCGGCGTCAAGTTTGAGGGTAAAATATGCGGCGTCTCCATTATGCGCGCTGGTGAATCCATGGAACAGGGTCTGCGGGACTGTTGCAGGTCTGTGAGGATTGGAAAGATTCTCATTCAGCGTGACGAAGAAACGTCACAGCCGAAATTGTACTACGATAAGCTTCCGGAAGACATTGCAGAACGATGGGTGCTTTTGCTCGATCCAATGCTTGCGACAGGTAATAAAACTCTTGAGGGTATGTAAAAATTAGGGCTAACACTAGACAGGTGGTTCGGCTCTCATGGCCGTGGATGTTCTCAAGTCCAGGGGTGTACCAGAAGACCACATTCTATTCCTCAATCTGATTGCGAGTCCAGAAGGAGCGAAGAATTTCGCCGAGAGATTCCCAAAGGTCCGCGTCGTGACTGCTTTTGTTGACATGGGGTTGGACGCGAAGAAGTGAGTCTCTCCTCAACCAGGTTCGACCTCCCACTGACAAATGTGCCCAGCTACATCGTCCCTGGTCTTGGTGACTTCGGCGACCGATTCTATACCATGTAAAGAGCGGATCCGGGTCTAGATATTCGTCAATCGCAGATATCTATCATTGCGACATTCGGGTACGTGGTCGCATGAGGATCGGTTGGTGGTGAATGCTGCATCTTGGTGGGAAATGGTTGCATAGGTCGGAATGAATGTTTGGAGGGTCAGCATACTAGTTCACTAGTTGTAGAAAAGGGAAGTAGTGACAAGGAAAGCGGGACCTAGGTCCCTTCCGAATGCAATGGAATGCGCAAAAGGCATTCCTGCCAAAGACACACTGGTATCTCCTAAACGCCAATATGCCGCCCACCCAGAGATATCCTGGTATTTACCCAAAATCGCTGCGAACCAAAATAAATGTACCTAGGTATCGTGCTGTGCCGAAATCACTCGTCGTAATCGCCCTCTGCGTCCAGCTCGTCGTCGACAATGAAGTCGTCGCCCAGGGCGTCTCCGCCCCCGCCAGCAGTAGCGGCAGGTCGCGCAGATGCCCCTGTCCGGCTCATCGATCTGTCGGCAGTGTTGCCACCTCCGGCTTCCTTTGCCACGGCATCGCAGGCATCGATCCAGTCGGCGTAAACGTCCACGGGTGCAGACAGGTCTAGCTCGGCATTAGCACTCCCAATCCTCCACCTCTCCATCTAGGTGCGGCCACGTACAATTGATGTTTGTCTGGAACTGTTGGCCGCACACCTTGCAGATCAGGTTCCCGACACCAGACTTCTTGTCGATGGTGACGGATACGGAATGCTCGTGGTTACAGAAGAGGCATTGGAAGACGGTCGGGAGCTTCTCCTTCTGTTCCAGGCATTAACACTACTGTCCGCGTGGAAGGCACACACATCACTTACCTTCTTGGGGCCTTGGACTTTCTTTGATGACTTGCGTTTGCCCTTCACGATGTTAGCGGCGAAGTGAAGAAGTGAAGCGCAAGAGCCCGTCCAAACGCACCATGTTGTTTGTGAGTTCCCGAAAAGTGCGCCTAGGTAGCTGTTGGTGTGTAGTTCGTTTGCGTGATTTCCGACAGAAGCGTTTGGCGATGGGCTGGGTTGCGGGTGATCGTGTGTGTTGGATTCGAAATGACGAAGAAAGAGCCGCGAACGCGTCCATGCGACGGACAAGACCGCGCGCCAAGACATGCACCACCCTTGGCGGGGACCTGCCCAAAGCGTCGATAAGCCTCACCAATCAGAGCGGGGCACGCCGAGGTCGCCATCACTTGCTCCTCCCACCGCCGCTCGCCGCTCCTCTTTACCAACGCACAACCCCTCCATTCACCGTTCTCCCGCTTTCCTGAACCCTATATCTTTCCAGTCACTGGCCAGCCTTATTTGCCAGTGTCCCGCAAATTCACCCACATCTTGTTCCAATTGTCTCCTTCCATCTACTGCATCCCATCGCATTCTTTGGCGCTTTGTCTTGAGTCTGCGGCGGTATCTGGCGGAGCAAATCACCTTAGATCTCACACTTTCGCACAGCTTCCTTCAGGGGTGTTTTTTGTCATTTCCTTTGCTTGCAAGCAATACAAATAAGTCATGGCTACGGGAAGCGGAAGTGATGCTCTTCTTAAAGAGATCCTGGAGGGCATGAAGGCCATGCAGAAGGACCACTCGCAACTAGCAACTGCTGTTGAGAACATCAACGGCCGCGTGAACATATTGGCCGGCGTCAAGCAACTGCAAGACGGTGCGGTAGCGGGACCTTCTTCCACAGACAAGGAAATGGAAGCCGAGTCTGCAAAGACCGTAGAAGCTGTTAGTCAGCAGTATGAGCAGCCACCAGCCGGTGTTGATGCTTCTCCTCGTCGACCGAGCACTACAAAGATATCAAAAATCATCTTGACCTCGTACCCCGGCCAAGCCGGCGTTGACCCCTTGCCCATGGATTGGGGAAACGGCGATCCAAATGTGAGAGGTCCTGTTGTCGTGTCGAGACATCCCAGTACGATTCGCAGGCGTAATGGTAAGTTCATCGTGCGTTCGTGGTCAGGTTCGTCGTCACTAATATCTTTCAGCTATTGGTGCTCATGGAGGCTCTTATTCCATTTATCATGCTCTTGCGGTG
This sequence comes from Clohesyomyces aquaticus, assembly GCA_002105025.1. Taxonomy (NCBI): domain Eukaryota; kingdom Fungi; phylum Ascomycota; class Dothideomycetes; order Pleosporales; family Lindgomycetaceae; genus Clohesyomyces; species Clohesyomyces aquaticus. The sequence goes on from MCFA01000485.1 coordinate 4,269, forward strand.
GCAAGCAAGAACCTCGACGTCGACCACAAGCCGGACTTCACAAACACCGAGCCCGCAGCCAACATCGGGCCATTCCCACAATGGGGCGACAAGAAGAAGATCGTAGCTATGGATCCATTGGGTCATCTCGCCCCTTGGCTTTTCAAGGATATAATCCAGAAAGAGGATATTGAGATCAGGCCAACTATCGCTGTCACCCGGGCGCACATGAAGCTTCCTGAGCTGGAGACCAGTGTGCAGAAGGGCCGCCTTGTGCCGGACGGAAAGGTGTGCATAAACGAAACCGGAGAACTGGCGGTAACGAAGGTCGCCGTGGAGCCGGTGTGGTACTTGCCGGGGGTTGCGGAAAGATTTGGCATTGGTGAGTATCTCGGACTCGCATTCATCTTACGTACAGGTAGACTGATTTTGGTTTATAGATGAGGGTACTCTGCGTCGATCGCTATTCGAGGAAACTGGTGGCTCGTATCCTGAACTTATCACCCGTCATGATATCAAGCTGTTCCTCCCGCCGATTGGAGGCCTCACAGTCTACATATTCGGTGACCCAGCCAAGATGTCCGATCCAAACGTCCGTCTTGCTCTCCGCGTCCACGACGAATGTAATGGTAGCGATGTCTTCGGCTCAGACATCTGCACCTGCCGACCATATCTCATCTTCGGCGTGGAGGAGGCCGTTAAGGAAGCCCAGAAAGGTGGCAGCGGCGTCGTGATCTACTTCCGTAAAGAGGGCCGAGCCTTGGGTGAGGTGACCAAGTACCTGGTATACAATGCCCGGAAGAGAGGCGATGACAGGGCCAGCGAGTACTTCAAACGTACAGAGAACATTGCTGGTGTCAAGGATATGCGGTTCCAAGCCCTAATGCCTGATGTGAGTCTTGCCCTTGATTTGTACCTGTCGATCCATCACTGACCATCACGCCACTATAGATTCTTCATTGGCTGGGCATCACCAAAATTGATAGGATGCTTTCCATGTCCAAGTGAGTCCTCGCCCCCGCAAACTTCCCATACACTGCGGCTGTTACCCCCGCTTCTCGCCTGCTCCGGGCCCCGTCGTTGAATCCGCGGGCAAAGCAACGCTAACACGCGGGCGTAGCATGAAGCACGACGCTATCGTCGATCAAGGTATCCCGATCCACGAGCGCGTCCCCATTCCAGAAGAGATGATTCCGGAGGACAGTCGCGTGGAGATTGACGCCAAAATCCACGCCGGTTACTGTGAGTCCTCCTGTCCTGTCCTGCCCTGTCCTATCCAGTCTCCCCCAACGCTTTCACAGTCCCGTGCTGTGCCAGCATTGCAGCCCAGCTGAAAGCCAATGCTCGGGTCTCGGGTCATCTCGGTCGCTACTGGACAGAAGAGTACTTGCTGACGCGTGATATTTTCTCTTCGCAGTCACGACGGGCTACGTGCCGACGATGGAGGAGCTGTCCAACGTGAAGGGTCGTGGTTGGGAGGATATCGACGTATGTGGGCCCTAAACCCTCGTTTTATTCGCGCGGTTCTGGCTCGCTGACTCCAATCATAGCATTGAGCGATGGCGTAATTGCGGACCGGCGACGGAGAGTGGATATGGAGCGCAGCACTTCCGGTCATCTGAGCTCGGCTCCAAGAGTGGAGGTCGCAATTGGTGGTATTTGAGGGCCCTTTTTTACCTTATAAGCTTGATTTGATGGTTGGATCTTGGGTTGGGCTGTCATGTTGCGCGGCCGCCCGCTGAGCGAGACGAGACGTGGACGCGCGAACGAACGAGACTCGGTAATGCAGATGCAGCATGTATGTATGCATGGTCAGGAGGATGGAGAAATTGGATGGAAGGCTGGGGTACATGCGCGTTGGGGAGATTATTGGATTGGATTGGTGAGTGTGGGACTGTGGTTTTTTGTTTCGTGAGTGGATTGGAGCACGCCAGCGCATAAACATGTATGTATCCATCCCACGAAACAGAGTCGAACGGGTGGGTGGGTGGTGGACTGATAAGAAGCAATATGGGAAACGAAATTGGAAAGACAAAAACAAACTCCGTCGACGAATTAGTGTTTCCGAGGCTTGAGGTCCTCGTACATACATACATCTGTAATGGACGTTGTTTGCTTTTCCCGCGATGTTCTTCGTCCCGATGTAATGCGCGGAATGGTTCGTTGTTCATCCTCTCTATTCCCGTGCTGTGATTACCCTTTTTAGAGTTCCGATGCACTGTTCTCCACCGTCTGCTGCAGCTGCCTGCTACCCCTCCACCCCACCTCATCTCATGCCCAGTTGTCGTTGTGCTCACACGCCCCGCATCTGCGACACGCATTTCACTTATGCCGATGCACTGCATGCTTGATTATTGTCGTTGTTGTTTCACGAGAGCGCTGGCTGACGCCGGTTTGCATGTTGGATCGATGGAGGTAATGCATATGTGTATGACTTGCGTGTGTGTTGCAGTGTGTTGTGTTCCTCAGCTTATGTACATATAGCATAGTATGTATGATACAAGAATCAGATTTGATTACACGACAGGTTTGTAGGGCGCAGAAGCAGAAGCAGGGAAATCGTGCACGCCCAGGGCTGCCATGTTCTGACAGCAAGTGAGAGTAAGAGTCAGACGAACGGATGGACTGGGTTGCCTGGTCCCTCTGCAATATCTGTATGTGTATGCAGTTCCGCCCTACCCGCACGCCTGCCTGCCCAGCGGGAGTCATGTACGCGTGACGGGGGGAGTTCAAGGCCCTGTGTTCCGAGGGTCGGTGCGGGCCGTAAGTGCTATCACATTCCCATCCCCACCAGTCTAGTTGGACATCTAGACTAGGTATGTAGGGGACTCGGAACTAAAGTAAGAGCGAGACTAGGCCAGATTGCTATCCGTATACAGAATGGCCATCTTCGGAGTCCACGAGCACGTCAGTCCTGTCTAGACACCTCGTAGCGGATACCTATGCACACTATACTGCCGGCATTTGCGCTGCCGTGCTGCAGTGAAAGTGGTAAGCATACCTTGTTGAGGTAAGATCAGCGTTGCGATCGGCGGTTGCAGGATCGGCGCTGCGGGCTTTGTGTGTCCAGACGTGGAAGATGGCATGGAGTCTTTTGAGAGAGAGAGAGGGGTGGCGGAAGGGCATTGTCTTCGGGAGGGTCGGTGGATGTTGGGAGTTATTAGGGAGGGGTTGGGTGCCCTGAGAATGGCCGCTCCGAATCTCTTACACATTTTTTTAAGGAGGCGCGGAAGTGAGTAGATGCGGTGTTGAGAGTGGAGATGAGCGCCAAACGGTGTAATGTTGGTCGTTGAGGGTGTGTCACTGTGTGGTTGTGTGGCTGTGTGGCTGTGAGGGGTTTTGGTGGTAGGCTTAGGGGTACATTGAATTTTGAACCTGGGTACCTTATTTTGACAGACGTTCCTTAGTGATTGGAACCTGATTCGTCAATGCAAGAGTGCACAGAGACGTTAGTTCGACTATTGACTGTTGAATTGCATCTCTTCAGTGAAATTTGGTTTACTTCATGGACATTGTAGTCATAACGGACTGCATGCACTAGTTTGCTTTGTACCCCTTTGATTTTCGAGACTTCATTTAACCGTAAGGCCCTCCCATAAAGCCGACATGGACTCCAAACCATCCTCACTGATGACTTTCATAACTTCGTCGTGCACGTCGCTCGCGATAACATCTGCGCCTCGTTCGACAAGGAGCTCAAACATCTCGGTGTGCTCCAAAGCTACCACAGATACAATCGGTAGTCTGGGACCAGAAGCCCCGCTTGGATCCTGACCGGCATCCAGGAGCATTCGGACTATTTCCAGATATCCTTTGTTCGCAGCCGCGGACAGAGCGCCCAGAGCACCTTCACAATGCACATCTGCTCCACGTTCCAGAAGCATCTTGACTATTGATATGTGTCCGTGAGCGGCAGCAGCGCGGATTTCGGTGCCGTCAAGTTGGGCGCTATGAGCCCCCTTCGTCGGCCATTTATCTCTCTTGCCGTCCTTGCGACGAGGGTCAAGCAACAACTCGACGATTTCGTAGTGCCCTCCTTCGCAGGCGGCGAATATTGGTCTTTCCGGCATTGGTGACCAAAATATCCTCGTCCATTCCCTCTCGTCCAAAACCCCCTGTGGATAAGGCATCTCTAGCGGGGCCCCAATGGTCAGTAGGTGTTTCGTCATTTCTATCCAGCCTCTCTTCGCTGCATTCCCTAGCAACGGATAAAGCAGCTGTTGGGGTAGCCGCCCTGGCTTTTCGATACTTCTACATGCTACAAGGGTCTTGAGCACCTGAACACTTGGTGTCATCAGTACCCGCTCTGCCCTGTACCAGCCATCTTCGAACCATTTTGGTCTTCTCTCAAGCCCACCCCTTGGACGAATCCGAGAATGCGTGCGTGAGGACCAGTAACGTTTCCGAATCCAGTCGGAATTTAGAACCAATTTCACGGCGTGAAGGTTCCCCAACTCTGAGGCCCTGAGCAGGAGATTCTCGTGTGCCCAGTGAGAAGAATGACATGAGGTGCTCATGTCGCCACGCTTTCTTGGAACACAGCAAAGTGCTACCTCTGATCGACCTCCTCGCATGGCCGCATAATTAGGCTGCTCGAATGCGAGGCCTTCGCGCCCGCGGTTGTACCACGCATTGGGAAAGTTTTCCTTGACCAAAAGATCCTGACTAATGAATGCGGAAGCTGCCAGGAGGTCGAGTTCAAAATGATCTTCTGGGATAGGTGCCGTCCTTATATGTGGAAGGCCTACTAGCTTTGGCTTGAAAGGATCGTCCAGCTCTCGTCTAAAGATGCTGCGAGGTGCTTGACGAGCAAGTGCCAGGGGCGCAAGACGCGAGACATGATCGCTATACTTCGAATCCACGTCTCCAGTAGCCAGTTGCTGTGCCACTCCTCGAATATTGTTGAGAATGGGATATTCGTCCGTCTTCTCTTTCAAGATTCGCATAACCAAGTACTTCTCGGCAAAGGGGTTCACCGAAGTGCATTCGTCCATCATTTTCAAAGGGATCAAAGCTTCAAAGAGCTCATATTCGAATTGTTCTTGGGGTGAAGTCAACATTGTGTGCTCAAAAGTGGTAATTTGGTCTACTTACTGTTCACAAGACGTAGTCTCAGGGCTCTTTTGAGACCACGGTACTGAGCTGCATATTCGATGATGAATCGGAATACTTCCAAAGGGAGATCAAGGAATGTTGCCATGGTGAGTGTACGGTTAGGTGTCGGAAGGGGACTTCGTGATGGGTGAGTGGACGCTCAAAGGTTGAGGTTGCCTAGGAGGATTTGCAGACTAGTACTAATCGGGTGTATGGGTAGTATGGCACAGCATCAATCACGTGCATTTAACTTTGAGGAAAGCAAAAAATTGAACCATGCGCCACTTTTTGGAGCTTTAGAGATATAGTCTATAGCTAGAAAGGAGAATTAACGGCGAAATCAGGACAGCCAAGCAGAAAGAATTGCAACCGAGGGGCCAACTTCGGTGTGGGTTTGAAGGACGGCATGCTCTTCCTAAATTTCGACCGACCACGATGCAGGCGCGAATTGTAGACTGAGTTACAAATATCCTCACTGGATGTATCTTAGCGCTGAAGAAGAAAGGTCTTGCCAAAGTAAAAGGCCTGCTGTTGTTTGTGCTGGCGTCCCAAGATAACTGTAACCCCTTCCTCGGGTCCCTCACACCTTTAGTACACCTTAGTAAATTGTGCGGCATGAAGCAGTTGTAACGGACTGGGCCGCATAGCATTCCTAGTGTAGGGCTCGGGCTCCTGCATCCGACGTGCGTGTGAGGGTGTACGGTGAGAGCAAGCGTGCGTTGGGCGAAGCTAAACTAGTCGCCCTGCAACAAGATTGTCGCCAGGATGGAAATGAAGAGACTGCTTTGAATACAACGCCGCTGTGAGGCAGAAAATAATGCCCCGGAATTCGAGGAGTCATGTCGTCGCCCCACTCCACAATGGGAGACCTGGGGAGACCTCGTTTACATGTGCCGAAAGGTATCAGCATGACCAGAGACCATAGGGCTAGAAGTGGGGCTCAAGTGAGGCAGGTCACGAGTCAGATACAAAGCACTGTCATTTTCAAGGCGAGGCTGTGCTAAGTGTTTCGTAATCAATGGTATTAAAGCCGCAAGTGATGCTGAGATGGTGAGATGGTGAGACGGAAGACGATTGGGGTAACTCGGGATGACTTCCAGGGCGGACAGTCCCGTCCGGTACGTGGCCGTCGCTTAATCGTTGCGAGGTCCGATGCACAGAGGTCCCGAAGCCGATGTCAGATTGTTGGAAAGGTGGTCAGGACGGGGTGCGAGACGGTGTTGGTCCGTTCGTGTTTGGTAGGTAGCTCCGAGGTTACAGGGCGCCGGTCGGGATATTATGGGATGATTGAAGCACTCCGTCGAAAGTCCCGAATACAGGCAGACAAAGTAACGCTGAGAAGGAAGCCACCGAAACGAAAGCGAATGGGGAGGATTCGTGGATGAATGTGGATGAAGGGAGGCTTGCAACGTCCCGATATCATCCCATATCAGTCGCGCACAAGCCATATGGCATCCTATCGATAAAGGATAACGAAGGCGTTGCATATACCCCTCGCTCTTCCAAGACATCCTCTTCCAACTTCCAGGCCCGGAGCAGGCGTGGCTTGGCTCCATGACGGATGCATTTGTTGAATCCCAGCATGCAGCTTTCGATTCGACGTCGACCCCGCCGCCTTGGAACCCGCACTCCCGAAGAACGAGGGCTGATGCCAATCAGGGGCGGGTTGCCCCCATCCTGCCACCTCCCCCAGATGCGATGGATGCAGCAGCCCATTCAGGGCTAATAAGTGCGCGGGTATTGATGCGTGACTCTGTCAGTAACCTGAGTGAACGTGGTGGCTTGTTTTTGCTCTTTTCCTGGTTTTTGCCGCGGCCAGCTCACGCCTGCATTGAAGCGTGCGTAAAGCGAGGACCCGCAATACTTTGAAAGAATGGTCGTGTGTGGTCGGCTGAGGACGAGTCAGGGCGTATGAACGGATGACAGCGCAGCCGGCAACCTGCGTGTTTTTCTAAACGGTCCACGTTTTTTTGGCGGCGTGCGTCTGCGCATGCAACATGGGGTCTCGAAGGCGCTCGAGAAGAGAGTGGGGAGGGGCCCCTGCTGCTGATGCATGCGGCATTCGACAGGGGCTACCTGGCCTCAGCGCTTTGAGAGAGGCGTCTCGGTGCGAACAAGTCTGGGGTGAATGGCGTCTGGGCGCCCGCTGCTGAGGATATTATCTACCACGGCCTCGTCCAAGTCTGCTCTCGCTTTCGTTAGTCCACTTCCAGCGTGCACATCCAATTCGAAAACTCTGCATAGAACCAACATCCACATTCATCATCCACTATGGCCAGCAACAAGTATTACATCTCGCTCCCCACCCAGGCACCTCAACACTCCCGGCCAGGCAGCCGTCGACCGCCGCTGACGCCATCAACCGTTTCTTCGCCATGTCTCACAACTCATGCACCCGTAGCAACTCGAAGAGATTCTGGTTCTAGTTCGGGAAGCCCGACCAGTGCCTCGACTTTGCTGGCAAAGGTCGCCTCGCATCCCGCCTCTCCCAGAAACGAGCATCCCGCAACAAATGCAGTACCATCTTCGCCGTCCACCGAAATGCACACCAATCCACTGTATACACCAGAGAGACCCCAGGCCTGGAGAACGGAGAGTGCCCGATACGTCAGGCAATACAAGAAGCAGGGTAGGCAACGCTTGCACCCATCGTCCCGGATCTAGACAACCAGAGCTGACATTCCATTCAGATGGATACATCAGCTTCCCTGATTTCGAGAAGTTTTGTGCCACCCAGAACCCGTACGACAACCAACATCGGGAGCACACCGCTGTCAAGACATGAGGGCAGAATTAGACCCTGGTCAGGAGTGACGAATAGACGAGGAAGCACCAAAAGCAAATGATTTACCGTAAAGAATACCTACAACCCATCGTACCACACCAAAGTTCCTGTTAAGGAAGGTCTACGTTATGTTTCCAAGGAGGCAGCGGAGGGGCCGTGAGGGCATGATTCCGCCGAACGCGAGAGGCGCAGCTATCAGTTGGCGGCGGGCGCATAAAGGAGACTAAGACACGTCTGGTCGACTAGACGTGAATGGAGGAACGGCATCGGCTCCATTCGGCGCCGGGCGAAGGCGACGTCGACGTCGAGGTCTAAGTGACGTCGAGGCTGTGGCATCCTACGCTGGGA
>MCFA01000486.1:0-12378 GCA_002105025.1 Clohesyomyces aquaticus
CTTCTACCTCTATGTAGAATGACTTTCGAGCAATTCTGGTTTTGTGTTTGAGTGCCTTTACTGGTGCAGGAAAGTTAAGCGTTATTGACTTTGAACCTAGAGTCTCTCTAAAGCGGAATGGAGATGTCTGCACGGTCTCTACCGTGCATCCGTTCTGAAGTTCCTTCTTCATATTCTCGGAAAGGTCTTCGATGCGACTAACTAGAGATTCTATTCTGCCAGTGTTGGGGCCAGCTTTTGCTGTGATCAGAATTGGAGCTGTTGCGTTTGATGCAACTGAGTTGTTGTAGTTGCCGTCTGATAAAGCACAGAGAGTGGTGAATTCGGCTAGGTTCGGAGAAAATTTCGTGACGAAAACATTTCGCTCGTTTCCCAAGTTTGTCGTGTATACGTTTAGATCAAGACCGAGTGGTTTCATAAAAACAAATGTACTAGCTGGAGTACTTTGAATTCCGAAAGCTATTGTCGCCGTCTTGGGTTCAAGAAGCAGCACCCATGTCGGAGCCATGAATGTCGCGAGGAGCGGTGAGCTGCCATTCCATCTAAGCTTGTCTTCCTCAATGTGGGCTCTGAACGTGTCGCTGAACCTCTCACCACTCGTGGAAATTGTCCCAAACGATAATTGAATCGCAGAGAATATGTTCTGCCATCTGCCAGATGGTGAACTGGGTGACGACTGCACAACGCAATGAAGTATCGGAGAACCGATCTCTGTTGGATTTATCCTAGTTATCGCTCCCAAGTTCTTCCTTGGCACCTCTATTGTGACGCAAAGGACCGGAGGAATGTTCTTCCAACCCTTCAATTCTGCGGCGCCGAGGGAGGTGCTGGTCCGGGCAAAGGCAGGTGCAAAGGTATCTACCGAATGCACGTTGTAAAGATGAAGGTATAAGTAGAGTTCCTGGATGTAGTTGAGGCTCATCAACAAAGGTGAACCCTTCTCAATAAACGCCAGGAGACGATCCATGACTTTGGTCCAGTTGCAAATGACCCTATTGCGTATGAAGCGCAGGAACAGAGCAAAGCTTCTGCGATTGTAACGCAAAAGTGAGTTGTTCGTGACGGTACGCTGGTTGATGCCTGCCAACAGTTTGTGCATATCCTCATTTCTGAACATGTTGAGATAGACTTCGTGGAGTATTCGAGCGAGTCCAATGTCATCGAAATGAAGTCGACCAGATGCAGGTGAGAGCGGTGTCTGTCGTGAAAAAGGCTGTTTCCAGGTGAGCCTAATATGCATCTGTCCGTTGTCCGCACTGCTACAAGCCGAGTCTAACATCAAATCATCCATCATTGATGTAGACGATATGTTGGTCCAGTACTCAACTGGTATCAAACCCAGTAGCGTTGAAATAGTTGGAAAGTGACCGCAAAGCAAACTGTCGATGTATGCCGTCTGCGTTTCCTGGCTCTTTACCAAGGTTTGGGTGTACAGACTAGACATACAAGTATTTTCCAGCAACGGACTAGAGGCGACGAGCAGGTTGAGAGCGCCAATATGATCGATTAGGTTCGAAGTATCAATCACCGTGAATGAGGTAGGAGCGCCACCGGACTCCAGATAATCTTCACTGTCGAGAACGAGTGGCTTCGAGTGGTACGAATCGCGATAAAACCCTGCCGGGCTGCTCGTTATGGTGAGTCGTCGTTGCTGCAGGGCATACGAAAACGCGACGGCGTCGCTTGCGGAGAAGCGCATCGTCAACTGCTGGCGTGGGTACTGCCGAAATGATGCTATCCAGGCTCGGAACTGCTGTCGCGCAACTTCCACCAGCTTGAAGCGAGCCTCGTCCCGGCCGCGCATCGGTGACTCTTTCGTAAGCGGCGCGTAAGCAGTGGCAAGATGGAAGCCAAGCAAAGGATCAGTGCCATAGTGAAGGGTTGATGTATCAGTAACAAACGTCGGATTGATGTATTCAGGTCTCCGCAGGAAGAGGCCGTCTTTGTCCGTGCTGCCGTGCTCCCAATAATGTCTATTGAGCTTAGGCGCGTCTTGCAGGGCGCAGATTCCGGCGGGAGCCGCTGCTCTGATGCCATTCAGTGGAAATAATGCGTTGTTCATACGATGCTCGCGCGAGCTCGTAGCTCTTTGCATCGCTGCCATTGACCGTTGCGCATGTTGTTCCCGTTCTTTGCCTTTGAAACTTGCAACGCGGTAAGTGTACCAAATGTTCCTGACTTTCGAGAGAGTTCCTTCGTCGCAAAACCTGAACTGTTGGCCGTATTTGCCGTTGGTCCAGCTCTGCATCGTGGTCGCCATCTCGTACAGCTTTGTTGCCTGATCGTTTAGAAGCTTCATCGATTCATTGTCTAGGTAGAGATGGTAATAGATGTTCCACATCAAAGGGCCACGTCTGCCGTTGGTATCGTCCAATGCAAGCGTAAGCAGCAAGATATTGCGGGCTGAAAGCGTAAGCACAAACAAAACCTCTTTGGAGTCGAAGGATACCTACCAATAGTATCGGGTTGGATATCGCAGCATGTAAAGTCTAGATTCCGACCTGTTGACATGTGTCAGAGAGGAAGTCAATGACGCCTGGTGGAATTTGCTTGCCCGAGACTTGGTCCATGTAGACCGTGAACACAATGTTGCGAATGTCGCCGCATCCTAAGAGCAGAATCTGCGCTGTTTGTTCCGGGGGAATATTTCGCGTTAAATGAACGGCTGAAGTGTTTCCGACGGGATAAAAGTAAGTCACGATATCCACTGTCACAGGAGAAGCCATCGTGTAAGCTTGAAAGTGGTTGGTGCTCAGAAAGAACGATCCGAGTTGTGAGCTGTTTTGGACTGTCAGTGTCGACACCGATACTCAAGTTCTGTTTTGGCACCTGGAGTTTCGCCTGCTAAAATAACGAGAAGCTAGTTGAACCGAGATGGATTAATTCGTATAAAGATATTAAGAGCTGCCTTTGCATGACAAGAGACCCGACTTTCGCATACGAGGAACTATAAACTGTGGGGCTTGGGGGAGGAATTCAACCCCATAGGCGTAAACTTCGTTACTGTCCCAACTCCTCGGGTGTGTTTTGGTTCCCTTTGTGATTCCCTTCCGAACTCTGCTAATTCCTCGGTCGGTCTCGCCCCATCTCGCGGTTCCCTGATCTTTGGCGAGGATGACCCCCAACCCCTGCCGCATCCTCACCGCACTCCCTTGCCTGCGATACTGTAAGGCTGCTAGCTTTTTTCTGTCTGTTAAATTGGCTAAGTGCTACCCTAATTGTACGTACGGTACCCATTTTGCAACTCGCTCCTCATTGTCGGGCTCCAAAGCTAGCTCAATCTTGACTGCAAGTTTCACGGCAGTAATGGCCACAGCAGATACATTATGTGAATTTTCTGAGTTCCCATGTTTGTATCACGCTTCCTGTTTCGGCTGTTGGATTTCTCCGATTGATGTGCGTGGTGTGATCATTCAACACGAATTTGTTGAGGCCACACAACAGATTACAGCGCAACTGCAGACTCCCATAAGACAAGTTCGGTGTAACTCCTTGTGTGTCATCCCGGCCAAGAAGCAACTTGCCATATGACGTTGGAAGATAATTGCATTCCTCAAAAGCTAGACAATTCCATAAACCAAGGACACATAACTTGCCGGCTCGAGAGATAATCTTACTGTAGCTTTAACGCTGATTACGAGCTGCTTAGTGGGAACCTCACAGGGTGTCAAAATAGGAACACTGTAGGAAGGATGTAGAAATATTTTTGCCTTCAGAAGAACTAAAGGAGTATATGATTGAAAACAAGAGGTTCTTTCCAAATGGGTCGACATATACAGACGGCGCTTTGAAGTTGCTTTGTGAGATCTTTCAGCAGACAAATAAAGACTGGTAGGAAGTCCGTATTGTTTTGAACCTTCCCGTAGGTCACCATTTCGGCCACGATCAGCGCAAGAAACTCGTAAGACATTAATCTACATAAATAAGTTCCAGTGTATCCTAGATATGTATCAACCCAAGTGAACGTGGGCTTCCACCTACCGCATTATCCTTGCAGGGAAGCTGAACGACAAGCTAGCGCGGAACAGACAAAGCTTTATTACCCATTCAGACCAAGTAGATATGAGTTACATATTCTGACTGTTCGAAAGTGCTAGGCTCTCTGACAGTGGAGATGTCAAGCGCATTAAGGGACAAAACGAATTGCATTAGACAGAGGAATCTGAAGGGTGACAATGCGAATGGTTCACTGTGCGACAGATCAGCGCAGGACAAGCTAGAACCGGTTCAGGACATCAAAGCCTAGCCCCATGTACGCTCTAGAGAGCAAGTGTAACTTGTTTCACCAAATACCGATCTAGATGCATGCCAAGAGTAGCGTTACTCAGCAAGGAGCAAGCATTTGAACCCTTGCTTAGCTGCTCCCTGCCGACACCGCCAAGGGATCGCCCAAACAGACAAAAGCTATATTGGCGCTAATCAGTTGCTGGAGTAAGTTATAAGTGTTTGTACTCGGCTTCAGCGATGGACGCGGGACGGGGTCTTCACCGGTATTGATACATTCTCCCCAACTCTCCAGAGGTTCTGCCGGACCCAGCCATAAGGGACGAGTGTGAGTCAAGCACGGTCGTTCCTCTGTTCATATCAGTTCTATGGTTGCTTCTCGCGCGTGAAATCGTTTTTATACGAAGCACCTTTCCCATCGCCCAGCATGGCATCTGCTATCTCAGAGCATACGACACCACCCAAAACTACTGCAGGCAAGACGAGCATGACGATGACGATAGCTTCGATACTGCCCACTCCTCCTAGCAGTCCGTCTCCTTCATCTTGCAAGGCAGTCGTCATCCCCATCGCATCCGCTGCGACCTTGCCAACGACCTTGCCAACGACCTTGCCCTCACAACCAGTGGAGCACGCTCAAGTCCTGTCGCAGCTGAAATATACACCGGCAGCAAATGCGACGTCAACGACGAATACTAGATCAACGCCGCGAACCACTAACAACGAACCACTGGCAGCAGGAAGGCCCCCTTCACGCACCCTCACCGCGCTCAAGAGGGACCTCCGCATCGATGGCTGGCGATGCGGCGCCCAGACGCTCGGGGAAACAGAATGCCGGCACTCTATCTTGAAAGAGAACAAGATCCTCATTGATGCGCAACTGGTGTCCATGACGGACCTGACGCGCGCCTGTCCGGACTTTGAATTCGGTCTGCTCAAGCTCGTCATGCTAGTGCACTACTACCAACACGATGCGGGTCGACCAAAGGAGCGCCGAATTGAGGCACGGAGGCTTGCGTTTCCGCCTGGTGGTTGATGGCAGCAAGCCTGAATTTCCCCTTGAGAAACTCATCAGGAACGCTCTCAAGCCATTGAGTACTAAATGTATTGCTCCCGGCAACGGATGGGTGTGCGAGGGGATTGGTGGGCAGAAGGTGCAGAATTGCGAGAGAACGCTTCAAGGGTTCATCAAGCAGGAAAAATTACTTTGACAACGCCAAGCTTGAGTTTTTACTGAAGGTACTGGAGTGAAACAGGACTTGCAGCACCTATCAAAGCTTGAGGCAATTCAGGTGGGTTGCGGCATGGAAGAAGAGCGTCATGGCGGTTCTGCCCTTGCCAATGTCACCCGACGATCGGGCCGTCGCCAGTAACGCGCCGAACAATCTTCAAGCCCGTCCAACGGCTCAGGCAGGTCCTCTCGTCGTCTTGAATCCATCGATGACTGAGAAGAAAGCCGTCGCCGTCGTGCATGTCTTGCCAAGCCCAGGAGCTTTATCAGGCCCCGTCATTAGCCCAGACGTTGATCCGGCATTGTACTGGCCAAAAGCCTACGACTCGAGCCCCTCCAACATAATCGCACACGCCAACCACCACGCCAGCCCTACACACCCGCACAAGCTGATCTGCGGTGAGATCAGCAGACTGCTGGATGCCCGTGACCTTCGCGACGGGTATGTCTACGCCTACGAAGTCGAGGGCAGCGAAGGCTACGTCAAGATCTGGTATACCACACGCCCCGTGACGGACTGACACGACGAGTGGTCGTTCGACTGCAACAGGAAAACCAAGCCGCTGTACCCTTCTGTTCCTTCTGCCGCTGCTACCAGTTCAAGTGGTGCAACAGAAGCCGCAGCGGCGCCGGCAGTGCTCGTCCCGCACACGCGTCGTGTCGAGGCCTTATGCCACACCGAGTTCGACCACCGCCTCATCAGGATGTACTGCCGTGCGTGCCTAAAGCAGCACGTCGAGTGGTTCGAAGTATCGGTTATAGAGGTCACGGCCGTCATCCACGTTGGTAACAGTCCATGATTGCGTGTCGTCGTGATGGATCCAAACTTTCAGCGCCCTTAGATAATCCATGCTCGCGATGGAAGGGCAAAATGCGTAGCCACCAAGAAGCGGTGGCCGCATCCATGGCGTAATCTGATGCGGCATTGGTAATCAACGATGAGGACTCCGATGTGCGATCCTCTCTTTCTCCCGTCACGAGAAGTTCTATAGCTTCACAAACAGAAAGCGGGAACCTGATTGAGATTCTCGGCTTCTTGATGCGTGGAATTGTCGCAATCAGCAAGCATGGTGCAGAAAATGACCGTGGCATGTCGGGTATTGGCACTGTTGGGTGGCTGTCGCTCGCGCTATGCACTAATGCATCCAGCGTAACAAGGTTGACGACATTGAAGACTACCTGTTCGACCATATAACCTACGACATCTGCAAGCCTAAACTCGGGAAAACTACGCTAGTGCCATAGAATGAACAGCGGAAGTGAAAGTGAGGGAAAACGGTGATGATGTTTGTAAGCAGTCAGAGCTACGTCACATGACTGTACATGTCCTATGACTGAGCTCGATCAACTACTACAAGAGCCTCTGATTTGTACGATACACACACAAGACAGAACACTAGAGAACACATGGGAGCTACACACAATACACACGAGAACACTTAATTCACCTACTATATCTACTCTCTATCTCGAGTGACACCTAGTCCCCACCTGCTTACAATGTTTGTTACATACATGATTTTACAAGTGGTCATTAAAGATTTAAATCTCTGCTCACCCATCCCACTCTTACTCTACCCTCGAGCAATTTCCTCGCACCCCTAATGCGGACCCCAAGACGAATCCAAGCGACGAGCCCAGATGTGCTCGTCTCGATTCGCGGCATGCCTTTCACAACCGTTGGTGCGGCCGGGTGGTGGCCAGCCTGGTGCGACGCAGCCCGACAGATGGAATTCCCTGTTTCGAAGAGCACCATGAACTTCATCAGGTATGACGAGTTCGTAGATTGCGTGCCGGATTTCGACGGAGGCTTGTAGAAAACTGCAGCGTGCTTGGGAGTGGACAGATGGAGACATCGTAGAGCGCAGTATAGTGGCTCGTAGAGGGAAACATATATTCTTGGGAACGTTCATAATCTCTGCCACATTGGGCACTACCTTGGAAAGCTGTGCCTCAATGCCAAGATTTACGTAATCAGGTCGCCAGCATGGATACGTGGCTTGGCTCCCAAATAGACCTCGGCAGCTTGGGTCAAAAAAAGGGTCCTTTGAGGCGACATTGAAGAGTGTAAGCAGGTGGGGGCCAGGTGTCACTGGAGATAGAGAGAAGATATGGTGGGTGAATTGAGGGTTCTCGTGTGTATTGTGTGTAGCTCATGTATGTGTCCTCATGTGTGTGTGTAGTGTACAAATCAGAGGCTCTTGTAGTAACGTGTCTCACCAGTAAGCTGCGCACCCCAGTAAGCTGCGCACCCAAAAAACCACCAAAAATCGCAAAAATCGACCCCTGCAAATTCAACAACGCGTGGATAATAAAGTCTACAAATCTAATAGCTGCTTTTTCTACTTATTCTAAAGCTCCTACTAGGATCCTAGACAAACAGATTTTTGTAGGATCGAGATATTAAGATTTTATCAAGTTTTGGTCCCTAAATTACTAGATCTCGAGATCTAGTAAATTAAGTACTTATTTACTAAGCCTAGAGCTTTGAAATAAGTAGAGAAAGCTACTATTAGATTTGTAGACTTTATTATCCACGCGTTGTTGAATTTACAAGGGTCGATTTTTACGATTTTTGGTGGTTTTTTGGGTGCGCAGCTTACTGGGGTGCGCAGCTTACTAGTGAGACACGTTATTTGATTGAGCTTAGTCATAGGACCGTAGTCATGTGACGGAGCTCTAGCTGCTTACACACCCCCTTCAGGTTCGAACGTAGTTCGGAGCTGATGTTGACTATGGATCCCCCTGTACCTGTGTGAGCAGGTAGCTGCAAGCGGTCGAAAACTAGCCTCCGTTTGTAAGGAATCAGCTTCTTAAAGGTAGAGATTTATTTAGCCTCTTTTAATTTAAGCCTTAACCTCTTAATGCAAGAAGTAGTCTCTGTAATGTAAGGGAAGCTCTTATGCAAGACTAAGACTCTTATATTATAAAGCTAAGACCTAATAAGAACTAGTTATCTGTTTAGCAGTATAAGGTAGTCTTTAATGTAGATTCCTTATGCTTTTCTATAGAGGTGTAATCCTTGCTTGCTCCTTGTTCTTGTATGTAGAGGGTATAGAGCCTGTATGTTGATTAAGCTTAAAGTGCGTGTGATGTATGAGATAAGCTTTTCGCTCTGTGTAAACATAAATTAAGCTTTTCGCTCGACGAGCTCTTCGCTCTGTGTGTAGGAGAACATGAATTGAGCTTTTCGCTCTGCGAGCTTTTCGCTCTGTAGTAGGAGAACATGAAGTGAGCTTTTCGCTCTGTGTATGAGAACATGAATTGAGCTTTTCGCTCTGTGTAGGAGAACATGAAGTGAGCTTTTCGCTCTACGAGCTTTTCGCTCTGTGGGGGTATGTGTTACGAATATCACTTGCTGGAGTAATATTGTAAACAGGACAGCACAACGGAGCATTACGTTCGACCCAATCAAGCCTGACGACAGTATAGACTAGATAACAGGGGCGTGGGACGACGGCCCTCTGGAGGCTGACGACCTTGGAAGGGAGGCTTGGCATAACATGGACACGTGATCTAACATCACGTGTGCTAATCTGTTAATCTATACTACTTAGCGGCAACAGATTAACAGATTAAGGGAACAACGATCTGTGTGATCTGTGCCTCTTAGCAGCAACAGATTAAATAGATCATAAAGGAACGGGTTAGTATATAGGGCCTATGGATCCCCTATGTAGTTCCTTTGTAGTTAATCTTATATTCTTACACATAGGCACCTTTAACAAGTAACACTTTATTATAAACTAATTATAAGTATACTATTAGTCTACTACTCCTAACGCCTGTCTTGTACTGTTTAAAGCACAACTACCCCTACGCTTCTCTAGCAACCCTCCCCTTAGCTAAGGGCTTAGGCAAGTTACTGCCCTAGCGTTATACTTTAACTACCTAGTAGAACGATATAATAGCGTCTACTTTAAAGGGATCCTTCTCTATAGGAGAATCTAGTTTAGCTAAGTTTATAGAATAACTTAAACAAATAAAACAAAAATAACTTAAAGCAAATAAGAAGACTTAAGAATTAGAAGAACAGCTAGAGGGCCTTACTATAGCGCCCCTTAACTAGACCCTTCTTAACAAAATTACTAAACTTAAAACTTAACTTAAGAAATACTAGAGCAAACTACTTAAGCTTAGGTTACTAGACAAGTTTAACAGAACCTAACATAAACTTTATAGCTTTCTAGCCTTAATAGCTATCTATATAGACATTAACATAAACAAACTCCTAGACAACGCTAGCAAGGTTATATTTATAGCAGCATACTTTACTAGAAAGGCTATAAATTAGTTTAAGACGTACCTTAACAAGAAAATAGAGCTAACAGAGGAACATTAGAGCGTGGAAACGCGTGCCCTGTTTGCTAGCTACTAATACTTTAAGAACAAACTTAGTCTTATATTTAGAGATGTTAACGCTAAAAGGGTTATAGAACAAAAGATTAACTGTCTCTAATAGACTAAGTCTACGTTAGCATATACCTCTAAATTTAAATAATTAGTATCTAAGATTAAGTAGGACTAGTTAGCTCTAATGTTATAATACTATAAAGGATTAAAAGATTTAGTCTAATATAAAATAATCTAAATAGATTATGCCTATACTCTCTCTATACTAATTAAACAAGCTATTAAAATTAACGACAGCTTATATCTCTAGAACTAGAAAAAAGAAGGAAACTTTAGACATAGTTAGAAGAAAAGCAACTACTATAGACTAGAACCTATAGCCTTAGGAGCAAACTAAGAATCTAACAAAAGAGACTATTAGAGCTAATTCTAACAGAAACCTAAGAGAGACTGCTATAATTATAGTAAACTAGGACACTTTGCTAGAGAATATAGATTATCTAAGAAAGAAAATAGATTCTAGAACAGGGGCAACTAGGTTGCTATAAACAGGGAACTAAAGAAAGAGGCAAACTAAAGGGGGCGTACCTAGAAGGAAGGGGACGTACCTAAGGAACGTATTATAGCTAACTAAGAGCATAATAGTTTATACTAGACCTTCTATAGTAAGAACAAATGCCTAACCTACTACGACATAAAGGTAAATATAGGATATTAGCCTAAGAGGGCTAGGCTAGCTATAACTTAAGAGGAAACACTAGCTATTAACAAATACCCTAAGATTAAACAGTTTGCATAGGAACTAGACTCTAACAGCTCGTCTATAGAACAGGGAGATTCTAACGAAGCTATGCTTATACCCTTATAGACTGTCTAGGATAGTAAAGAAGAGGACAATAAAGACAACAACAACGTTATGCTATTATATAATAACAATTAACTAACAGCAGCATATAGAAAGATGCTATAACATAGAGTTACCTTTAGAGGACCTAACAACTAGCAACAAACACTAGGCGCTAAAAGACATAGCAATAAGGAATACGTATAAATTCTAGGACTAGCAACAATAGAACAAACCCACTAGGGGTTAACTAACTACGCCTAAGAACTACGCTTCCTACCTAAGGATAACAAACCTATTACTATTATATAACTATATAACAATTAGAAATTACTCTACCCTATTAGAAAAACGTTTCTATAGTTTAAGGAATAGGTAGAAGACAACTTTATGCTAATTAACGAAACCCTAGACAAACATACATAGAAGGAAATTACAACGCTAGTTATAGAAGTAGACTAGTACCTACTAACGTAGGTACTAGTCAAGATCTAAATTCTAGTATAGAAACACTGTAGTTCTAATAGGAACATCCTTAGGGAAGGCGATAACGAAAGACTATAGACAAATTACCTAGCATATTTTAAGATAGCCTAGGCATTCTACATCGTTAAGGAATGCGTAATACACTGCTAAGCTAAATTAACATATAATTATTTTCTAACTAGGGGAGGAAAGACATCTTTTACTAAGCTACTAACACTAGAAGACATTATAGATAGAAGCAGTCTATAGACCCTAGAAACAATAGAAGGATTAGCCTAGTCCCTAGGACATTACTCTCTATAGAATGTATGCTAGGGCGACTGTAGTATAAGTGCCCCTAGAACAAATGTCTAAGGCATGTCTAAAGGAAGATTAACACTAAACATTAGCCTTAAACTAATAGCCTAAAGGGAATAATAGAAAGAACATACTTTATATTTCTAGGACAATACTATAGGACTTAGGCCTAAGTTATGATTAACAGTAGAGCTACTTAAAACTTTATATTAAAGGGCTTTGTACAAAGATACTAGATAACAGTGTAAAAGAAGAAGTACCTAGAGGTTGTCTATACTATTAAAAGAGACGCTTTCTAAGGACCTATTACTTTTAAAACTATAGCATATAACTTCCTACTACTTAGAAGCAGGGAGCTACTTAGTTTTAACGTTATAAAGATAGAAGATACTAAGGATATTATCCTTAGTATGCCTTAGCTACGTAACAATAATTCTATTATTAACTAGACAGAGGAACTATAAGGATCCCTCCTAACTAAGGTATTAGTATAGAATTGCTATAACTAACAGACCCTAGCAGAAACGCTACTAGAGAAATACTAGGAATTTATAGCAGCGTTTAGCAAACCTAGACTACACTACTAAACACTAACTAAGGACTATAGCATTCTACTAGAGGAAGGGAACAGCCCCTATTTAGACCTATATTTATACTTATAGAAAGAGAGTCTAAAATCCTTAAAGAATACGTTAATAAGAGTCTAGACAAGGATAGATATAACTATTAGCTCACTAGCAGCGCACCTATATTTTTGTTATAAAGAAAAACATAGAAGAATTATAACTATGCGTAGACTATTATAAACTTAACGTAATAATAATTAAAAATAAGTACTTACTACTATAATATTAGAAATATAAGACTATATTAGCTAAGCTAGGATCTTTATAAAACTAGACCTACGTAACGCCTATTAACATATAAGAATTAAGGAAGAGAC
>MCFA01000487.1:0-12348 GCA_002105025.1 Clohesyomyces aquaticus
CTTTAGTTAAAATTTATAAATCCTAAGAACTCCTAGATTCCTTTAACACTTATTAGTTATAGCTAATCCTTAATAACTTATATTTTCTTTAGGCTTATTATAAAGTAGAAAAGCAATGATTTAATCTAATAAAGATTTAAACAACAAAAAGAGTATTATATATTTATGTTAACTATATAGAAAAGATTAAACAAGAGTTACTTAAATATATAAGGCAAGATAGATTAGTAAGCAATTCTCTAAGCTGCTAATTAGCTAATTAAGTCACGTGATCTTAGACTACAACACACCCCCTAGCATAGGCGCGTATCTATGCAAGCATTCTTGCTATAAATTTATAGCTTATAATAAACCCTAAAAGCGTTATACTACCTGTTTTACCTCTAGTAAGCATCTCTAAGAATTCCTTTATACTAAGCGTTTTCTAGCAGTCTTTTTTCTTTAGTACGTTATTTTATAATATTACGTTATATTTATAGCCTAAGCATTGTTAATATTATACTATAACTATAGCTAGAGCTTTATTCTCTATGTAAAGTCATGCCTCTATTATAAGGCTCTATAGAGCATTGTCTAATTATCTAGCATTAAGATACTACGTAGAATGCTTCTTTTCTATAAATTCCTATGCGTAGGCAGTGTAGTTACTGCTCTTGCTATAAGGCTTATACGCCTAAAAACGCGCGTACGTAGATTAGCTACGTCCTTTAGCTACGTAGGATTTTCTAATTATAGTATATAGTTATTGTTATACTAATAAGGTAATCTTCTAGCTTATAAATAACGCGCGCAAGCTCTAGAGAGTAGCGTAGGACAGTTATAATTGCTAGCCTAGTTACTTATAGCTCTTCTAGGCTATAGCTCTCTAGTCTATAAGTAGCAGGTCTTCTGCTCACTTTAAACCTTCTAACTTTTATCCTTAGGCTCCTAACTCTTTCTACTTCCTGCCTTTCCTCTCTTCTTCCTTTCTTTACCTCTCTAAGCCTCTCCCTCTTCTCTTTTCCTCTCTCTCTTCTCCTTTTCTCTTCTCTCTTCTCTCTCTTTTCCTCTCTCTTCCTAGCCTCTCTACGCCTCTCTAAGCCTCTCCTACTTACTTTTTAACTCTTATTTATGCTCTCCTAAGGTAAGTGTTCCCTGCTTTTGCTAATCCTTTTGTTCTTGCTAATTCTTATAGATAGGCAAGAACAAGGTCACTTATAGCTCTAAGGCTCTTTCTAGCAGTTACGTTAGGCGCCCTTGTAAGTCTTAAGCGTAGGGCTATAAAGAGTCCCTAGACAAAGCTAAGTCTAGTAATAACGTTTTCCACTACCAAGCGAGACACACTACTAAGCGAGACACCCCTACTAAAATCTACGATCTGCGACAGCATAAATCATAATATATTAACAACTACAAATTATATAATAGCATAGTATATTATTTAGTATTAGAAGTATTAGAAGCAGCCTGTACATAGGTTCATGCGTTATGCCCTGTGTTGCCATAGCGCCCATAGCGTCTTTGTTACGGAGCTGCACCTGCGGTGCGACTACCCCTCAAGGACTCTCCACTAGTTTCCTGCCCACTAGCGCCCTAAGCAGTGGCTAACAGGGCTCTTTCTGCTATTGTTAACGTGCCCTAAGTCTATATATACTTTTGTTTATAACGTTTACTCTTTATTTAGGCCTTAATTATTTTATAAAGCTAAGTAATCTCCCCTACTATTAAAGCGTGTTTATGCGCTGTTGCTAGCGCGCCTTTCTTAAGCTTCTAAAGCGACTTAATAATAGCAGTTAGTAATAAATTAACGTGTAATCTAATCTTACTATAAATTAGAGTAGATTAAGCCTTAAATTTACGCATATTGCTTAGTGTTTACGATTCCTATATAGTAGGTTGCTTAGGCAGTTAATTAGGCGTAGAGAGACGCATATTAAGTCGTAATATTATAACATCTAGATCATGCGGAACAAGCCTAGCGCCTCTAAACGCTCCTTTAATAGTCTCTGCTATAAACGTCTTTATATAGGCTGTTTTAAACGCTAGGAGGAAGTCTGTTTTAGTAATATAGGTGACAGAGCGGCGCGCTAAGGCTATAATCTTAGTGCTATATACACGCTTTAACAGCAAGAAGTAGCTAACGTTAAGAGGCTATAGTAGATGCAACAAGTGCGTAGGCATATATAAGGTAATAATCTTATGTTCTTAACAGATCTCTTTAAATTTAGCAGAGTAGTAGCTTTTATAGCTGTTAAGAATAAGCAGCCTATAGCCTCCTACAGTACGTAACTTTGTTAACGCGTTAAAGTGCTCTAGCTACGTAATTCTAAGGTTGTTATTTGTCTAGCTATTATTACTAACAGCAATAACCTAGTTATAAGGCATAGACTTGTCCTAGTACTACGTAGAGATATAAACCTTGCCTACGTAGATAATAAAGGGTGGATCGCCTACCTACTAGCGCAGACGCTCCTAATAACAGTAACCTACTCATGATTGCCTAGCTAAACTATCTTAGGTTTCTTATGTCTCTCTATAGCTATAACTATAAGCTAAGACTTATAACCTCTATTATAAAGCTAAATTCGTTAAAATTATGTATGTCTTTGTCTAGAATGCTGTACTTTGCTTTTATGTTAGCTACTAGCGTAAACCACGCGCTAATAACCTTAGGATTCTCTTATTTCTTCCTTTAATTATTATATAATTAAGTCTAGCACGTTTAAAGCTCCTCTATATAATTAATAAAGCAGTCTAGCTAGTTAATGCTAACTAGCCTTAGCCCTTGTTAGGCGCGTAGGTTGTTGGCTATATCTTGTAGTAGGGCCTTTAAGGGTAGAAAGCCTCTAGAATCTAGGTTAAGTATGCGCTCTACTATTGATTTCTCCTCTAGTAGCGTTAGGTTCCTATAGTTAGGTACGCAATCGCGTCGTGATGCTCGTCTATGGCTTTAATGCCCTAGGGTTAATAGAGGCATGATATAGGCGCGTGCAGCAGCTTGTTGGATAATAACGCGTCATATTTTATAGCTTTAATAGCAATAGTAATCCTAGCTTTGTTTAAGGTTAATATAGTAGGTAGTAGTTGTTACATTGTGGTTATACTGTCGCGCACGTAGATTTTTAGTGGGGGTGTCTCGCTTAGTAGTGTGTCTCGCTTGGTAGTGGAAAACGTTATAGGCTTAGAGGTTAAGAACTCTAAAGATAAGGAAAATAAGATTATAGCTAACGTCTTATAATCTAAGCCTGCTACTATGCCTTATAAGTCTTTACGCCTTAAGACTATAGTGTCTAAGTCTCTAACCTAGCTAAAAAACCTAAAGCACTAAAAGGCAACTCCTGCCCTTTCTAGCAATCTTCCTAGCAATATCCTGTCCTAGTTTACCCTTAATAATAAGCCTAAGGAGAAGACTAAGGCTTTCTACATGCCTACAAAGGCTTAGCTTATTAAGGGCCCTCCTAATAAGGTTCCCTGCTAAGGGTGCGTCTAATTTATAATCTTTAAGCTTAATAAGGATTAGCACTGTTACTCTATATTACGTAATCCTAGTTCTAAGGACATAAGATGCTTAAAGTATACTACTACTTTCTATAAGCCTATATAAGTGTTTCTTAATCCTTAAGCTACTATTGCTAATAGTTAAAAATAGTAATAACTTCTTAGTGCTGCTTGTCTATATATAGTTTGCTTTAAATTAGTCTCTCTTAGAGAGAAAGCGTATTAATATAAGTATAACCCTTGTTTCCTTTACTTAAGATTGCTTTTCTAATATTTTTAGCAGCTAAAAATGCTTAAAAAGGTTAGAATCTTTGTTAAGGCCTTTATTAAGTCTATAAACTTAAAGAAGATCTTCTACTAGCTGCTCTGCTATAACGTTAAAGCAAAGATTACTAATATTCTAGTAAAAGACTTCTAGGCGTTTATTAAAGGTTATATTGTTAATGTTAAGGATTAAAGAACCCTGTAACCCTTATCTATGTAAAAATCAATAATTGATAGCAAGACATGCAACAATTGATAATTAATAGCGGAGCAAGGCAGGAGAACAGGATTTCATGAATGGCTTAATTTTTTATTCTCTACGAAATTCCCTTCTACATATATTGAAGGAACAGGTCGGGTATAGTAATATCCGTAGTCGGATACAGTACTATCCGCAGTCGGGTACAACAATATCCGTAGTCAAGTATAGTACTATTTGAAACTTATTCTGTTTTAAGCTCATAGACGCTCTGTTTTACGAGCTAGAGCTTCGTTTTAACCTAATTTCTGCATAGTTTTAAGTTTTCTATTTAATAGTGCTATCTATTTAATAGATAGTAATAGTAATAGCTTATATAGATTAATGTTATATGTTTTTAATATAACCCCCTAATCTATATAAGGTATATATTACTGCAGTTGTAGATTGTTAAATATATTATTAAATATGTTTAAATTTAATGGTTTTGTTAGAACATCTGCTATTTGATTCTTAGTAACGTAAACTATCACTAAGTGGCCAACATTACTAAGTGGCTAGAAATCTCTTGGCGCGACTACCTTAACATTCATGCTAGAATGTCTTAACTAAACAACGCGTAATCTATTTAGCAACAAGGGAGAGTTAAGCTTGCCCTCTAGGCTCTCTAATCTAGGCAATTTTGAAGTGCTGAGGCTATAGCTGCTGCTTTTAACGTGCCTGCTCGAACCCTACGCTAACGCGTCCACGGAACCAAATCATGACGCGATTATACCCTAAATTTGCTAAAGCTCACCCACACTAAAGAGCAGACGATCGTCTAATATATTCTTGACCTTGATTCGCGAGGATTTGCGCCCTAGCTATGCGAGGTAGCAGATATAGCAGATAAACTGTTAGCTACGCGGGGTGGAAAGCCTGTTGGCAAGTGCTAGGCTAAGCGCTTTATAACGCGTTCAACTGAGCTTAAAATAGCCTTTAATTAAGCAAAGGATAGGCAGAGGATATAACAGGAAGATCCTAAGGTGATTAGCGCGTGGTTTTAAGTTGTGGAGGATACTAAAGCTAAGTACAGCGTCCACGACAACAACATACATAATTTTAACAAGACTAGGTTCTAGATAGGCGTTATTAGGTCAATAAAAGTTGTTACTAGTTCTGAGAGACGTACAAGGCCTATTCTTACTTAGCCTAGCGATCACGAGTGGGTTACAGTTATCTAGAGCATTTCTGCTATAGGAGATGCAACTCTACTATTCATTATCTACAAAGGCCGCGTCTATATCTCTGCCTGGTACGAGGAGGCTTTAATACTGCGCAATTGGAAGCTATTAGTCTCTAAGAACGGCTAGACAAACAACGCGCTTAGTCTTAAGTGGTTAAAGCACTTTAACGCGCATACAAAGACGCGTTAGGTGGGGGTGTATTGGCTGCTCATCCTAGACGGCCATGAGAGCTATTAGTCCTAGGATTTTAAGGACTACTGCCTTAAGAACAAGATCCTAACGCTCTGTATGCTAGCCTATTTGTCGCATATACTCTAGCTGCTTAACGTGGTCTGCTTCTTGCTATTAAAGCGCAAGTACTCCTAGCGCGTTTAGGACTTGGCACGAAAGCGCGTCTTCTATATTAATAAGGAAGGCTTCCTGCCAGCCTTTAGGGACGCGTTTTTTAACGTGTTTACGACAGAGAACTGCAAGAAGGCCTTTAAAGCAGCTAGGCTAGTTCCTCTTAATCCATTAGCTGTCCTAAACCGTCTTGAAGTACGACTACGTACCCTGCTAGGGCCCCCTCTACTAGAGACGCCGTGGCAGTTAAAGACTCTAAGCAATTCGCTTGAATTTAGATCGCAGTTAAAGCTTGTGCTTAAATCTATTGCTTAGTTGCTAAATACAGCCTAGTCTAGGCTTGCGTAGCTTGTTAAAGGCGCTGAGATGATAATGCAAGGGAGCGTGCTTATAGGGACCCGCCTTGCTAAGCTTAAAGAGCAATTAGCAGTAATAACAAAGCAAAAAGCGCGGAAGCGGAAGCGGATCTAGCAAGGTAGCACAATAGAGTATGGGACTGCAGCAGCGCAGGTAGCTGCCGAGGCGCCTGTAGTAGCTTAGCAGTCTAAGAAGGCTCGTGGTGGTAGTAGTCAAGAAAGAGCTCAACCAGCTTTACGGCGCTGTGGGAACTGTAGAGGGACTAGGCACAACGCGCGAACGTGCTAGGTAGATGTAGCAGAACCTTCTAAGTCTAATGTAAGTACGCAGTATATTTTTTTAGATAGTTCTAATAATAGTTTAGACAATTGAAGAAGTTGAGGTAGTTGCGCTAAGAGATTTCTGGCTACTTGGTGATGTTAGCCACTTGGTAATAGTTTACGTTACTAATATAGTCTAATTTAATAGTTTTATCTAGTACTTTTTCTCTAACAAAGTGATATTATATATTAATATGTTTTGTTTTTAAATAATGTTCTAGATTATTTGCTAAATCTATAGCAGGTTTACTATTTATAAATAAATAGTGTTCTTTTTTATTTGTTTAAATATTTAATTCTTTAAATACATTAATTAAGTAAATATACTCTTTTATTGCTTCTTTTAAAGCTATGTATTCTGCTTTACAGCTAGATAAAGCAATAGATTTTTATAATTTAGAAGACTAGCTAATTAGTGTTTTTCTATATAGGAATATATAGCTAGTAGTGCTTTTTCTTGTGACTATATCACCCCCCTAATCTGCATCTATAAATCCTAGTAGATTAGGATATTTATTATAGAAATAAAGACCTATATTTAATGTAAATATTAAGTATTTAAATATTCTGTTTATAGCAGTATAGTAAGATTTATTAGAGTTACTCATAAACCTAGCGCAGTTATATACTGCAAAAGCTATATCTAGTCTTGTATATGTAGCTAAATATATTAAGCTTTCTATTTCTTGCTAATATAGATTTATTTCTTCTAAAGAAGCTTAATTTAAATTTTTGCTTAATCTAATACCTAGTTTGCTAGGTGTAGATACAGGATTTAAGTTTTCTTTATTAAATCTCTTTAGTATTGCTTTAATATATTTAGTTTGTTTTAAACTTATAGAGCGCTTTTCTCTATTTCTATTAATTTCTATTCCTAGAAAATATTTAATATCTCCTAGATCTTCTAGTTCTAGATCTTTTTATAAATTTCCTTTAACTAGATTTATGTAGTCTATATTAGCTCTAATAACTAATAAATTATCTACATAGACAATTATATAGATATTTAATATAGTATTAATAAAAATACATTATTCTGTTTTAATAAAATAAAAATCTAATTTATTTAGTTTCTTATTAATAAATTAAAACTAAGCTCTAGGAGATTGTTTTAATCTATATAGGGCTTTATTTAATTTATAAACTTAATCTTTATTATTATTAAAGCCTATAGGTTGTTCTATGTAGATTTCTTTATTTATAGGAGCATTTATAAAGGCGTTTTTAAAATCAAAATGTTTAATTTCTAAATTTGCAGAGGCTGCAAAAAATAATAATAGTCTTATTAAGCCTATTTTAATTGTATTTACAAAGGTTTATAGGTAGTCTACGCCATAAGTTTGTGTATAGCCTTTAGCAACCTATCTAGCTTTATATTTAACTAGATTGTTATTTTTATCTGTTTTTTCTTTAAATACCTATCTACCTTTTAGAATAGATTTATTTTTAGGTATTTCAGTTAAGGTCCAGGTATTTTGCTTATTTAATTAGTCCAATTCCTTTTTCATTGCTTATAACTAATAATCTTTTTTAGAGCTATTTATTGCTTCTAAATAGTTATTAGGTTCTTATACATTAATAACTAGTGATAGCTTATCTAGACTTCCTAGGTCTTCTATAGTATTTGAGCTTTGTGTACTATTGTTATTATTATTATTATTATTATTTAATCTATTTACTGTCTATTTTAAGCTCTAGTAGCTTATGTAGACTTTTGCCATAGAATAAAACTTATGCGTAGAGAAAACCTTCTATATGCTATATTTACGTTCCCCTTGCTTTTTGCCTATAAAGGTACTGCGTTTTCTTTTTGTCTTAACTGCCTATGTTGTTACACTTGCCCTTAGTAAGGGGCTTAAGAGAGAGAGAGAGAGAGAGAGTAAGAAAATAAGAAAATAGAAAGAGAGGGAGAGGTATTTATATAAGGGGTAGTCTAGCAGTCTTTAGTAGCGTTACGCTAGCGTTGTAGTAGCGTTAGGGCAGCGTTTCCTTAAGGGTCTGTCTAGCCTAACAGTCCCTAGATCTCTTAGTATGTTACATAATTCTCTAGGACTAAGTTCTAGGCTACTTTAAACTGTTTTAGAACTCTCTGCTTAAGTAACCATAAGGCTGTTGCCTTTGCTTATTCTAGGTAGCCTAGGGCATCCTTTAGCCTTTTGTTACGTAGGCGTGGTAGCAGCGCGCTTCTATTATATCTTATATAGTAGAAGATTACGTATTTAACTATTTGTTTATGCTATCTATAGAGGCATTCTCTAGAGATCCCTAGTACCCTGTAGTGCGCTAGCTAGCAGTTAAGTCTAATTGCCTCTATGTAGAGCAAGAAGAGCGCTGTTAATTCTGCTTTTAAGAGGTTGTTATATAGCTGTTAGGGGCGTTTTGTCTATAGTTTTATCTAGGTTGTTTCCTTCCTTTCTCTGCCTTTATGTTTCTAAGCCTGTTTCTATTTAAGGTCTTGTCCTTGTTAGATTGCTATGTAGGTGCCTGTCTATAGTTGTCTAGTCTATTAGCCACGCGTTAAGTTGCCCTTAGCGCGCTAGCGTTCTGCTTAGTGTGCTCACTATTCGCGTACCTAGGCAATAAGGTTGTCTGCTTTTGCTTTTGTTGCTTCGCTCTACGTGGCTAGGCGTAGCGCTGTTATATTGCTTCCCTATTGTCTTAGTAACCTCTATATAGTTTATATAGTTTGCTAGACGTTCTAGTCTATAGCTCTATGTTGCTTAATTGCCTGTTAGAACGCTTATATCTTAACCTAGAGGGAGAGCAGGGCTATGCCTGCTTCCTGCTTAATAGCCGCGCTTAGGGTACCTTTATATGCTCTAGTAATCTGCCTAAGACATTTCTTCTACGTTTTTAGAAGTAGCTCTATTATGCTTATAGCTGTTAATCCTCTGTTAAGTTGCTGTCCCTATACCTACGCTCTATATATTATTGCTAGTTATACTACTGCTATATAGATAAGTTTTAACTATTACATTAACAAGCCCTACGTTAATGCTATAATACGCGCTATTACGTTAAATAAGCTCTCGCTGTTCTATGCTGCCTTTTAGGTGTGCTCTTTCTATTATAATTTTAGGTCTACCTATATGCCTAAGATCTAGATAGACTTTGTGCAGAGCTCTGCCTCGTCTCTAGCAATACAAACAGTACTCGCTAGGTCCTCGCGTTGGCCTCGCCTCCTAGTGAAGTGTATAAGCTAGTACTTGTCTAGGGCGAACTTGGCTCTATAGCGCTTTGCCTATGCTACGCACTTGTCATAGGCTATAGTAAGTCTCTAGCAGTTGTCTGCTGCTATGTTTCTCTAGGCTACTAGCGTAGTGTTGTTAACAAATCTAAATCTAAATACGTTATTGCTTTCTAGTTGTTTAAATTCCTCTAGTAGCTCTATAATAAAGAAGAGGAACAGTATTAGAGACAGAAAGGACCCCTATAAGATCCCTACGTTTACTTATATCCTCTAGCTTATATACCTAGCAAACGTAATTTATGTAGTTTATTTGCTAAGGAAGTCCTCTATAAACTATATAGTCTATAGTAGTATGCCCTTGTTCTAGAGTATATATAGTAGTCTAGTATATGCTACGTTGTTAAAGGCTCTTGCGAGGTTAAGGCCTAGCATTGAAACTACGCATCCTTTCTAGGCTTTCTACGCCGTCTAGACGACGTTAGTAAGCAGCTTAACTGCCGTTATTATGACCTCTTCTTTTAGCCACCTATTTAGTTCTAGGGTAGTAGTTAGTGTTCTTCTGCTGCCTCTGCTAGGCGCTCTGCTATAATAGTTTTAACTAGCTTAGCAATTATGTTCTCTAGCGCTATAGAGCGATAGGCGTTAACTAGGGTGTAGTCTTTCTTTCCTAGTTTACGTAGTGCTACTATAATAGTGTCTTTAAGTCCCTCTAGCAGAGGGGCGCTGTTAAATAGCTTGCTAATTGCCTTTGCTAGGTTGTTGCTAATAGTTTGCTAAGCGTTTTAAGGACTTTGTTTAGTATTTTGTCTAGTCCTAGGGCTTTCTTGCTTAGGAGCTTACGTATTATGTCTTATACTTGTTGCTTTATAACTCTATAGTCTATGTAGGCAATGTTTAGTTAAGGGTTCTATGTCTTGCTGTTTCTATTGCTTCTTTATTTATAGTAGTACGTCGTTTTGCTTACGCTCCTCTATAGTTCTCCTTTAAGGTTGCTAAGGTCTGCTTCTCCTGCTATTAGAAAGAATTTCTTTATAAAGATAGCTGCTTTGCCTTTGCTGTCCTCTACCCCCTGTTTAGTTGTTACGTTTTATAGTGCTAGTAGGTGTAGGTCTATATAGGGCCCTTTTTTATAGGCCCTGCTCTATTTTATTATGTCCTAGAGTGTTTTTTAAGGTTTTGCTGCTACTGTCTAGAGACTGCTAACAAATGTCTTCTAGCTTGCTCTGCTAGCTTGTTACATTTCCTTAGTAAGCGCTTTCCTTATGTTTTATAGGCGTTCCTCTGCCTCCTCTATGTAGTATTATGTAACCTCCCTTTAGGCGCGTCTTATGTTTATAAGTAATACTATAGCTTAGGGCGACTATAACCTCCACGCAAATTTGCTAGGTCTTAACTTTAGGCAGTAGGTTTCTATGCTCTGTTAGATTGCCTTTTATAAAGCTGCTAGAGGTTAATTATGCTAGTGCTAGGTGCTTTCTATAAGGTCCTTGTAGAGGTTTTTATAGTCTATCTTTGCAATGGCATACCGCTGTCGCGTCGCTGTTAGTTTAACTTAGCAGGCGACTGTGACGGCGCTGTACGCCAGCCAACAGGCGTCGCCAACTGCCAGTCACATGGCCGTGCGCTAAGGCCACGGGCCTAGCGCCTTGGCGAAGCCCACGAACTCAGAGGCAGAGCTAGCCCCGTACCTCTCTTTTCTCTCTATCTTAGTGTAGCTTGAAATATAGCTAACCTACCCTATCACTTATGCCTCTTGCAGTGCCTACGACAGTAGAGACAGAGCTTGTTATCACATTACACTAAGATTACATCCCATTTAGCTAGAGGACGGCGACACAATATCTAGGTCAAACCGCGCGATTAGCTCTCAGAGCTTAATTCGCTGACTGACCCTTGTCAAGGAGATCTGCTAGTACGACTAGGCCAAGCCTCAGTTCGTTGACGATAGCCATCTGCCTTCAAAGCCCTAGTTAGGCCAGGCAACTTAAAAAGCGACACTAAGCAGCAATTAGATCGCTGCGACCTTAGAAGAGCCCTAAGCTAGGAGCATTAGAGCTCTAGTTTAAATTAACTATAGGGGGGGCCTATAGTATCATCACCGCATGACGCGAAGAGAGCCGCGGGCTCTGTACGAAACCACCCTTGATCCCCTGCTACACGATTAGAAGCCCTGAGGCAGCAGGCGCCACACAGGCCTAGAGACGGCAGGCCTACCGACACTGACTGCATCACTAGCAGGCACTATACAGGCCTAGAGACAGCAGGCCTATATACTATACCTCTGCGGACAACGGGGTCCTAGAGCAGAGCTCATTAAAATAGGGAAACTGTTAAGGCTCAAGATGCGCGTGGATCCTACTGCTAAGCCTACTAGTAACCTGTGTACGCCTAAGCCTAGGTTGCTAAAATGCGAGGCTTAATTCTACAATGAGAGCGTATTTAAGGAGGACTACTTAATTAAGACCACGCGCGTACAGGCCCAGTGTGCTAGGAAAGCACTAGCGCTCTAGACAGAGGCCACTACCTAGGGCGATAAGGATTACGATTTAATAAGCCTCTGCCTAGACCTGCCATCCCTTATAGCTATGGACTGAGCTGTGGTGGCAAGCGAGTTGCTATGGCAAACTATAAAGCTACAGGCTTACCGTGACTACTCTAACACGCTTGCTAAGGCTGTTAACATAGCAGAGGCTAAGCACGTGGCCGTTAGCAAGGAGCTAGAGGAGCTTTAGGCCCTGCTAAACAAGACGCTTAAACGCCTAGCTAATCGCGAGGACGAAATTAAGCAGCTAAAAGCTACACCTGCTGCTGCTACGCCAAAGCGTGACTGATTGTTCCTCTCTGACAGAGCCCGCCAGGTGCTAAGCGCTACACTAGCGCTAACTACCCTAACCCTAAGGAAGCACCTACGGTTTGAGCCAGTTACGCCTAGGACGCTAGATGCCTCCTACCTAAGCAACATGAGCCAGGGAA
>MCFA01000488.1:0-12279 GCA_002105025.1 Clohesyomyces aquaticus
GGTAGCAAAAGGCCTTAGGAGGAGTTAACTGCTAATAGCAGCGTAGCGCGCGTACGGCGCTGTAAGCGCTATAACAAGCCTAGGCACAACTCTTGTATATGCGAATATAAATCTAAGGATATTAAATAACCCTAGATTAGTTTATTTTATACAGTATCTTTTAGCGTTGTTAAATTAACAGTATTTAAAGTTTAATTTTAGTAGTAGGGCTAAACACTCGCTTATGTTAAACATTCGCTTGTGGACTACGTTATAGCTAAATTATAACTAATGTTAACAGAAATTAGAGAAGATTAGATATCTAGTAACATATAAAGCTTGTTAAAATATTTGTTTACTATAGAATAATTATATGTCTAGGAAATTCTTTTAATTTAAAGAATTATAAAACAGATTTATAATTTATTTTAAAAATGTTTACCTACATATATTTATTATAATTAATCTTTCTTCTCCTTCTCCTCCTCTTTCTCCTTGTCTTCCTTCTCCTCCTTGTCCTCCTCCTTCTCCTTCTCCTTCTCTTTCTCTTCTTTTTCCTCTTTATTCTTATTCTCTACCTTACTTGCTAGAGCATAATAGTTAGCCCTAGAACATGTTTAGAACATAATGTAAACAGTATCTAGCCTACCTAGAGAATCCTAATAAACTAATTTATTATCTAAACCTAAATCCTAATTAAAACAACTATAGTTAAGGTAGACAGAGCTAAAGGTATAGACTAAATAAATAGGATTAGAACACGTTACGAACATAGTGTAGCCTACTTACTTCTAGTACTAGGCTTATAGTTCTTATAGTTTATGCATAGCGCTTTATATTCCCTCTCTTAAACTACGTAAGTATAACGAGCCTTAATTAGCTATAATAACTTATAAGCTAAGAACATAGTTAGAACATAATATAAACGTACTCTGCCCTGCTTAGCCCTAGCCTTCTATAGAGCAGGAATAAGCTTTAGACCCTGCTATAAATATTGCTTCTCTTTCTCTTCTAAATCTTTCTTCTTAGCCTTTTTAGACTATGCTAGAAGCTTATTATAGCAAACTATAACGCTATAATACTAGCCTAAGAACATAATTAGAACATGTTATAAACATAATCTAGCCTTGTCTTACGTTTTAGAAACCTAAGCATCTCTTTTAAGATCTTGCCTGTCTACTTACTCTTTATAATATCCTCTATGTAGTTCTTATAGATATAGGTTATAAGGGCTCTACATGTTATAAATATAGACTGCTATAGTTAGAACACGTTTAGAACAGATTTTAATAGTGTTACCTCGCAAAGAACCCTAGAGGAGATCTTCTAGCAACAGCGCCTCTTAGCATATTCTACTATAACGTTTATATTATTATTAACTTAGAATTTACTTATTCTAGTAGAATATAGTAGAGTTAGAGGTATTATTAATATAGAGGCTAAACATGTTAGCAACACGTTCTAAATATGTTCCTAGATCTTTATAAATAATTTAATAGATTAAGAGGTAGAGCTTATAATAGCAGGTGTTAAAAAGCTAATAGTTTGCTCTTTTAGACACTAGGTTTGCGAAGTAGGGTAGGGGAGGAAGGAGCAAAACTTAGTTTAAACGTGTTATAAACGTGTTTCATGACTAAGCGTTCTTAGCAGATAAGCAACATAATCTGGCCATGGTAGCGTGACCTGTTCCAAGTTAGCCAAGTTACGCCGAGTTAGCCGAGGCCCACCCATGGTAAGGTGACATGCCAACACCCAGGCCAGCCTCGCCGAAATCAATTGAAGAGCTCCCATCGAGAAATCAGGGTGGTAATATTGCGACGGAAGGCGACATTACGTCTCTTCTTTGACGATCCTTAACTTTTGCAATCCAATTTTTGGCATTGCCGGTCGCAATTCGTTGTTGTGGAGACCTGCGCCGCATACTTCGTACTAAGAGAGGGGTGAAGCGCCAAGGCGTTCCCTTGCTTCTTGTTGTTGCCTAAACAAACAGATAGATAATTACACCACAGCTCTTCTTTCATCGCCCGCTCTCTGACTATTCCCACAACAACCAACCCTCGCTCTCACACACACACCACAATGTTCCTCCTCCTCTCCCTCCCTAACGAACTAATCGACGCCATCATCTCCACCCTCACCGACCGCCCCACCCTCCTCGCCCTCGCCCAGACCTGCCACAAATTGCAACCCCTCGCCGAAGCCCAGCTCTTCAAGCACATAGCCATCCGCGACGGGCCGTCCATCTCGCGGCTGGCCCGCGTGCTGGAGCAGCCCCCATGGCGCGTGCGCGCGGTCGAGCATTTAGAGGTTACGCCGTCGATGCATTCGTGGAGGGGGGTTGAGACGACGCCGGGGTTGGTGCGGACGTTGCGTAGGTTGAGGAGTTTGAAGGTGGAGGCGCCGATGATTAATAGTGGGAGTAAGCCGGGGTGGTGGGTGGATGGGGTTATGGTGGGGTTTATGGATCTTTTTGCAGGAAATGGGTCGAGGGGTGTTTGGAGGGAGGGCGCGTTGGGGTGGTTGACGAGTTGTAGGTTGGCCGTTCCATCCACAGCCGGCGCAGAGTGAACTCGGACACCTTTACCAGAGACGTCACACCATGGTAAAGGTAGCCAAGTATACCTTGTACACCCTGTAAGCTTGCCGCCGGTCCCACGCTGATTAGTGAACTCCAACGCAGTCACACTCCACTCTCACGGCACCAACGACAGGTACTACAACATCAAAAAAGTTCTGCCCGTGTTTCTGTCGCCGACGCTCAAATATCTGCATCTATCCTGTGTCGATATATCCTGCGCTAGCGAAACCTTCGCGGCATTCGGCTCTGAGTCTCCACGCACTCCGCTAGAAACCTTGATCTTTCAAAGATGTAGGGTAGAATCGTCAGCTCTAAGCGAGTTCCAGGCCATTCTTTCGCGTCCACGAGCTCTTCGCTCGTTTAGCGTGCTTCTCGATGTTGATTTCCGCCAACTCGGGATGCAACTCAACCAACAACGAGTTCATGCACCTGACTTCCTCGTCGCCATCCAACAACACAGCGAATCTCTTGAATACCTGCGCTATATGCACCGACCAATAAACATGCCAGCTCGTGGCTCGCCCGAGCATCTCAGCGCCAGTCTCTCGTCTGCGTTATCCACGCTCCGCCAGTGCTCACCAGGCCTATCCACCTTCACCCGTCTCCACACTTTCTACGTCGACCACCGCTCCAATCTCGCCGAAGTCCTCCTCGATAAAGCGCTCGCCCCTCCAAATCTGCGCACCCTGGGTCTTACCGGCCTGGCGTACGACTACGAGCAATCGTGGCGCCACCTACCCGCCTTCATTGCCGCGATCGCATCCGCAACACCCTTCTCGCACCTCCGGCTCCACACCAGGCCCGACGGCCGCGACATCGCCGATGTCTCTGAGATATTTTCACGGGCCCTATCCACAGACAGGCACACGCCGCCGCATCGAGATACGCTCCACGCCCTAGCCAATACCCTCGAGAAAAGGTCCAGTATCAAACTCGTGTGTGCGCATCAGCCGCGGCATCTCGCTGGCTTCCACCCGCCGTTTCTGTACGGCGAGGAGATGCCGCATGAAGTTGTCATCTTCGATAGTGAGAAGCTGTGGACTGAGGACGAGGGTGTAGATCAGCGGTTTGAGGTCCAGGTGTATGCGACGGAAGAGGCGAAGGGGGAGGTGGCGAGGTGGAGGGGGCCATTTTCGGGGCTCGGGAATTCGTTTTGGAAAGAGTGAGGGGACCGGAGAGGGGTGGGTGGTGTGTCTCGCGGTGATATGAATGCAGGCATTGGAGTATAGTGCTGGATTATAGACGTGTGTAGTAGGGTGATTACCCTAGAGATGACTATCATGTTTGACTGGAGAAAGGCTTGGGTTACATCTGCTCTTCGCATTCTAAATACCTCGGGTGGCCCTTCCAAGCTACTCTGGATGAGGATATCGGGTTGCTTGCTCGTGCTACTAGGTAACCCGTGGACTTTGGTGGAAATTCTGACATTTCACAATAGGTGTTGCTTTCGCCTGACCATCTCTACAAACCAAAGCATATCTCATCCCTCACGACCTCCCTGCGGAGAGCATTGGTGAGAACTCCGAAAGGGAAAGCGCTAGAGTCCTGATTCAGCTAGCTAAAAGCAAGTCGATGCACATAGCAACGAGCCTACAGCAGGATGTATGGTCGTTGGTGGACGTCGCAGTGCGTAATTCACCCTAAATGGGTGTATCCTCATGTCTCAGAACAGGCTAAAGATAGCTGGTCGCGTAGAAGTTAACCGTACCATGCGAACTTGATCTTTGAGCGTTTCCTTAGCCTCCACGGTGTTCGATACTGTCGTATTCTTGTTCCGAGAACCATGAGCCGCGTTGCATGTTAAGGGCCTATCCTTGTGCGTAATTTAAGCGTCACCAAGGTATTGTTTTCAACCGTGGTCGATCGCAGTGAGTGTACTGCAATAGGGCGCGGATACAACTTCGCTTCCGCGTATTCTTTTTTCGCCTCCTCGTTATCGCGGCTCCCCAGCACTACACCCTACATTGAGGTGGAACGTGTTTGGAATCCTGCACAAAAGTTGCGCAAAGGTGCTAGACAGCGAACTAGAATATAGCCTATTTCCATAACACTATGGAAAGGAGATCATGGAAACGAGACGCGATATAAAACTATCCATATTGCTTCAGATACCCTCAAGACATAATTGAAATAGAAAAACAGCCGCCCTATTGCCTAGCACGCAGTTTCTCGGTTTTCATAAATCTAGATTAGGGCATGGCGGAAATTGTGCTTACACTCACGTTCGCCACACGCATTCGAGTCTACGAACATGGGTGATGGTGTGAAGGTTTACATAGAAAGCCCAAGCGTTAAGGATCACAACACTGAAGAATCATAACACTGCTCATTTACGCGATCAGAAGTAAGGCAGATACAACATTGAGAACAACAATCCAGGTAGGTATCAGTGGTACAATGCCCAGCGCCAGGGACACACTCCCGCAGGCAGTTGGCGCAGCGACAACACTGAATGTCTGTGCGCTTCTCATTAGTTTTGGTATCACAATAACTGTGCATGTGAGTACTCATGGCCGGGACCGACGTAGCAGTCGTTGTGTGAGTAGTCTTGGGCGCAAGGCTCAGGCAGCTACATGCAGCTGAGAGCTGAGAGGTCGCATACTTGGATAAGGCTGGGATGTTGAGCCGCTTCACAGGGGGTTCGGCCTTTTCTTTCCCGACCCGCGTAGAATGAAGGGTTCGGCGGTGCGTTTTGGTTTCGCTGCGGCGGGACACGTTGAATGCGTAGTGGTGACTGTGTTCGTTGAGGTGGTTATTGTGCTAAGACAGTTAGTCAGTCATTGCTACTTCAGGAGGTGCCTAAGGAAGGGCCATACACCGTAGAGGTAATCCGAGTTGTTGTCGACGTAATTAGTTGAGTGGGGATATGGAGGCATGAGTAGCAAAAGGAACTTGCGAGTCCTCCGAGGCCTTTGAGTACGCTGAGAGCTGCATTGGCGAGCTTGCAGTTTACTGCGCGTTCCTCGATCACGTTGTAGTTGACAAGCGCATCTGTAGGCTCTGGGACTGGGAGAGTTTACACCAACAGCGAGCAGATTCCCATCAACTACGGGTTTGCGTGCATGGAAGCCTTTCCTCGATCTCCTCAAAATTCCAGTAGATTCAGCCCTTCTACTGCAAATATAAATGACCATACTAGCAGACAAAGGGCAGCGCGGCATCTTTTTATCTCAACCGTATAACACGAACAACTCTCTCGCATCTAAGATAACTAGCTGTATTTCTTTCTTATGTACTTATCACCTCAGATTTCTATCAATGCAGAGCCAACTTTGTTGATCCCATCACCGTGAGGGGTGTGGACTAGATTCATCATTTACGTTCCCGACCATCTCCGAAGTAATGCTAGCTTATTAATAGAGGGATGTCGTGGTGACAATATTCCATGTAGTGCGGTAGTAGAAACTGGTCTCCTGGAATGAGGGTGTCCTCTAAAAGTCACTCCTCGAGGGTGGTTACAACTAGCCCAAGGTTTTCTAGAACGAATCTCACGGTAAAGTGTGAACGTAGTAGTGCATTGCCAATCTTTTCCCACTGCTGTCTTTGTACCTATGGAAGATGCGGCGTGCAATTTCCCTATAATAGAGCTTTCTATTGGGTGTATTTGGTCAGGCCAGCGAATTTGAGGTACGCTACCTAGGCAACAGCAGACACAGTGGCCACAGGACTAGTATCATACTATATTCGGTCACATCAGTCCAAACCCATTACCATAGCATTTAGCAGCGCATCCCTGCGGATCCACTCAGTTCATAGTTCGTCGCGCCGTTAGCACGCAGCCATGACGGACCTTATTTGCAGTGGTGGATTGCTACGCCAAGGCAACTGTCAATCATGCAATTTTCCAACTTGACTGCATGCGTCCAATGCGTTTGTACATCCTCGCCCGAACAATACTTCCGCAACATGGACACTGTACGTGGCGATTACCATCAAGTTAGTCCCATTCCTCGATGAGCCGTTGAACAAGACCTGTACACTAGTCTTAATATCGTCCGAGATTTTAAATCATTGTAAACACTGGCGTACCCGGGAATTCAATGTATGTAAACCAATCTAAGATAGCGTCTGGTACGTGTTCTTGCTTACCTCATATAAATATCATCATACAAGAACCCAATATTTCGGCCGGACGCAAATGCATGGAAGATGGATTTCCAAGCCCGCGTGTCAATCACGGAGAGAGCGGCATCTAATTATTTGGCGAAAGACTTATTAATCGGGTCTCGTGTTGGTGCAACACTACGGATCGATTTCCACTCATGAGTAGGCTTTTTGGCACGTAAACGACCACTCAATGAGTAGAAATTTTCTACTCATTTTTCTGCTAATTTTTATATATATAAATATTCATAAATAATTAAATTAAAAATAGTTTAAAATGGTTTAATAATTCGTTGCGCTGATATGGTGTACCAGCTCTATCTATAGCTCGATCCAGTATATAGTGTACACGCAGGGGCTCGGCTCCCCTCGGCTCCTACCCCCACGGCTCCTCAACACCAAATCTGCTCTCACGACCTGCCCTGCCTACCCTACCTGCCCTGCTAGCTTGTTGCATTGGTGAATTGATCTCTCTACATCGTGATTAGTCTGCAATCTAACGTGAATCTAATATAAATACTTAACTAATAAGGATAGCGACGATGGAGATAGAGATAGAGATGGAGATGGAGATGGAGATGGAGATGGGGAGCAGGAGTAGAGGAGAGATGTGAAGTTAGTGGCTTCAGAAAGTAGAGACTTGATTGATGTGTGAAGGAAGCTCGGAAGCTCATCTATATACTCGGAGTGCCGAGCCTCCACTAGTACTAGTAGAGCGTAGCTCCTCACAAGAGATGGAAGGAGGGAGGTAGGGAGGGTCATATAGTCTGTGTGGGTGAGCCAAGCCCGCCTAGTGAAGGAGGGTGGGGTGTGAGGAGCTACGCTCTACTGGTACTAGTAGAGGCTCGGCACTCCGAGTATATAGATGAGCTTCCGAGCTTCCTTCACACATCAATCAAGTCTCTACTTTCTGAAGCCACTAACTTCACAGTTATGAGCCTAGCTATTGCTTAGTCTGTTATATATTACTTGATTCACCTATTGTTTGGACTAAAATACGTGTACAGAACTCGAAGTTCTTGGAATAACACCTATACAACGTCGCCGCAGACGCCAAACACCCTCCACAACCCTATACAACGTCGCTGCAGACGCGAAACACCCTCCACAACCCTCTATAGCGCGTTGAACGCCTACCAAACGCCTACCAAACGCATACGGAGCCACGTACATTACCTAATACCTCCTCTATTAACTATCTACCTATCACAATAACCCTAAACCTCTAGGAGTATAACACCAGGCCCAAGAACGCTATAGTACTGCTTAGTAGCTAGCAGGAGTGGGACAACTAGTGGTTTGTAGTAAAGGATGCAGCTAAAAAGGCTAACATATAGGAATACGTTAACCCTAATACAAAAGCAGCTAAGGAGGCAGAGCCTAGCAGGCTAGAGGAGCTAATCTACTAGAACTACCTAGCCTATAACAGCTTAAGTACTTCGTTAGAAAGGCAGGCAGAGAACTTTATAGAGCTGTTAAAGGAAGACAAAGAAGCCTATAAGTTTATATATAAGGTGTAGAAATTAAAAGAGATAGTATATAGGACAAAGAAGATTGCTTTTAACTTGCTTATAAATCTAGTTATAAGAACAATTAACACCTTATACATGTGTATTATATAAGATAAGGAGGAACTCTAAGGACAGCTTAAGCGCCTAAAAGCTTACTTTGCTCCTAAGGCCTAGAGAAGAGAGAAGACTCTGTCTCTAGCAATAGAGAACTTGCATAAAGGCAGGGGGAAAGGCAAGAGCATAGAAAGCTAGGGACTAGACTAGATTACTACTATGAATTAAGCAAGGAAGGCTAAACTCCCTAAAACAGACAGATAGAGAGCCTAGCGGCTGTTCCTTAAAGCAGTAAGCAAAGAGGGGGCTAAGGGAGCAAGCTACGCCTAAAACATTAGCATCTTGACGCTAGCTATAGAGAAAAAGGGCGAGAATCCTCTATAATTCTCTAAAACAGTAGACATGTAGCTTTTATATTAGTTATAGCTACCTTAAAAGGGTAGAGCTCTAGCAGGGTCATTTGCGGCTAAGGCCACTACCTTGGCCTTAACACTCTAGGTAGCTAAATACAAGACTAGCGCGAAGTCTAAGCGAGAAGCTTAGAACAAGGCTAGCAGAAAGCTCTAGGTTAGAGAACTAGATAATAGAGGCTTGCCTAAGTGTCTCTATAGCTTCTATTACTAACCTACTAATTGCTAGTTGCTATAGCCTAAGAAACGCCTAGCTAATTTAAGAGTTAGCAATACGTAGGCTAAAGCTTTTAAGAAGGCCTATAAGGACTATCTAGGGTATCTAAAGAAAGCTCAAGCTCTAATTGCTTAGGAAACTAGGGAGGCAGAGCCTAAGAGGCTAAGGACTTTTAACCTCGATAGGGGTTCGAACCGCCTAGCCTAGCTACGGACTAACGTGGTATATAGCCTACTAGCCTAGCTATAGACTAACGCGGTATATAGCACACTAGCCTAGCTGTGGACTAATGTAGTATATAGTCTACTACCTAAGCAGCAGCGCTATCCTAATTAGGTGTTTAACGCTATAGATCTAGTAGTTAAGCGACCGCTGCTAGACAGGTAGATCCTTGACTCTAGTTTAAATATCTATATTTATAACTTAATAGGCTTTAGATAGGAAAAAACTTATAAGGCTAGAGCAGATAACGTAGTCTACGCTAGCGCCTTATATAAGACTATAAAGGCCTAGGGGACAGTACTTATTAACGCTTTTAGTAATAGAAAGATAGTTTTAGTACGTCTAAACAATATAGCTCTTATACCTAATTTCTTTACTAACCTAGTTTTGCTGCTAAGGGTTATTAAGAAGAATATATACTTTAACTTTAGCAAGAGCTACCTCTATAGCTTAGAGAGAAAGATTATAGACGTTTAGTATAATAGGGGTTACTAGCTAGTAGACGTAGAGGACAATATTCGCGTGCTAAAGAACTAACTACGCGTATTTATAGCAACCTCTTAGCGAACTCTACTACCTATATAAGCTTCACTAGCGTAAGCCTACGTGCTTATAGGCTACATAGGGTTTAAGGTAATTAAACACCTTAAAGAGAACACTACTAGGATCAAGCTTATACTAGGGGACCTATGCCTATTATAGAGGGAGTGCGACGCCTATACTAAGGCTTAAATGCATAAGCTTGTTAGCAGACAACTAAGGCAGTTTAAGGCTACTTGCCCCTTTATAATGTTAGGTAAAGGGAGTAGAGTTAATAGGTGTAACCTATAGTTAGAAGGAGATATAGTCTAAGAAGAATATATAAGTTAAAATATAATTAATTATTAGGCGTTATTAAAGTATATATATAAAAATTAATAATTACTATCTAATGCTATGTTAAGTAGTTAATGTTCTAGTCCTCTATCCTAGGTTTTCCTTTACATTTTCGCGCTTAAGCTCTATTACATGCATCCTTAAGCCTTAAATCTGCTGCCTACTTCCTTATACTACATTTTTTCTCCCCTACTTAAGAGTTTAGCTCTATTAAACTTAAATTATAGTTCTAGATTCTCTTGTCTTCTAATCTAGCCTTAATCTTTAGGTCCTATATTCTATCTGCTACTGCTTAACCTTAGCTTAATTTATTAAACTAATATCTACTTTAAGCTAGAGCAAATGCTATTGCTACCTTATAATTCTACACGCGACACCTACGTATACGGCCTAAGACAAAATTAATCTAGAATTAGACTTGCCTTAGAGTCCTTTTCTTTTCTTATAACTTCCTAACTAACCTTTCTTTAGACAGACTTTAATATTCTTCTAGCTCTTTCTACCCTAATTTTAACATTCTGCTCCTTTTGCCTCTATAACTTAACCCTAGTTTAAATCTCTTTAGCTATAATAGACATTTTTCTAAAAACTAAGACTCTATAGAACTACCCCTCTAACATTTAGTAACTTCTCTATGTAGAGCAAAGTACCCCTTAGACAACTACACCCTTTTTCTCTACTTTACTCCTCTTTTATAGTAGGCAAGGTATCTTAGAACAGAAAGAAAAATGTTTTCTATTTTTCTAACTTTAATTAATTAAAGATAGCTGCCTAGCAAAATGTCTTTAACGCTTTAAAGTAAATCTATAGATATAGAGCGCCTAGGGAATTAAAAGATTCTATTTTATTATAAGAGGCTAATGCCTATATTATATTCCTTCTAAGATATACCTATATAGCAGTTTTAGAATAGCTAGTCTAACTTTATATTAATCTAACTTCTCCTATCCTTACACCTCCTTTCTAACACGAGTCCCTAGACGCTACTCTTTTGCCTTCTAGTCTAGTTGCTTAGACTGCTAGAACATAGCCCTAAAACAGGCTAACTTTACTTCGCATAGCCTAGCCCCTAAAAAAATTCTTAAAGGAGTAGCCTAAAAATATAGCTAGACTTAAAGTTTAGTTAGACAAATCTAGGCTAAACTCTAGTGTCTAAGCTACCTAGGTTTCCTTTATAAGCCTATAGTTACTATAATGCATAAGGGCCTAACGCTTGTCTATAAGATAGCAGACCTCTCTATAATAGTTATAAAAGCAAGCAGTACGTTTAGCCCTTATTGCTCTCCTATGCCCTTAGTCTTAGAGTTAATCTTAGGTTAGACACTAGAGCATCTGCTTTCTCTATATAGAGTGCTAACTCTTATAGTAATAGCATTAGAGCCTTAGCTAATCTTCCCTTAGACACTTACAATGCGCAAAGAGCTACGATAGCTAGCCCTTTCTAGAAGTCTTTTACCTTAGGCTAAAAAGGGCCTTAGGTGTAAGAGCAGGCAATTAACTCTAAGTTAGTTCTAGAGAATGCTACCTAGCATTCTCCTAGCATTCTTCTCTATCTTAACCCTAACACTATCTCTTTTCTAACTAATCTTTAATCTATTATAGAGGATGTTAGCTATTCCCCTTTAACAAGGGGCCCCTTAAGGTAGATATTTAACTTCTATATAGACCTAACTAGACTACATTCGCACTTATAGGTAATGCTAGGGGATGCTACCTTTAGCTTTAAGGATACTAGCTCTAAGGTGCCTAATCTTGCTTTAATCTCTAAGATAGGGCTAGTATAATT
Organism: Clohesyomyces aquaticus; assembly: GCA_002105025.1. Taxonomy (NCBI): domain Eukaryota; kingdom Fungi; phylum Ascomycota; class Dothideomycetes; order Pleosporales; family Lindgomycetaceae; genus Clohesyomyces; species Clohesyomyces aquaticus. The sequence continues at coordinate 11,738 of MCFA01000488.1, forward strand.
CAAGGCTCCTAGGATAGAGACAGGTCCTATCTATAATAATATAGATTAATATAGAGTTAGGCTAGGTCTCCCTCGTGCGTAATGTAAACTTAAGGGTAAGCTCTTTTAACTTAATATAAGTCTAATGTTCTCTTTAAACGCCTATAGTAGTGCTCTTTACTAATTCTAGGTCTTGTTCTGCTCTTTACTATAATATATACCTTGCCTATTTATTATAATAACTTAACTGCTGTTTAACTTATAAGATCTTTATTATAATTCTTAAAAATTTTCTTCTGTTATTACTATAGCTATAGGAGTAAACATTATTGCTATAGTAAGTTGCTACTAGTAACTGCCTCGCTACTGTTTGCTCCGCTAGCTGCCTTACCTCTGCCTCTATACTTCTACCTTTCTTCTTTCTTTCTTCTCTTACATGCTTAATCCTAGGTTAATCTTTTTATAAGCGCGCCTTGTCTTTCTGCCCTATTAATTGTTATCCTTTGCTACGCTATTCCTCTCTTGCTTATGCACTCTTCTAACCTCTCTCTATTATTATATGT
>MCFA01000489.1:0-12265 GCA_002105025.1 Clohesyomyces aquaticus
AAGAACAAGATTCTAACTCTCTACATGCCGCCCTATTTATTATATATACTCTAGCTGCTTAACGTAGTCTGCTTCTTGCTGCTAAAGCTAAAATACTCGCAGCACGTACGAGACTTAGCACGCTAACGCGTCTACTATATTAACAAAGAAGGCTTTCTTCTAGCATTTAAAGACGCGTTTCTAGACGTCTTTACGTACGATAACTGCAAAAAGGCCTTCTAGGCATCTAGGCTAGTTCCTATTAACGCGCAGGTAGTCCTTAATCGCCTTGACGTATAGCTGTGTACCCACTACTACTACCCCTCCTAGAAACACTATAGCAATTAAAAACTCTAAGCAATTTATATAAATTTAGATTATAGTTAAAGCTAGTAAGCAATTCCTTTATATAATCACTAGCAACTGCCTAAGAAGCTTTTTAAAGCTTGTTAAAGGAGCTAAGGAAATGCTATATAAAAACGTGCTTATAAAGGCCCGCGTATAAGAGCTTAAAGAGCAATTAGCAGAAGTAACTAAGCGCAAAGGGCGCAAAAGGAAGCAGATCAGAAGGGTGCATAATAGAGTATAGGACTGCAGCAGCGCAGGTAGCTGCTAAGGCTTCTATAGCAGCTAGCAGCCTAAGAAGGCTCGTAGTGTAGTGATTAAGAAAGAGCCCAACTAGCTCTACGGCGCTGTGGGAACTATAGGGAGACTAGGCACAACGCTCGTACGTGCAAAAAGGATGAAGAAGAAGCATTAGAATTAAATGCAAGCACGTTGTACGTAGGTTCTCTATTTAGTTATGAATAAAATTAGAGTTTCGTACGTGGTGTTCATGATGCTAAGAGATTTTAGCCGTTTCAATGGTTTAGCCGTTTCAATAGTGGAATACGTTATATACTAAGCTAGTTTAGAGTTAATTTAAGAGTAAAGTTAGTGTAGTCCTAATAGAACCTTAACTAGTTATTAGTTTAAGCTATTCTTAAATTTCTTACGTCCTGTTTATAACAACTTAAGGGCTTCGAAATTAGACTCTGCACCTCCACGTGGTGAAGCCTAGGAACCTGACTCTTACAGAGATCAGAGCTAGCGCAGAGACGTCGCGTTAATAGTGGTGCAGTAGGTAACGCTGCTCTATAGTAAGACAGTGTAGAGTTTCTACACTAGCGCTACTATAAACAACACCTATAATAGTTAGAAAAACAGTTTATAAACTCTATTAACATAAAGGACTATTCTTAAGCACCTAACAGCAACAATATAATAACATAGCAAAACGCCTTATCTCTTACACCCTTAGGCAGACGAAACAGCAGCGGCTATGCGACGGACAGACGCTAGCGACCTGAGCTTCGCATACTACTAGTATGTGCCAGAGAGGCTAGGATGACGGCAGCGCTGCACACGGATAGACCCTGTATACTACTAGTGAGGCGCTAGAGGGGCCCAAAAACGTGCGACAGCGGCGACAGCGCGTAGATAGTCCCCACATACTACTAGTAAGGTGCTAGAGGGGTTATAACAAAACGCGCCGTCAACGCCTGCAAGGAGCGACAGTAGCGCTAGGGGCGAGGCGCGAGGGGGGAGGGGGAGCGTAGCGGACAACTATATAGGACAGGAGGCAGTACCTACACATAAGGGAGACATCACTAGTAGAGGCAAGCGTGACAGGGTGGGCGGTTAAGGCTAGAGGACAACAGCAACCTACTAGCGCAGGCGTCACGCCTGCGCTTGCCTAGGGACGCACATACGGCACATTAGCGAAAGGTGTTTTTCCCCTAGTACAGGCAAGCCTTTGGGAGCTGCTTCTACGACTAGCTAACAGGGGGTTTTTTGTTTACCTAGTGTAAATAGTGGCAATAGTCTACATAAGCTAATAGGGCTTGCATTAGACAGTAAACAAGAATTAATAATAATAAATAATAATAATAATATAACAACTTAAAATGTCTGCCCTAGCATTGTTCTTGCCTAGGGTATACTTAATTTAGAAGTAATACTAAGCTAATTCTTTAGCCTAGCAGACCTAACATGTATTAAAGACCTTTGTTATTATAAAGTATTCTAACAAATAATAATTAGTATATACTAGAGTCCTTATTACTACTAATATAAGCTTAGCCCTCTACTGTCTAAAAGCAGTAACAATTATAAACAATTCCTTATTATGTATTTCCTAGTTTAGCTCTAAACTAGATAGAACCTTGCTATAGAACAAAACAGGGTACTACGTTCTGTTAGCATGTTGTTAGGATAAAACTCTAGCAATTACCCTATCTAAAGCGTTAGTTTTAACTTTTATATCTAGCTTAGGATTAAAGTAGCAGAGCGTAGGTATGCTTAGCAGCGCTAATTTTAGCTTCTTAAACGCTATATTATAGTCTAAACTCTATATAAAAGGGGTTATAGAGCTCTAGAGCGTAATTATTAGCTTTGCTATATAAGAGAATTCTAGAATAAACTATTAATAGAATCTAGTAAAGCCTAGGAAGGACTTTACACCTATAATAGTAGTAGGTAGTTGCTAGCTACGTAGCGCCTTAACTTTCTCTAGATTAACCTCTAGTCCTTTGTTTAAGAGTATATAACTAAGATACTTTGTTTAGGTAACGTGAAATTTGCTTTTCTTAATATCTACTTATAATCCTGCTTAGCGTAGCTTTTCTAAAACTTTCTTAATATGTAAAGTATAAGTTGCCTTGTCTTTAAAGTAGATAAGGATGTTATCTAGATAGGTAATATAGAAGTTGTCTAGGTAATTAATTAAGACGTTGTTTATGTAGCGCTAGTAAGTTATAGGGCTGTTATATAATCTAAAAGGTAGAACTTTATACTTATAGGTTCTATATCTAGTCTAAAACGTAGTATACTCCTTAGAACCTAGGTCTATCTAAATTTTGTTAAAAGCCACGCGTATATTAAACTTAGTAAAGATTACTGCCTTAGTTAGCTAGGCTAAGAGTTTGTCTATGCGTAGTATTAGGTATATATCTTTATAAGTAAAAGCGTTAAGTTTCTAGTAATTAACATAAATACATAGATCTCTATTTGCTTTACATACGTAAAGGATAGGGGAGGCAAAAGGGCTCTAACTCTGCTTAATATACCTATGCTTTAGATTGTCTATAATATATTTCTTAGTAGCCTCTAGTTCCTTAACGTTTTGCTTATATAACAGGCTATAGCTGTTAGGGAGAGGTTCTGTTAGAACAATCTTGTAGTTATATAGACAATGTTCTAGTAGTTAGTAAGCTATAGTTTTGCTAAATATATCCTAATACTAATAGTATTTAGAGAGTAATTAGAGGTTAACCTACGCTTTGTTCTCTGCCTTGTCTTTAAGCTATATTGCCTGCTTATTCTTAATTAGGCGCTCTATCTTATAGATAGAAGTTAAAAAGAATTTGTTCTCTTTTTTTTTATGTTAAAATAGAACGTATTTGCTAATATAAAAGCAATAGTAGAGAAACAAATGCTTTTTAGGTTTATATTAGACTTTCTAACAGACAGACAGAAGAATAATTAGAGTGCCTTAGGACTATAGGCTAGGAGAGATTAAAGCAATTTTAGTAAGCGTAGCAAACCTCTAATGTAGTAGATTATTAGGCTATAAGACTGCCTATACTATTCCTTTTCCTATAAGGCGTTATAGCGTTAGATATCTAGCTCTACCTCTTCGTTACGCGTTAGCTAGGTCAATTACATGAGCATAGGAGGCGCAGGATTATAAGTAGCAGAGTAGGTACTAGGCTATATAATCTAATTCTAGTCTATATTAAGCTAGAGCTTAAAGCAACGTAACTACTTAATGCTAATAATTAAATCCTAGGCGCCTAGGTCTATAACTATAAAGGGGTAGTTATAGATAGTTCTTTTATTAATTTAGAGATATAAGCAGATGTACTAATTAACAGGAACCTAGATTTAATCTTAAAAACCTTTAATAGTAACTCTATAATAATTAATAATAGAACTAGACGCTATAGACGAAAAACTCGAAGCATTAAAAAACGCGTTGAAACGACATAAATTCATTAAGCAAAACGCCTATAGTACTGTCCCTAGCTACGTAAGCAGCAGGAACAACAGCGAAACAGTGCAGCAACGTAATAGCGCTGCTATACTATAGTTAACATGCTAACGCGTTAGCAGGAGGAACATATTACCTACCTATATAACGTAACAGAGAATAAAACAAGGTATACTCTAACACTATAAAAGAGCTAACAAAAATACTAGAGGCTATAGAGAGAGAAGAGAACAAGAGAGTAAAGGCGTTAACGTGCTAGGCAAGAGAGGTAGTAGAGGGAATTAGAGAACAGCTCTACGTCTAGAAAACATATAACAAGATCCTCTAATATATAAAGGAGACTAAAGCTAAGGCTAACAGTAACCTGCTAGCGACCTAACAATAGGCAGATGTCGTAGCGCAGGCTACGTAGCTAGCTGCCCCTAAACTAATTATTTAAGCTAGAATTAACAACGCGACTAACAAGACCCTAAGCAAGATCCTTAAAATTATCTAACTAGCTATCTCTAACGCTATTGCTGTCTACTATTATAAAAGCAGAGACATAGACATACGCCTTAAGTCGCAAGCCTAGCAGGACGCTGTTATAGTAGCGCTAGACTCCTAAGGAATATAGCTTCTTAGGAAGGCGTACCTAGTAGAGGTCCTTAGTATGCTATATACTCTCTTAGTTAAGAATAGCTAATCTATAGATAACTCTAATATTATATAAGACCTTAAGAAATTATTATAAAAACTCTATAGCATAACTAAGATCTTATTAATACGTTAGCTATATAACCCTAACGCGCCCCTAAAACGCTAAAGAGATAACATATAAAAAACAAGAGGTTTTTTTATTATAAAGGTAAACATATAGGCTAAATAAAAGAGAATTATTTAAAGTAGAATTATTATTAGAGCAGAATACTTTAAGGCTAGAATTTATAATAGCAACCTAGCACTAAAACAGTGCTACTAATGTAGCATGTAGAAACATAAATAGGGCGCCTACATAAAGGCAGCAAAATGCATGTAGTGCGCTAGCAACTATAATATAAGACAATATAAAGCTAGCTATATATGCTATACTAACTATAGACAGACATATAGAGCGTGGCAGATAAGGGCGTGCCTAGCGTTTACGTAGTATAGAACAGGCATATAGAAGCTAAGGATAGAACTAGCTATTAGGTCTAACCTAGCTAGAAATCGAGGCAAACAAAATAGCAGGCTAATTATAGTCCCTTCCCTAGGCAAACGTAACCTAAACAATAGAGAGACCTAACTACTATAGGGGAAAGGCTAACCTATAGAGGCAGCACGCGTAGCGCGCTAAGCGACATTAGACCTAAACTAAACTATAATCTTCCTAAATAAGAATAGTAGCTAAATAGAGAACGTTACTCTATTATAATAATAAAAGTACTAATAATACTCTAATATAACTATAGCATAGCAAACAGAACTAAGACAAGGCCTTTCTTTAACGTAGCAGAGCTAGCAAAACACTATATACTTGCTATACAAGAACTAGCCTAGAATAAACAAACAAAGCGAACGTACTGCCTGCCTAGTTATACACTAGTATATAGAGGCAACGAACAGACAAAAACATGCTTTATAATAAGCACGGCACTAGGCCTTAAGGCATAGAAAAGGACGTATAGCTTAGATAACTTAGAAGCTATTAAACTATAAGCAAAGGACAAGAAGATAGTAATATTTAACGCCTATAACATAATAAACTAACTAATAAACTTTAGTATTATAAACTAACTATAGAAGCAACTTATAAGGACTATAGCGGACTAGATTATAGTGCTTAGAGACTTTAACCTACACTACTAATCATAGGGAGGCATAGAGACATAATGCGACCTAGCAGCAACACGCCTACTAAACGCTATGGAATTAAAAGGCCTTTAATTATGCACCCTAAAGGGCCTACTAACATAGAAACAAGGCGTAAGACAATCTATAATTAACTTAACTTTTATAAGTACTACCCTCACGTAGCGCCTAGAGCACTATAGACTAGTAGACAAATAGGCACTTATAAAGGACTATATCTCTATATAAATTACAGTTGCCTGCTAAGTTAAACTAACAGCAACATAATAGCAGTATGCTATTATAAAAATAGACTATAAAAACCTCTATAAGGACCTTACAGAAAGCACCTAGCACTAGCATAATTAACCTCTAGCAGCTTTATAAAAGGCAATCTAATAGAGCATAGAAACCTACTGCCTAAGGTTAAGACCTAGCAAATTCGCGTAGAGGTTATAGTTGCCCTAAGCCATAGTATTACTTATAAACGCAAGACGCGCCTAGAGGGAGGTTATATAATACTATATAGAAGAGGCAGAGGAACGCCTGTAAAACATAAGGAAAGCGCTTACTAAGGAAATATAACAAGCTAGTAGAGCAAGCTAGAAGACATTTGTTAGCAGTCTCTAGACAGTAGCAGCAAAACTTTAAAAAACACTCTAGAATATAATAAAATAGAGCAGGGCCTATAAAAAAGGGCCCTATATAGACCTACACCTACTAGCACTATAAAACGTAACAACTAAACAGGGGGTAGAGGACAGCAAAGGCAAAGCAGCTATCTTTATAAAGAAATTCTTTCTAATAGCAAAAAAAGCAGACCTTAGCAACCTTAAAAGAGAACTATAGAAAAGCGTAAGCAAAACAACATACTACTATAAATAGAGAAGCAATAGAAATAGCAGAACATAGAACCCTTAACTATGTAAAAAATCAATAATTGATAGCAAGACATGCAACAATTGGTGATTGATAGCGGAGCAAGGCAGGAGAACAGGATTTCATGAATGGCTTAATTTTTTATTCTCTACGAAATTCCCTTCTATATATATTAAAGGAACAGGTCGGGTATAGTAATATCCGTAGTCGGATACAGTACTATCCGTAGTCGGATACAGTACTATCCGTAGTCGGGTACAGTACTATCCGTAGTCGGATACAGTACTATCCGTAGTCCGGTACAGTACTATCCGTAGTCGGATACAGTACTATCCGCAGTCGGGTACAACAATATCCGTAGTCGGGTATAGTACTATCCGTAGTCGGGTACAGTACTATCCGCAGTCGGGTACAACAATATCCGTAGTCGGGTACAGTACTATCCGTAGTCGGGTACAGTACTATCCGCAGTCGGGTACAACAATATCCGTAGTCGGGTACAGTACTATTTGAAACTTATTCTGTTTTAAGCTCGTAGACGCTCTGTTTTACGAGCTAGAGCTTCGTTTTAACCTAATTTCTGCATAGTTTTAAGTTGTCTATTTAATAGTGCTATCTATTTAATAGATAGTAATAGTAATAGCTTATATAGATTAATGTTATATGTTTTTAATACAACCCCCTAATCTATATAAGGTATATATTACTGCAGTTGTAGATTGTTAAATATATTATTAAATATGTTTAAATTTAATGGTTTTGTTAGAACATCTGCTATTTAATTCTTAGTACTAATATAGTCTAATTTAATAGTTTTATCTAGTACTTTTTCTCTAACAAAGTGATATTGTATATCAATATGTTTTGTTTTTGAATGATGTTCTGGATTATTTGCTAAATCTATAGCAGGTTTACTATCTGTAAATAAATAGTGTTCTTTTTCATTTGTTTAAATATTTAATTCTTTAAATACATTAATTAAGTAAATATACTCTTTTATTGCTTCTTTTAAAGCCATGTATTCTGCTTTATAGCTAGATAAAGCAATAGATTTTTGTAATTTAGAAGACCAGCTAATTGGTGTTTTTCCATATAGGAATATATAGCCAGTAGTGCTTTTTCTTGTGACTATATCACCCCCCCAATCTGCATCTGCAAATCCTAGTAGATTAGGATATTCATTACAGAAATAAAGACATATATTTAATGTAAATATTAAGTATTTAAATATTCTGTTTATAGCAGTATAGTGAGATTTATTAGGGTTACTCATAAACCTAGCGCAGTTATATACTGCAAAAGCTATATCTAGTCTTGTATGTGTAGCTAAATATATTAAGCTTTCTATTTCTTGCTGATATAGATTTATTTCTTCTAAAGAAGCTTGATTTAAATTTTTGCTTAATCTAATACCTAGTTCGCTAGGTGTAGATACAGGATTTAAGTTTTCTTTATTAAATCTCTTTAGTATTGCTTTAATATATTTAGTTTGTTTTAAACTTATAGAGCGCTTTTCTCTATTTCTATTAATTTCTATTCCTAGAAAATATTTAATATCTCCTAGATCTTCTAGTTCTAGATCTTTTTGTAAATTTCTTTTAACTAGATTTATGTAGTCTATATTAGCTCTAATAACTAATAAATCATCTATATAGACAATTATATAGATATTTAATATAGTATTAATAAAAATACATTGTTCTGTTTTAATAGGATAAAAATCTAATTTATTTAGTTTCTTATTAATAAATTGAAACCAAGCTCTAGGAGATTGTTTTAATCCATATAGGGCTTTATTTAATTTACAAACTTGATCTTTATTATTATTAAAGCCTATAGGTTGTTCTATATAGATTTCTTTATTTATAGGAGCATTTACAAAGGCGTTTTTAAAATCAAAATGTTTAATTTCTAAATTTGCAGAGGCTGCAAAAAATAATAATAGTCTTATTAAGCCTATTTTAATTGTATTTGCAAAGGTTTGTAAATAGTCTACGCCATAAGTTTGTGTATAGCCTTTAGCAACCTATCTAGCTTTATATTTAACTAGATTGTTATTTTCATCTGTTTTTTCTTTAAATACCATCTACCTTTTAGAATAGATTTATTTTTAGGTATTTCAGTTAAGGTCCAGGTATTTTGCTTATTTAATTGGTCCAATTCCTTTTTCATTGCTTGTAACCAATAATCTTTTTTAGAGCTATTTATTGCTTCTAAATAGTTATTAGGTTCTTGTACATTAATAACTAGTGATAGCTTATCTGGACTTCCTAGGTCTTCTATAGTATTTGAGCTTTGTGTACTATTGTTAATAGTATTATTAATATTACTATTAGTAATATTGTTATTACTACTATTGCTACTATGAATAGTGTTGCTACTATTACTACTATGAGTAGCATTGCTATTACTACTATGAGTAGCATTGCTATTACTACTAGTAATAGTATTGTTATTAGAAAAATTAAAGACTTGTGTAGGGCTGTCTTTTTCTAATATATTAGAATATTTAATTCTTTTATTAGTAGTATTTTTATATTCTACTTTTCGTTTTTTGTTAATTTCTAATTATATTGTTTAATTAGATAAATTAGAAACTTTAGAATTTTTGTTTTAATTTTCTTTGTTTTAAAGTTATAAAATTGATTTTCTAATATAACTATATCTCTAGAATAGGTTATTTTATTTGATTCTAAATCTAATAGTTTATAACTATTGTTATGATCAAAACCTAGTAGTATAGCTTTGTTTGCTCTAGGTTCTAATTTCTTTAACCCAGTTTGCTTATTTTTATAATAAGCTATAGAGCCCCAAATTTTAATTTGTTTAAAATTAGGTTTAGTATTATATAGTGCCTCATGTGGGCTAATATAGTTAATAGAACTATGAGGTGTAATATTATATAGATAAACAGCAGTATTCACTGCTTTATCCCAAAAATATAATGGTAAATTACTATTATATAATAAAGCTCTAACTGTTTCTATAATAGTTCTATTAATTCTTTCAATTAACCCATTTTGTTCTAGCGTATATAGACTAGAGAATTGATGTATTATACTAGAATTGTTAGTTAATTCGGTAAATTTATAGTTAACAAATTCTCCTCCATTATCTGTTCCTATTATTTTAATAGTATAATTGTTATTATTGTTTTTAGCTTTAGCTTTAAATTCTTTAAAGGCTTGAAAAGCTTCTAATTTTAAAAATATTATTTTATAGTCTAAATACCTAGTTTTAGCATCTAGAAAAAATATAATATATTTGCCTAATTTAGATTCTAGACTAAGTGGTCCACAAATATCTATAACTATTTTATCTAAATAGTTATTTGGCTTAGGAGTTAATTCCTTATTTCTTTTATTTGTTAATTTAGCTTTTAGGCAGATTTCGCAGCTAAATCTATATTCTTTAGGTATTTTAATATTTAATAATTAACTAATAATACTAATATTCTTATGGCCTAATCTTTCATGCCATAAATTTAACAGATTAATTAGTTTATTATCATGAATTGTATATAAACTAGTAGGTTTTTGATCTATTTTAGCATTTAAGTAAAATAGATTATTTTTGTTATTTGCAGTAAATAGAATTTGCTTCTTATTGTGAAGTTCTTTATATATAATTGCTAGATTTTGACTAAAACTAGCTTTATATCTTTCTTTAAGTATTCTATTTAATAAAATAATGTTACGTTAAAGGTAGGTATATATAAACAATTATTTAAAATAATTTTATTATTTTTATATATAATAGCAATATTTCTAGTGCTAATACTACTAATTACAGAGTTATTTCCCTAGGAAATTTGTGTAACATTATTATTTAGTGTAGAGAATAGATCTCTATTACTAATTATATGTTATGTACTTCTAGAATCTAATATAAAATTAGTTTCTGTATTTAAATAATTGTTTATAGTATAATATACCTTTTCTTCCTTAGCAACATCAAAATCGTCTATAATATAATCTTTAGCTAATAGAGCTAATCTTTATTATTCTTAGACGGTTGCCTTGTTGCTGGCTATTATCTCTATAGCTAGGTGGCCGTTTATAGTCGTCGGCTGTTTTAAACCATTTAGGTTTATTTTCTAGAAATAAATACTAGCATTTATTTGTAAAATGTGTATTTATTTTACATTTATTACAAAAACGTTGTTTTTGTATTTTAGAATCTTTAACAATTCTATCTTTTAAAGGCTTTCTGTTTTTAGTAAATAAAACCTTAGTTTTATTACTATCAATAGAGGTTTGCCTTGAGATTCATCTAATAAATTAGAAAATAGATTTTCTAAATTCATTCTTGATAAATTATCCCTATAGGATTGTGTAACTATAGTTACAAATCCTTCATAGGAAGGTGAAAGATTATTTAATACCTAGGCAATAATAACTTGCTTAGGTAGTTTAATATCTTTTGTTTTAAGTGAATTAGCTAGCAATTTAATTCTATTAAGATAATCTTCTATAGAATTAAATAGGCTTAGATTACACTCAAAGAATTCTTTGCAAATTAAGAATTTAGATAAAAATCCCTTAGGACAATAGAGGTTTTGTAATTTTTCCTAGGCTTCTAACGCTGTTACACAGTGTTGTATTTGAAGCAAGGGTCTATCCTCAATTAATAGCCTAATTAGGCTCAGGGATTTTCGATTTTCAATCGTATTTATAGGTATATATTGATCATTGTTATAATTAATTGTATCCCATAAAGACTTTTCAACTAAAACTAACTCCATACAAAGCTTCTAGACCTCATAATTGACTTGGCCTTAAAGCTTAGTAATAGAGTATTTTTTAGTTGTTATATTGAAATCGCTATCAATTTGTTATCTATTAAAAATAGACGAATTGATAGTAGAGTAAAAGAAAATTACAGGCTAGCTGTAATTTAAAATAGAGGTGATTTGAGGTTTAAGGTTTTCTCAAAAGAAGATTATAGGCTAGCTGTAATAGAAATGATTTGAGATTTCGAGGTTTTTCTTAAAAAGAAAATTACAGGCTAGCTGTAATTTAAAATAGAGGTGATTTAAGGTTTAAGGTTTTTCTTAAAAGAAGATTATAGGCTAGCTGTAATAGTAATGATTTGAGATTTCGAGGTTTTTCTTAAAAAGAAAATTACAGGCTAGCTGTAATTTAAAATAGAGGTGATTCGAGATTTAAGGTTTTTCTTAAAAAGAAAATTACAGGCTAGCTGTAAAAGAAGTGATTTGAGGTTTCGAGGTTTTTCTTAAAAAAAATTACAGACTAGCTGTAATTTAAAGTAGAGGTATTCGTAGAAATTAATTTCGTTATAAGCAGCTAGGCTTATAACCTGTAAAAAATTAATAATTAATAGCAAGACATGTAACAATTGTGATTAATAGCGGAGCAAGGCAGGAGAACAGGATTTTATGAATAGCTTAATTTTTTATTCTCTAGAAATTCCCTTCTATATATATTGAAAGGAACAGGTTGGTATAGTAATATCCGTAGTCGGATATAGTACTATCCGTAGTCGGATACAGTACTATCCGTAGTTAGGTACAGTACTATCGTAGTCGGATACAGTACTATCCGT
>MCFA01000049.1:0-241185 GCA_002105025.1 Clohesyomyces aquaticus
GGCCTCATAGGGGGCCGAGACAGACACACATGAACAATACACTCATTCTATCAACTCTTATCACATCTCTTAGTGAAATCATTAATTCACCTCAAAGACAAGCTGCGCGGCCGGCCATATGTGGTGGCAGGTAGCCGTCAGTGACGGCAGGTAGCCGTTGATCGCCGTCAACGGCCGTAGATTGCCGCCTGCGCTGCTGCAGTGGCGTGGCAGGGCGTATATGACGGCAGGTAGCTGTCAATCGCTGTTAACTGCCGTCGATCGACGCCTGTAGACGCTGTGGTACTGTCTCTAAGGGCTCAAAATCTCTACCAAATCTGACACTAACACCTGCACAATGCGCGCACGGCCATGAACAACGAGATCGGAGGTGCAGAACTCCGACAGGCAGCGCACAGACATTGAACACGAACAAACAGCCTCACTATATCCTCCCACAGCAATTCTACAACAACAATATTAGATATTATTAAAAGGGAGGGCGGCATTTGATTCGCCTTCATGTTTTGCACCTAATTATGCCCTCGCATCCTAAGGGCCAGGGCGGTGGTCCCCAAGTCTTGGGGGGAACAGGATCGGGAGCAGGGCGGGAGCAGTGAGAATTAATAGGGAGCAGGTTAAATGGATATAGGGGTCAATGGTGATATACTCATAAAGGTCAAAAGGTCAAAAGGTCAAAGGTTAAAAAAAGGTCAAAAAAAAGGTTAAAGGTCAAAGGTCAAAAAGGTCAAAGGTCAAAGGCCAAAAAAGGTTAAAAGGTTAGGGATCTAGGGAAGCTTGCTAAGAGGCCTGGCTTTAGAGGAGTTTGAATGTTAGAGTAATGTAGCTTATTGATACACTAGGGTGTGTCCTAGAGTGCGTATTCTATCTTCTTTCTACCTTAGTTCGCCGTTTTCGCCCTCGATAAATCTGTTGAGAACAGTCTCCTTCGCACTATCTGCGGTTATAGGCACTGTACCGCTAATCATAGATCGAATCGAGGCTGCTCGGAGCAATGGGGTGAATGCCACCGTCGGCATGGATGTGGAACCCATCTGTCCTGTGATTCCCAGCGCGGAGGTCAAATCAATTGAAGACAGCGTTTCCTATGTCCAGGGTCAACAAAGTCCGATACATGTGCGCCGGCCACCTTACCGAACCGCTCCAGAAATATGAGCAATATGAATAGCCCAGTATATTCGACTCCGCCGCTGTGGTCCGCTTACACGAGATGTTGCCATTGTACTGGCATTCGGAAAATAGCGAATAGATCGAAGGCTGGCAAGCGCACGAGGCATACGACAAGCTCGAGGATGGCAGATACGTCTGGGAGCACTTGTTGGTTTCGTAATCCCCACGGATGCAGCTGCGTTGAAGCCTGGAGCAGGCGCCGAAGTCGTACGTCGCCGTGAGAGATGTCACCGGAGGTGTAGTCAAGGTTGTTGTCATTCGACTGTCGCAAGCCTCATGCCATCGCTTGACCTTGTATTCGAATTGGGGATCGAACATATGGGATTCGAGACATCGCGTTATGTCGTCTTGGCACCTATAAATATCAGCCGGTGTTGACGGCTCTCGCTCCAATTGGCGAGGCTGAAAGCTGACCTTACGCGAAGTACGAGGAGAGCATCTCCTGGCTGCAATAGCAGTCGAGTTTCGCATCTTCAGTCTGTTTGGTACCGCATTCGTCCTCCAGGTCGGTCATCGCGACACATCCAGATAGCTCTTTGAGATGAGCAGAAGGCAAGCACCATTCAGCTGGGGGGACGAAACCACTCTTAGACAGAGATAAGATCGCGAACACCAGCACCCAGGTGGAGAAGTTGGCCATGCTGTGACTGAACTATTCGAATCAAGGAGGAACGAAGTCGCTCGCTGGTGGAGCTCTGATATAACCCTTGGAAGTGTATCTGAGGTAATTGTTAGGAGTTACAGGCTGGGATGGAGAGTCTTCGTGCGTTACCCCTCTTCTCGTCGTCTGCTTCTGTTTTCTTTTTCTTGTCCTTGAGCACATCGCTTAGCCAATAGGTGGCGTTGTGATTGTGGTGACAGTGCGAGGACACACGTCCATATAATTGGACGTCAAGCGCGTAAAAAGTCCCGGAATCTCGACAACACCATTCTCTCTCTCCTGCGACATAATACTTTCAAAGACCGAGGATACGAACCACCATTGGCCCACACCTTCGGAATCACAACTCAATGAGTGGAAGGCCGGCTAGGAGAAGCAACCGTAAGAGAAGTCCTACTCCATGAGTCGAAACACGTCAGGCTGAAAAGATGAGAAAAGGCCAACGGCTGGGCTCGGCACCACAGATTGAATCGCGTCAGTATCTGTGTCCTTCTTTGCCGGAACCCCGGCTAAGTGTAGAGGGCGATTTCTTTGATGGCGCCTCGCATGCGTCGGCATCGAGTACAGCGCAGCTCGTGTGTTCCTTAGAGTCCTCAACTAATGATGAACACGAAATCGAAGCCGAAGATGGCGGAAACCCAACACCAACTCAAGCGCAGAGCGATACACCACCCTCGCAACAAATATATCGAGTTGCACCAGCAGAGCTGGCACCCATGCCCCAGCAAACAAGCACTCAACCTACCTCTCTTCACACTCAATCCAGGCCCTCCTCCGCCTCTCGTCGACAAGAATTTGCAGAGTGGAAACCATGGCAGACCCAATGGCCATATCTTTCTCTCTTATTAATCACCGTAATTGCGTTCATCATCGCCATTGCGATTCTCCAGGTCATATCAAAGCGGCATTCTGGCTTTGCGGGGTCGAGCAATCCGCCCGCCTTCTTAGTTCGCCATCCACGCATTAGAAAGGCAATATGGGATCAGGGTATTCTCTACACTGCCTTGCCGGCTTTTATCATGACTGTATATCGCACAATGTGGGACTCAAGCGTTATGGCGACCGCCGATCGACAGCCCTATATTGACTTGGCAAGGCCGCAGGGTGCACATCCAAATTGCACCATTTTGCTCGACTACAAATCGGAACCCCTGCTTTCAAGATGGGTCCTAGGCTTCAGGAATGGGCATTATATTCTGGCCGCATGTCTACTGTCCTCGCTCGTTTTGTCTTTTGCCATCATACCGCTCACGTCTTTTCTCTTCATCATGGACCTGGCCCTGATTGACTCGACATTTCCCCTGAGTTTTGATTCCGCGTATAATGCGACGAGCATGTTCCAGTTTCCAAGACTTGAGACTCCCGATATTCGCCTGGCCTTGGACGCTGCAGCTGGGTTTCACCTCCAAAATTCAAGCGTACCGCCTTGGACGGATGGGACCTATGCATTCCCTAAACTCACGCCGCTCACAGAAATTAGCAATAATGACGCCACCCTCACTACCTTCGCGAATGGTGCGCAGGCTGCTTGTGTCGTCATTCCCGAGAACGAATATCAGAGAACCGTACATGGACCACCCGAGACTGGGACCGAGGCCTACATTATAGAAGTCACCGCCACGGACCGTGGCTGTCCCATATCTAGCTTCCTGGGGGTGCGTGCAGACATATGGAGTCCAACAACAGCTTTATCGTCCTGGTATACACCATCCTGCAGTTTTTATGCTGGGTACACCCGCTTGAGCCTCCTGGCAGCCTCCTACGACCGCGCGTCCCAGTCAATACAGAATATCTCCCTAATATCTTGCCAAAACTCCTACTTCAACACCTCTGGAACATTAACCGTACGATCCAACTCTCACTCTACTGCTACTTCGATTCTAGCTTTCGCTCCCGACAACGGAACTCGAACGGAGGACCAAGAGACCTTTATGCCCCTCCGCCGGTTCTTCGAAATGCAGCTCAACACATTCGAATGCATCAACACGGACGCCATCATCTCCGGAAACGAGTTCGTACAATATGTCTTCCGTCTCTCCTCCCAACTCAACCCAGAGTCGCCACTGGACTCCTCCAGCCTAGCTAACGCGACCCAAATCCTATTTCAAACCACACACGCGATTTTTGCTGCTACCAATCTGTTTCAACACCTACGTGAACCGGTCATCTCCAACGGCACTAATGTCGTCGCCGAACAACGGCTCTTCATCGTGGACCCGGTGTCCTATATCATCCTCACCGTGCTCAGCTGCACAGCTATTCTCAACATCTTACTCTTTTTCCACGCACGACAAGTGTCCATCCTAAAAGAGGAGCCATATGGGTTGTTGAGTGCGGGTGGTGTCTTGTACAAGAGCGATATTAATACGGTCATGATGGAAGAGGTGCTGAAAGAAAATGGGTGTTCCCGGCGGGCGAGGAAGACGGCGGAGAGGTTGTATATGATGGAAGATGTGAAGTGTTATTGGCATGCGGAAGAGGGGAAGATCACGTGCGATCGGTTGTTGTTGCAGGATCTGGGTCGGGGCGAAGGACCATGACGAACCGAGGAGATTGAATGATGCGTAACGCATGGAGTACATCTATTCTAGAAATTTCCTGGGCGGCCTCTTCCAGTGAATCGATTCCGAAAGCCAAGATTTCGAAACCCGCATCAACACGTGACATATCGGGACAGCGTAGATATTGAAGGAGCAGCCACATAGCAGAGGTGTTGCTCTCGCTATCATTAAACTCTCTTACTCACATCTAGCATCGTCAAATTAGAAGATGCTCTTCTGATTATATAGCTCGGCTTGCATCTGCAAGGGTGCTCCCCCTCCTGTGCAACCCCCGGTATAGATTGCTGAAGTGACGGTATGCATCGGGGTGCAACAGTCTCCAGCTGCAAAAACACCATTTATGCTTGTTTGATTGAAAGGTGGAGCAGTCCGGATGAAATTCATCGGCGTCAGGTCATGTCCAAGTTGTTGGGCTAATGAGCCTCTCAATTTCGTCTTCGGCTTATGTGCGAGGAATCCTTCTGTCATGCTGTCGTTGTCTTCGAAGTGTAGGGTAATGCGAGCACGCTGAGGCGCCTTCACGAGCTCTGTAATAGTCCTAGCGTCGACCTTTATGGGAGCCGGATTGATCTTAAGCTCATTCGTCAATTCCTTAGCGAGCTGTTCATTTCCATTGGTATACAGTGTGACTTGCTCGGACATGCGCAATGCTTGGCGAGCAATAGTTAGAGCAGAAACAACCGTGCCCAAGTCGCCTTCGGCTAAGACGCCGGCAGAAGACGCGCCCTTCTCCTCCCATCCGTGGCAGTACAGACAGCAGTGGAAGCTTCCCGGACGTCAGCATCTGATTCAGCCGCGATATTGCCGGATGTCAACAATACTCACATGCCTGTAACCCAACAGTCGGCGTAACCTGGAATAGCGGGAAACACATCTTCAACCCCAGTGGCGAGGACGACCTTCTTTCCTGTCCATGTCTTTTGGTTCGCTGTGGCTTCAAACAACCCATCGTCCCGTCGTTTCAGACTCTCTAATTCTATATTTTCGATGGTGATGGAGCCGTATCGCTTGAAGTCTTCCTTGGCCGCGGCTCGAAAATCGCTGGGGTCTCGATGGTCCCAAGTTGGGACTGTATGCATATGTTTACTTAGGGCGTTTCGGTACTTTCCCGAGTCAAACAACACAGTTTTGTGATCCTGTCGGACAATTCCGGTAGCGGCACTCAGGCCAGCGGGTCCGCCACCAATTATAATAATGTCGTAGTCGTGGTTCATGTTTGCGATATCGCGAGTAGGTTTTTCGCATAAAGGGGGTCTGTTAAGGTGACTTTGCAACTACAGTACATAGCACGGGCGCTTTATACTGTCGAGTGTGAGCCGAGAATCAGACTAGCGCCCGAAAGAACTACATCCGAGCTGATGTATTACATGTAAGTCTCCGTGTATCGCGCGAGATATCTCTCCGTGCCCAGGGAGAGATTTCGGAGAGTTCTTCCTAGTTGGCTAATACAACACCAGACCAAATCTTAATGAAGGCTGGAATTTTTCACCCTGGTACTGTCGTACTTGCTAGTAATCTTATTTCTCTCACTTTTCCAAAGATACCTTACCTTATGGGCGCAGTCTCGACTCTTTTCTGTCCAGCCAAACCGATATCAAGTAGAAAACGGAAATTGGAAGAACATTGCTTATATTTTCCAGGCGTTACTCCCTGGGTTAGGGGAGAACTAATTAGGACCTTACCTCGGTTGCGAAAGAGAACGCGCCAGTGATACTCGCAACAAAGAAGGACACCAATGTACGAGGATCTGTCTTCAGCTGCGCGCTTAGGTAACTAGGTATCATTCAGTGACTGGTAGATGAAACAAAAGACGTATGACGTATTACATGTGTACGAACCGACATTTTGATGATGCACTCTCTCAAAATTGTGTATTTAGAAGATACGCTCCAAGATAGCATATTTGCCTTGCTTCGCTGGAAATTAATATACTCCTTGAAATACCGAATCAGTTTACGCTTTCTGTCCATTATTTGCCAGGCCTTTGCTCTCGCTTGGCATGCATGTTTTCGCTAATAGTAACTTCGTATTGTCGCCGTTAGTAACCTCCCTCTATCAACAACTCCAGTAACCCTGCGCCATGCAACGTATCCGTAGCTGTTTTGTAAGATACTACGACAGCCTTTTTCCTTTATTGCGATCGCCACGCAAGGCGACAGACACAGCCCTCCTGGCACCCACAACACCAGCAAAGTGCGCAGCACCGAATGACAAGACGGAATATTCAACCCATAACGACTAAAAATACGAGCCTCTCCAGTGTGTGGGTTCTTTTCGCCTTCTCGAGCTGCTTCGCGGAGTCCAAGGTACACCCTTTCAATGCCATATCCGAGAGATGCGGTAGGGCCAAGGTTTAGGGTACGAAGCCTTGTCCTATGCACGGGCAGCCCCGATCTTCCCCAACCCCCTTGAGGAAACGACCTCAGCTTCGATGTTATGGATCACCGCAAATCTTTTCGCCGCCCTTCAAGCTCTGCGATAATTAGGCAAGACGCGGGTCCTTTGGGTTGATGCTACCTGCATCAACCACTCAGACGTAACCAAGAAAGGGCACCAAGTTGCACAAATGAGCCAGATCTATCGCGAGGCCTGTCTGGTTGGGCGAAGAGGAATGCGACAATGTAGCCGCGATTGTTGGATATATGACGTCGATGAGGGTTTGTCCTTGGAGTCATCCACGGTTGATGGTAGCGCTGGGTGTCATTTACGTGAGCTTATAAACATGCCCGTTGGAGATAGCCTGGGCACCTTCTTCCGCCGGCCATGGTTCAAGCGAAAATGGGTCCTCTGAGAATTTTTGCTGGCAAAGCATATCCGTTTGCACACTAGACATTGGGTCTTATGCTACAAGCATCTCAAGTATGCCGTCGGTATTTTACGGCTCGCTGAACTGGTTCTGGCCAGACCAAATCAATTTCCCAGGTGTAACTTTCCTAGAAGAGAGAGGGAACGATCCTCTTCGAGACACATCGAGATTAATATGGGGCCTCCGTACGATGAAAACAGCAGTTCTCAGCCCGCTAAAGTTGATCACACTGCCCTCAATTAGGCGGCTTCGAGGTGCGATCACGAAGCCGCGTCCATCCAGAGAGCCTGGCAGTCAAGCGGACGACAGATAGACCTAAACCCTTCTTTCGGCCATCTTCTACGAGCAAATAATAGGTCCTCCCTACAAGATAATACCTGGCGTCAATATATTGTCTTTGTCCATGAAATCAACCGACCGGATGCATTAGTCCCACTCCTCCCGCTGTGCGATTTCACGCAGTTCTCTTTGTGCTCAAATGAGCGAGATCGATTGTATTCCCTTCTGGGCTTGACAAATAACGTTCACTCCATGGAGCCAGAATACAAAAGTCCGGTTGATAAAGTTTGGCTTGAGATATCGACAAGATCTCTTCTTGCTGGGAACCTATCAGTTCTTCCTTACAGCTTGGGATTAAATGCGCCTCCTCGGCACCACCTCACCCTAGTGTTCTGTCGTCGCAAATTTCAGCAATATCAGTCTAAGTTAGAAAACATACTTGGGTGGCACGGAGCACTTCGCCTCGAATTTCCGGGCCGCCGGTTTAGGATTTCGAGCTCAAGTCAAGGAGACACTTCACTGCGGATCGATTTCAACTCAATGAGTGGAAACCCGATTCCACTCATTGAGTGGGTTTTTTGGCACGTAAACGTCCACTCATTTTACACTTATTTTTCTACTCATTTTTCCACTCATTTTTCTACTTATTTTTATATAGTTAATTAAAAATAATTAAAAAATAGCTTAATAATTTGTTGCGCTAATATGGTGTACTAGCTCTATCTATAGCTCGATCTAGTACATAGTGTACCACGCAGGGGCTCGGCTCCCCTCGGCTCCTACCCCCACGGCTCCTCAACACCAAATCTGCTCTCACGACCTGCCCTGCCTGCCCTACCTGCCCTGCTAGCTTGTTGCATTGGTGAATTGATCTCTCTACATCGTGATTAGTCTGCAATCTAACGTGAATCTAATATAAATACTTGACTGATGAGGATGGCGACGATGGAGATGGAGATGGCGATGGAGATGGAGATGGCGATGAAGATGGAGATGGAGGAGGAGTAGAGGAGAGATGGAAGGAGGGAGGCAGGGAGGGTCATATAGTCTGTGTGGGTGAGCCAAGCCCGCCCGGTGAAGGAGTGGGGGGGGAGGGGGGCCCACCTCAGCACCAGATTCGAAAATCTCTAAGTAGATTCACTGATTCGGTAAAAAATTAGACAATTTTATTTAGAAAATAAGCCTAAGTAGGGTTTTCTACTTAATGAGTAGGGTTTTTCCACTCAATGAGTGCCCTGAGTGGGGTTTTTCTACTCAATGAGTGCCCTGAGTGGGTTTTCCACTCATTGAGTGGAAAACGATCCGCAGTGTTGTAGAAGGTTGTTTGCCACAACTTGCCGGACTATCCATGGACATCGTGTGGCATCATACCAATGAGTGTGTAATATATGACGAGACTCGGGCGACGGAAATCGATTACCAAATCTTCGAGAAAGCTTATCTTCAAGCAAGCGATTAGGAATAATTACCACGTGGCCTTATGACGAAAGATTTTTGTCCGTCTTCGACAGAGCACGATAGCCGGCCAGAAAATATGTCCCGAAAGCAAGGCAAGACTCCACGGCGAACCGATTCGAGAAATCGAGTATGATACCCGAAAAGCCTGTTTGCTATTCTTACCCGAATCGCGTCTGTGTCGCAATGGACGTCTGATTGTTGGACCCAATACCACGACCCTCAATGACGCGTCGGTGATATCTTGGTCTCGGTCGGGAAGAGATACAGCAAGACGACTGGATGATTATCCCAGCCGGGGCAGAGACACCATTTGTAGTGAGATCAACAGGTACACTTGTCACTGCGGGTGAAGGAACGCAGGCTCTAAAGGTTCGAATACTCGGGGAATGCTACCTACATGGCTGGACGAATGGGAATCTGTTTGGACATCGAGTAGTGGATAAAGGGGACGTGGTAGCTGGCAGTGCATCGGTTGGTGTAGAGCACGGAGTAGCAGAAAAGGGTTTAGAGCGCAGCTGGTATGTTCTTTCCTAATAGCCGTTTTCGCCCATTTTTCTTTTCCTTCATTGTCTCTCCGACGCTATCAAAGCAAATGATAATCTACACACAGCCGTGCGGCTCGGCATCTGCAACAGCCCTCGAAATTAGTCAATCCTGTCCGGCGGAGCATACAGTAGTCATCATCGGAATCAGATGCGCTTTATTCACAATCAACCTTGCATGCTGTAAGATCAAAGAGCGTCTGCAACTTGATAAGAATCTAACCCTCAACGATCCCTCGGTAGTAAATTGCTGCTGGAGCTGAGATTTCTATTTTCCGGTTATGTCCACTCCTATCTAATATTCCGCTTCTTGTCTTTTGTCAACCGTGCAGTTTGATGAGATTGAACCCTTTCCCGCTTGCGGTTCATTTCCCATCCGCCTAACATCCCGTCTCCCATAGCCTGGGCATTTTGTCAGCTGATTCCCCAGAGATGGATGTGGCGTAATTTCATTTCTGCGATTCGTTAAAGGGATTATTCAACTGGCAAACATAGCCCCGATCTTATTTTCACAGATCTAGCCGCATAGTCGCCTATGTCCTTAGCTACGATCGCTGAGGCTGTGTCTTAGATGTTGATTGGGGAAGAGGTTGCCTTGATAGGCGAGCTGAACTTTTAGATCCAAGCCCGCGACTTGGCGCATCGTCAAAGCAGTCCACGGGTTGATGTGTTGATAAAGACGTCCATGGTAGAAATTTTCAGTCATTCTTCCAATCTTCTTGCACCCTACGAGGTATCGCGTTCAGCTTAACGTCGTCGGGCATTCACAACCGAGACACCATGGCAACCAAGCGAGGCGATGGATTGGACATCCAGTTCCCAGCCAACAGCACCGAAAGCATCTTCGACGCAAGACTTCCCGGATCCCATTTCCGCGACGCACTACCCGTGGCATCCATGGTCGTGGCCGGTCTCTGTTTCCTCTTCTTCTTTGGCCTGTTCATCATGAGCTGCATCCAATCGTGGAGCAGCAAGAAACGGAAATTCGGCGTGCCCCTCTACTCTTCGGTCTTTGTCATGGGCCTGTACGTATATCCCTCATGTACAAAAGCAAGTAAACCTTCGCTGATATTTTCAAGGTACTTTGCTATTTACACCGCCGACCGCATCATGATTGAGATCCGCGAGAAACGCGTCATCATGTACTACCCCTTCCTCATTGTCCTCGAGACCATGACGCTCATCGGTGACTCCCTTCTCATGCTCTTCCTTCTGCGCGCTTTCGCCGAGGCGCTGTTCAAGCTGGTGGCCAAGACACCCGACAGCCATTTCTTCCGGACTATGGGCCTCCGCATACTTGCATGGGGTTTGAATCTCCTTGCTGTCGCCAACCCAGCGGCCTTCATCTACTACCTAGTATCGAAGAAACTGCTCAGCGAGGAACAAAAGAAGATGATCGCCAGCATAGGCGATGCGCGCACCACAATCTATACGTCGTACAGGCAGATCACGCTGGCATTTTACTGCTTGTATCTCGGCGCTTCGCTGCTCATGACATGGATCGCCGTCGACACATCGCGGAAGCTCAAGCGCCACCATACACCCGATAAATCCTTTCGAATCGGACTTCCACTACTGGTGGCCTTTCTCGATGTCCGAAGCGTTGTCAAACTTGTTTACGCGGCACTTTTCAAGTACACGCCCCGTGGTGAGTCACAGGGAGCCAAGTTTGGACATATCTTATTGTATGGGTTCTTGTCTACTGGTATCTATGGCGTCGTATATTGGATCACACGGTCGGAAGAGTGGGTAGAAGAGGAGGAAGAACACAGCGCAAAGTCACATAATAACACGGTGTATACGCCCGGGACGAAAGAACAGGTCACTATTACGACGTATCAGAATGGGGAGGGTATGATGCATGCGAATCAGATGCCGCAGCAGGCGTATCAGAATCAGGTGTATACATTTCGGAACGGCGCTTAAGTGAGTAATGGGGTGCAGAAAAGATGAACAGGGGGTTAGGGAAAGGTGTTCAAGCGCTATGGTTGATTTGGAAATGAAAGGCAATGTATTAATATAGAACAGTGAAATGAGTGTATGGTCGGCTGTGAAAATATTGGATGAACATGTTCGAGCCAATCAAGCGTTTGCTACTCGACATACGCTCGGGTCCAATGTCAATCTCTGTCATGAATAGCGTCACCAAAATGATGCAACAAGAACCCCGAATTTTGTGCCTCTTGTTGCCAATGCAATACCATCGCGGAATAGATTCCAGGCTCTCTATCGTCCATTCACTCAATAGTAATCACAGTACGCTCACGCAACCCTCTCGCGTTACACAGCTCTAGCCAGTTCTCCGCAATGCTTCCAATGATGACAATGATATAACGCTGACGCCTAGTTTTTCTGAGTATGAACGGTATCGGGGTGCCCGATTCTTGAAACAACATGGCGAGTTCGTCGCCTAATGCTATGCTGTCCATTCCCACTCCACAAAGGCCGTGCTGAGTCTTGAACAACACGCGTCGCATGGTCTGGTTGAATGGCCTGACCACGGCTCTAATGTCCTTCAGAAGTGGCTGCGCATATTTGATTCGTCGAAATATCTGTTGGTTGATCTGGTAGTCCTCTTGCGCCCTCCACGAGGAAGGCATGTCATGGTTGTCAGCATCTCGATAAGACGCTGGTACCGCTTTTTTGCCTGAGAGAACATCGAGCTTTTCCGGGAGCTCAGTCGGGCTCATGTCACTCGCCAGATTGTTTGCTAACAGAGTCCGCCAGAGTGGTTCAATACCATTGGGTGCCCACCATTTTGCCACCTCTGATGCCTTGTCGTGCAGCACCTGCGCTCTTACAATAAAATCAAACGTGGCGGTATTTTCGCGTAGTAAAGCATCCCAAATCTTCTTTATTGGCTCTGGCATCCTTTCCGGGGGCGTTATGATCGCATGTACAGGGAGACACTGGCCATTGAGAATGTCGGCATCGTCGATCCCGTCCCCGTACTCTCTAGAAAAAGTATTTTTGCCCTCAGAATCGCGGCAGCACAGTTCCGTTACTGAATCTACTATGGTGCCATACGTAGATAGAAGATTTTGGACTGAATCCCACCACATATACGTTCCACTACTCCATGGCGAGGCATCCGCGGGTAGATTTCTTTGCATTGCTTCTGCGAAGGCGCGGGTGTAAAAGGAAAAGTCGAAACCCCAGGATGGAGAGGCTCTGAGACCCGTTTTGGAGTAAGATAGGGTTTGAAGATTATAGTACCACTCGGTAGCCTTGTATTTCATGAGGATTTCAAGCGTCGCATCTTGAAAGACCTGTTCGACCGTCTTCTTGTAGTCTGGTCGAAGACCCCTAGTATCTTCTAGGTCGACCATAATTACCTAACAAGCGGTAGACCTTGTCGCGAACATTGGTCACTCGATCATCCAGAGATGCAGCTAGAGCTGTGGGCAGCGGTAACGATGTGATTGTGTTGGTGCCACGAACACCGCCGCGAAGCATAGTCGGGTGAAAAAATGGCGATGCACCTAGTTATGGCCTCTGCCAGTACATGGGAAGCCACATTCAGTGCAATAAACCGATTCAAAAGACTAGCCACTTCACAGGGTTTTATTCCGGCCCGATTCAACGTTTCAGGAGCTTTATTGACAGGTCTGGAGGATATAGCGCGACGCACTGGGTCCACTCTGCGCGTGCACATCCCGAACGGGAGAATTCGACGTTCAGGAGAACCAGTTCCTGAATGCACCAGACCCTTGTGAACCAAGGTCTATGAAGTAGCTCTTTCATTGCGATGCCGAACTTCAATTGTCGTTGCGCTTCCACATCCTCATTGTGGATTACCCGAAGGACGTGATCACTGTCGTGCGCATCGAGTCCTAGCCATATTTCGACCCTTTCGGCTAATGCGTATACATTCGCATTATTGGCAATTGTTGCGTCCTCTCTTCATTGCCGTCTTGGTGGATGCAGATTGCATCAATCCAGAAGTTTCTTGATTCGCTAGACGATCTCAGGTAAACAAGGGCATCGAATAGCTGTTCTCCTACAACCATATAATTGCTGTTGACGATGATAAGGTATCGAGGTTGTGAAGGTGGACCCCAACAGTAAGACAAGGCTGTGTATCCTTGGGCGCGAACCTGGTCGAGTTGAACGTTCTTTGTTACGGCCCAGGTTTCACCATAGTTAGCTCCTTGGCTGGTCCGGGAGTATATAGTCAGCTTTCTCTCGTTAGTTCACAATCAACGCAGTTTCCCACACTCCTCAGAGCCAGTTTGCTCTGACAGTTATGAGCCCGGAAGCCTTTTGAAATTCGCTGCGTTCACCACAGTTAGACTAGCACCTATCTTTGCGGGGGCCTAGTCAGTTGTATCTCGTTTATCAAGACCTAAGAGTCAACTCGTCGTCGCTAGACAGCCAAGGAGCCCAGAGCTCAGTGCTAGTAGTAGCAAGGACCTCGACAGATCAACCCTATACAAGTACGCAAGGCGGCGTAGCACCGTGAGAGCTACAAGATGGCAGAATCAGATCTGCTCATTACCAGGGCTACGATTATTCTCGACAAGCCAGAGCACTGGACCTAGTGGCTGTTCCTACGGGAGGACAGTGCCAGCCAGAACGATCTCTGGGAATATGTGAACCTAGATCTTAGCAAGGACCAAGTCTTGGACATTTAAGCTGAGAAGCCTGTTGAGAAGCAGTTTAGAGACTTCCATTGATTAGCTACAGGAGCTGAGGTGGAAATCATGGACCTGACAAAAGACGAACTGGCTCTATACGATGTATGGTACAGGATGTTCATCCGCAAGGAGACATAATGGCTCTAGAAAGAGAAGGCCCTAAAGAAATTTAAAGAGGAGATATCTAGGACTATCGCTGCTTGCCATATCCACCTAATTGCAGACTATACGAGCGCACACGATCGCATGCGAGCTCTGAAGAAGCACCTCTGCCTAAGCAAAGCTGAGCGCAGAGCTCAGCTCCAGGCTCGCTACCAGGCCCTCCAGACACGGCCAAGAAAGGGGAACCTTGATACCTGGTTTGAGGAGTGGCTGGAGACGACACGCGTCATGAAGCAGGCCAAGCTTCTAGAAGTACAGGAGAATCGAGCCCAGCAGGACTTCATCCTAGCAGTCAAGAGCTTGGACGACGGCTGGTCCGCCAATGAGCTTTCACAGCTCGTTAAAGCTGAGGCTGCGGACAAGCCATATACGAGCATCTCAGACTTAGTAGCTGAGTCCGCGTCATACTATCGCCGTATGAGACCTATCGCGTCTGGACTAGGGACATTCGCTACACTCAGCATCGCACTACAGCAACCTCAGACACCTCACAATTAACCTGAGGCTCAGCCAGCAGCTAACCAGGGGTACCAACGACGTGGGTCGATGAAATGCCTCTGTGGAGAGAGTCACAAGTTCGAGCAGTGTCCATATGTGAACCAAGCTGTACGGCCATTAGGCTGGAAGCCAGCTTAGAGCATTGAGCAGAAGTTTCAGGAGCTGAGGGCACTGAGGGTGCCAAGAGCTAAGGTGCTTCAGGGTGTGGAAAGGCGACTAGGGTCTGCGACAGGGTCTGCGACAGGACCTGCGACAGGACCTGCGACAGGACCTGCGACAGGGCCAGCTTCAGCCACCACGACACCATCAAGCTTAAGGACCTCGCCAGACACCATCAGGAGATGGGACAACGGGCGCCAGCCAGCAGTGCCTGGTGCGACAGCAGCTCTACAGCTAGGAGCTCTAGCAGGGCCTGCTGCGTCAGCGGCTCTACAGGTTGGAGCTCTAGCAGGACCTATAGCAGCTCTGCAACTAGGAGCTGTACAGGGTGAGCATTAGGAGCTATCGCTGCTTAACAGATGGATTCTCGACCCTGGATTAAATACCTATGTGGCCAACAGCAAGGAACATAACTGGAAGACGACTGCTCTACCAAGGCTAAACGACTACGTATGTGCGGGAGGCTAGCTGCTTAGAATTCGAGAATGGGGAGAGATGAGGCTCCAGATACAGACACCTACTGGTATTGAGACGATCCTGCTATCGTACGTGGCATACATCCCAGAGATGTTCACAAGCGTAGTTAGCCTATCACGCCTCAGCACAGAAGGGATACATTTCGACTTAGGCCGGGATTGCCTATACGAAATAGAGCCCTTGAACGTCATCTGCCAGCTGAAGCGCACTACTGGGCACTGGTTGATAGACGCAGAAGACAGCAATTGGCCGCCTCTATTAGTCTATGCCGCGCAATACAGACCTAGGCCATCGTACGCACCTTGGAAGCCTCTAGAGCTTACCCCAATGGAAGCCCATAGGATGTTCGGCCATGCTAGCCAGAAGGCAATTGCTCATCTACTAGAGCATGTTGAAGGCCTGAAGTTGAAAGAGCAGCCGCAGCAGGATGAGCAGGCTCTAAAATGGACAGAGTGTGAGGTTTGCATTCAGGCAAAACTTCACAAGCTAGTGAGCAGGAGAGCTCCTCAAGAACCTGCCTAGCGTCTATTCTATTGAATAGGGATGGATCTAGTCCAGCTCCGTGAGCGTAGAGAAAGATGCTACAACGGGGACCTATGGATGCTTCATGCTATATGTCAGAACAGCAAGTGGCATGAGGCCTGTTGCCTACCAAACAAGAACGCTACTACCCTACGACGCGCTGTACAGAGACTGCTAGCTAGGATCAAGCTTCAATTCAATGCGCAGGTGGTAGTAGTCAGGCTCGATGGCGAACGAGGCTACTCAGAGCTGCTAGAGATCTTCAAGGATCTAGGAATCGCAGTAGAGTTTCGAGCTGAGTATACCGAGGAGCAGAACGGACAGACAGAGCAGGCTGGACACATCATCATCGTACGAGGCCGAGCTACAAGGATTG
The DNA here is from genome assembly GCA_002105025.1 of Clohesyomyces aquaticus. Classification (NCBI taxonomy): domain Eukaryota; kingdom Fungi; phylum Ascomycota; class Dothideomycetes; order Pleosporales; family Lindgomycetaceae; genus Clohesyomyces; species Clohesyomyces aquaticus. The sequence goes on from MCFA01000049.1 coordinate 16,309, forward strand.
ACGCAGGCCTACCAATGGAGCTGTCTAACGAATGCGCTATCTCTGCGGTATACCTGCTCAATCGTACACCTACCGAGGCTCTAGGCTGGCGTACACCGTATGAGGTTGTTCGAGGCCTCAAGCCATCAGTGGCCCACCTCAGCATACTAGGAGCTCAAGCCTATGTCCTCAATCAGCACCTACCACGTGGAGAAAAGCTACAGTCTCGAGCTCTGATCGGCCATTTAGTAGGCTACGATTCATCAAACATCTACCGCATATGGATGCCTACACTAGGCAGGGTCATCAGGACCAGAGACGTGGTATTCATGCCATCCAAGATGTACTCAGAGGGCCAGGTGTACGCGAACAGGGAGACCCTTCGCGCAGCAGTAACCGTTCTCGATATAGGAGAGCATGAGCTTGAGGATGTAGAGCTTGAGCATCAGCTAGAGCAAGCCTACAGCTTTCAAACGACGGAGGACGACGGCGCTGCTAGCCCCGAGCAGCAGCTGCTTGATGAGCTGAGATTCCAGCAACAAACACGAAAGCCACATAGAGCTGAGCCAGCTAGTGGGATGCTCACCCCAGAGGACACCCCAGAGCCGCGCACCCAGGACGATCGCGATGAGCAGCCAGAGCAACCAGGAGAGATGATGAGCCTCCCCAAGGGCTGGCATCAGGTAGAGCCTGGAGAGGAGGCACCAGATCGACGATCCAACAACGCGAGCAGGCGCGACGAAATCAGCAGCCAGATTGATGCAAGCAACGTCACTGAGGCTAGGACCCGTAGGACGCCGCGGGTATACTACACGGCATTCGTAGATGCCCTACAAAAATCAGCCAATAGCAGGTGGCTAGCTGAACAGCCGAGGATGGGCCTACATCGAGATCAGCTCCCACCACCTCCAAAGCGATGGAAGCAGCTCCAGAAGCATCCTTTTGGAACCGAATTTCAGAAAGCAGCAGCAGCAGAGCTTCAGAGCTGCTGCAGCAAAGGATGCCTAGTACCTACCACGGAAGCTAGAGCTAGCATACGAGCTGAGATCCTACCGTTGATGTGGGTATTTGCCTACAAATTCAACGAGGACGGGTACCTATATAAGTTCAAGGCTAGGCTAGTGGTCAGAGGCGACCTGCAGGAAAACTGGGGAGATACATACGCAGCTACACTAGCAGCTCGTGTATTCCGTTTCCTAGTTGCTCTAGCAGCAGCCTTCGGCCTACACGCCTATCAATATGATGTCATCAACGCCTTCCTTAACGCACTACTGGACGGGCTACTCTACGCCTATACACCAAAAGGATTCGTACATGAGCTAGGTGAGCTGCTAGAGATGAGGAGAGCTCTCTATGGCTTAAAGGATGCCCCTCTACTCTGGTACAAGCACCTCAAGAGCACGTTGCTCAAGCTAGGTCTCTGCCCAATTAAGGAAGTTCCATGCCTGTTTACGAGCAAGAGCCTGATTGTATTCTTCTACGTTGACGATATAGTCGTCCTCGTACACCTAGACAACCTAGCAGCTCATAGGCTGTTCGAGCAGGGCTTGAAAGCTCAGTACGAGCTACGATCGCTTGGAGAGTTGAGGTGGTTCTTAGGAATTCGGATCGTACGAGACTGGGAGAAGGGCAGAATCTGGCTAAGTCAGGATTCCTACATTGACAAGGTTGCAGCTAAGTACGGACTACAGAGGCAGGGCTAAGGAAGCTATCTAGCAGTGCCTCTAGTCAACAATTAGCTGCCTGCGAGTACAGAGGAACCAAATCGTCAGCGAACTAACTACTATTAGCAACTGGTTGGTCACCTAGGATATATAGCAGGCTACACCCGCGGGGATGTGGCACGAGCTCACTCAGTCCTAGCGACTCATCTCTAGAACCCAGGCCAGATCCACGTTCAAGAAGCAGAGCATGTATGGAGGTACCTGATTGGGACGAAAGGACTAGGCGTACTGGCCTCAAGATCAATTTAGGAGAATTCAACCTACCTCTGCGAGGAGCCACTGTTCTATGGAGCATCAGATGCAGCATTTGCAGATGATTAGGAAACACGTCGCAGCTCCCAGGGCTATCTATTCAAGCTCTACGGCCTACCCATCGACTGGAAAGCCACACTGCAGCGCTCAGTTACTAAATTGACTACTGAGGCAGAGCTCCTAGCTCTATCTACAGCAGGCAGCGAGCTGCAGTGGTGGAACAGGATGTTTGAACACGTGGGATTTCGCCTAGAGATAGTTCCTACGCTGTTCTGCGATAATTAACAAACAGTAGGCATTGCAGTCAAAGCAGAGGATAGACTACAAACTAAGCTCCGCCATGTGGACACCCATTAGATGTGGATACGGCAGGAAGTTGAAGCAGGGAGGCTACACATCAGCTGGAAGCCTACGAACGAGATGCCAGCTGATGGCCTCACCAAGGCCCTACTAAAACAAAAACACCTCAATTTTGTGAAGCAGCTAGGCCTTACAGACATTCCTAAATTGACAGATTTGTAGCCAGCGTTGTTATTCAGCTGGGGGGGTGTGTTATGGCAGCTTTGTTATTCACTGCAGCTGGGGGGGTGTGTTACGGCCCAGGTTTCACCATAGTTAGCTCCTTGGCTGGTCCGGGAGTATATAGTCAGCTTTCTCTCGTTAGTTCACAATCAACGCAGTTTCCCACACTCCTCAGAGCCAGTTTGCTCTGACATTCTTGAGCCCACAAACAAGTTTGTCCTTCCACTTTCCAAGCAAGAGTGTTAAAATTATGATTTCTCCGGGCGCTAGGGATTCACACGGGTATGGCCCCTCTGCCATAATTCCTATCTGGCACTCGTCTGTCGTTCTCAGTAGCTCTAGCAATCCGTTTGTCTTGGGAAGATCTAGAAGAGTCTATCAGAGGTCGTGTCGTAAACGTCATTCATAATCAATCGTCTTGATTGTAGAATCCACGGCTAAGTCGTTTTCAGACCTCGGCTATTCGTGCCAGAACGTTCGAACGCAGCTAGATTCCCAGGCAAGGTCTGCGCGTTTCAAGAGATGATGTGGGCTCGGCTCTCATGCAAACTCTTTTGTCTTTGCCCAAGGGTCGCAAATGATGCATATTATTGACGACTGCTGAAAACCTTGGGCCTTTTATCGTCGTCCTGGCTGAATCTTCAACGTAGATCAGACTTCTTCGCTTGTGTGCTCGGCTCTGTAAACTTGGAGGATATTTCTCGTAGTGTTTTCTCCGAAGAAGAACTCGTCAAAAATGCGGCTATTATAGCAGCTAAACCTCGCATCATTATTTCTACCGCCCCACTGATCTCTTCTCCGCTGGCTCCTTCCAAGCGAGCGAGCGGGCCTACGGGTTCTTGCTCGCAGGGCTTTCGATAGGAAGTATTACGATTCGACTGAAACTTATCAGACCTAGTACGTCTTACTTTGCTAGTACTTTCTTACGGTTGGCCAGACAAGGGAGTTCAGTACGGTTACACAACCGTTACGATTGACTCTACTTAACTTTTCAACTTTTGAATAAGAGTTACGACGTAACGATTGATACTTTTCCTAATCTAGGCAAGCGTACTAAGTATTTTACCAAGGATTTTATAAGGGCTTAGAACATTCACTACCAAGAGGGTCAACTGTATACGATCCAACTTCTCATAATATCAATCGTAACGTACTGATGGAAGGAGCTCATACTTTCTTACGGCTCACGTGACCGTAGTCAATCGAAACGTACCAATCGTATTACTTTCTATCGAAAGCCCTGCTTGCTCGTCGGCTGCCGAATTTTGATGATCCATGGTCACGGGTATCGAATGGTGCTGGAAGATGCTGGCGCAGATGTAGATGGTACATACAATCGCCCAGTGCTCTCGTTCTGCTGCGTTGCGGTCTTTGGTGTGGGGGGAACCGAGGATACACGACTCACATATATTCTAGACCTGTACGTCATTGCTTTTGTGAAACTCTGTTCTAGATGTGGCTTGCCCAGGTTCCAATGCACGGTGCTCGCTTTTGTTTCAGCTGTCTAGACCTCGGAGCATCGGGGCGCGCCTCTTTACATCGTTAATACAATGATGGAAAAAAAGTTAATGTTTTAAATCTGGCAAAGCCATTTGATAAACCTGGTATGCTCGTGGTCTGTTAGAGTATAGAATAATCAATTCTTCATTTCAAAGACGCGTGTGATCAAAAGGGGAGAAAGAAGACGTGACCAACGTGGCACTCAAAGTGTGCGATTGGAACAAATATTTCACGCACAACCCGATCAATGGAGAAGTGTATGAGATTGCATTCATACTACAAGTTCAACAGCCCTAGAATCCGCCTTGTCTCGTCTCAGAGATTTTGGTTTTCTAGCTCCAAGCATCCCCGAAATCCGTGTGGCGACCCAGACCGCCCTGCGAGACACTGTTGCCTGTACAGTCGTTACTCCTAGTGCAAACGTCAGCATTTCATGCAGTAAAAAAGATAGCAAGCCTATAGGTGTGGGAGGGAGGGACACTCACGACCACCAGATGCAGAGCAGACAATTCTCACTTGTCGTGTTCCACGTATGGACAGGATCTCCGGTACCGGCGCAAGCACCGTTCTTGAAGATGTCGATGGTCACGAAGCTGCCCTTCAAGTGGGCGATGCCGCACATGTCTCTGGCGTCGTTGCGCGCCGCGGGAGATGCGGTTGTGGCTTCATTCCCAGACATAGCGGGCATGCCGGCAGCGAGGGTGCCGAGGAGAAGGGCGAGGATGGTTGAGGTACGCATGGTGATTTGGCTTGAGTCGGAGGAGAAGATGTGGGAAAAGGAATGACAGTGAAGAGAGCAGAGGGCTCAGTGTGGATGCAGGGACTCTGTTTATGTACACCAGGGGGAACGGTAGACCCGTTGAGGAGAAATTTTCGCCCTTATCTCAATCGAGCTGATTTATGACTTGATTCGACGCGCGGGGACCCATTGAGGCTGTTGAGACCACCCACGATGTCCGACGTCATTCATGACACTCGGAGATGACCGTCGCTCGAGAATTGTCCTAGAGCGGTCGAAGGAGCACGTAGTTTGACGTCATGTATGACCTGCAATGAACAAAGAAAGGTGTTAGGGCAGAAGGAGCGATGGTAGAGCGGCCCGGTGGATTGCAGCAAGAGATCCCGATACGGGAATGATATCTTATCTATCAAACGGAAGGGAAGGTGCAAACAGTACCCCTTTTCTTCTACCGCGAACTCTCGCCGGAGAGTGCTGATTCCTCGTCCTTGTCCGCGAATTGAGTTTCCTGGGCTGTTACATGATTAGCCCCGAGGGTGAGGAACGTCGGGGGGAGAGGACTTACCGCTCCATAACTCGGAATACAGCCCTGCACGGTCTATGAGCTCCTGGTGGGTTCCGCTCTCCGCGACCTGGCCTTCCCGAAGCACGATGATGAGATCGCAGTCGTAAATGGTTCGTAGGCGGTGAGCAATGAAGACGGAGGTTCTGCTCTTCTCCTTCAATATGCTGTTGATATGTGAGAGCAGTGCTTGCTCGGTGTAGGTATCCAGGGCAGATGTCTGAATTTCCTCGTCAGCATATCACACAGCGAGGGAGGAGGATACATACTGCCTCGTCGAAGAAGAGCAACGGAGGGTCCTTGAGAATGACCCTTGAAATCGCCAGACGTTGTTTCTCTCCACCTGATCCTCGTTAGCTCGTGTCTGTGATTGGCCCGTTCCAACGTACCAGATATCATCATCCCTCGCTCTCCGACCATTGTTCCGTAACCGTCTGGGAATTGCGAAATAGTGTCATGAACTCTCGCTCGCTTAGCGGCCTCTACCACCTGCTCATGGGACGCTTCTTGGTTTCCATACCGAATGTTGTGTTCAATCGTGTCGTTGAAAAGCGGGGTATCCTGGGGCACCACACCTATCGCCTTTTGCAGGCTCTCCAAACCAACATCCCGAATATCTTGCCCATCCACTAAGATTCGTCCCTCTTGCACATCATAGAATCGGAACAAAAGACGTAAGATTGTGGACTTGCCGCATCCGCTCGGGCCGACGATCGCAATCTTCTTGCCCGCGGGAATAGTCAATGTGAGATTCTTCAGAATCGGCCGATCCGGGCGGTATCCAAAAGTCACATTCTCGAAGCGAATCTCCCCCGCTGTAAGAAGCAGGGGCTTTGCGTCCTTCTTATCCTTGACGGCGACGTTGACCTTTTGGAGATTGAACAGCGTCTCCATGTCCAACAGGCTCTGGCGGAGCTCGCGATATACGGAACCGAGGAAGTTGAGGGGCACGGAGAGTTGGAAGACGAGTTGATTGATCATGACGAGATCTCCGACAGTCAATTGCCCCGACGCAACTCCGCTCGCTCCAAAGTACATCATCGCGGTCAGCGCGCTGGAGAAGATAATGTTCTGACCCGAGTTGAGCAGGGCAAGAGATGTGGCCACTTTGATTGAAGCCCTCTCGTAGGATTGCAGAGCTTTGTCGTAGCGGCCAACTTCGTACTTTTCATTGTTGAAGTACTGTTGAAGCAAGCGTTAGTCCTATGATCCATGGTCATTTAACGTGTCGACAACGTACCTTGACGGCCTCGTAATTGATCAGGGAGTCGACTGCGACTGTGGCTGCTCTGTTGTCGGCGGCGTTTGCCTGCTTTCGAAATTTGGTCCGCCATGATGTAGTCAAGATGGTAAAGGCTGTGTATGCAGCCATGGTGGAACCTGTCACAAGAGCGAATTTGAAACCGTATTGATAGGTCTATGCAAGTCAGAAGGCCGACATGAGAGGATATGACGCAACATTTACCAGAATGCCACAGACAAGCATAATCTCCAATGCGGTCGGGAGTACGTGGAAGACCATGGATGTCAGGAGAAAGGATATACCTTTGGTGCCTCGATCTATAGCTCTTGTCAAGCCACCAGTCTGCCGGGTAAGATGGAAGCTGAGATCCAGCCTCAACAGATGCTCGTAGACACTGCACGCAACTTTGCGAATGGCCTTTTGGGCGACACTGGCGAAGACGGCGTTGCGCACTTCTTGGAACAAGGTAGCTCCAACTCGGGTTGCACCGTCTGTTACATTCAGCTGCAGCCAAGGATCACGCTTCACTCAAGGCAAAGATGGCTTACAGCACAAGATCATAGAGCCCGCTACGGTCCACGCAGTCCCACCCATGGCAGCGAAATCGATGTTCATTGAATCCACTATGCTCTTGAAGTAAAAGGGGACTTGGACGTTGAGCAGCTTGGCTCCGATGAGCAGCCCTACTGAAAGCCCCACACGCATTCTTGTGCCTAGATTGTCCTTGGGCCACAAATATCTCGACATCTCCTTCATGATAGCCCAGTCGGCCTTGCGCTGCTCTTTGTTGGTGACTACGGGCTCGGCGAGCAACGGATCGGTGCGCTTGGCCGGCGTGGCCGGCTTTGCGGCCTTGACCTGCGGGACTGTATGGGGCACGGCTGTCTTGACGGCATGTTTGGGGGGGTGTCCGTGTGGCCGGTGGCCGTGTGCATCCTTTCTGTGGAGTGGACCAGTTGCGAAGACGCGTGTGACGGGTGCGGCAAGAGGATGCGATCGGAGTGTTCCGAGGGCGGGCCGCGAGCACGCGGAACGTGCGAAATGCTGTCTTAACATGGGGACGAACGCATAGTCGGGTCTATGAAGTTTTCGAGGACGCAATTGAAGCTTCTGGACAGATCGATCGCGATGATGGCGCGTACCCACATGGATGTTGCGGGACGGACATGTTCTGGAGTTGAGGTGCTCGGCATGGCCGCCGTTTGCGCCATTTGCACGGCCGCCGGGAGCTTGACCCCTGCAGGCACGTGAGAAAGATTGAACTTCGTCATGGCAGACACGACACGACACGACACGACACGCGCACATGTTCCCGTTGTCGATACCCGCACTCGGAGGCTCTGGATAGACTGTCAATTGGCGCCGTAATGCCTCCCCCGGCTCGCCCCTCCCTGGCCTTGCTCCTCGCCCACCGCCCAACCCCCTCCCGAGTCGCTCGGCCCGCATTATCTGCTGCTGCCGCTCCCGCGAGATGCATCAACATCACAGCCACGGCACCCTCGTCGTCTGATCCATCCCTCGAGTCGCAGATACAGGCCAATCCCTCTGCGACCCCTTCTCTGGATGCGCGCTTTGAAGTCGTCGGCTCGCCCTTCTCCCTCCTCTCCGTTTCTCTCGCCGCATCACAGCATCTCTACACCCGCCGGGGGACCTTGGTCGGCCTGAGCGGCAAAGCCGAAAATGTGCGTCTCTTTCCAGGAATGGTCTGTTTGCCGGACTGACATTCGTAGACTCTCTCAACCCTCTCGGTTCTCGGCCCGCTCAGACGCGCCCCCGTCGGCATTCCCTTCCTCTACCAAAAGGTCTCGTCGACAAGTCCAATCACCGCTCTGATATCGACAAAGTCGCCCATTTCGTCCATTGTCACAATAAACATTGATGGGCGGCAAGATTGGCTGATCTCCCAGCGGAATGCGCTGCTGGCTTGGACGGGGCATACTTTGCATTTATCGCCGCGATATAATGTCAAGCTTGGTGTGAACCACTGGGGCAACACCCATGTCACGGGTCGGGGATTACTCGCTCTTGCGGGCAGCGGGCAGATATATCAGGTGCAGTTGAAAGCAGGAGAGAGCTACATTGCGCATCCGAGGTGAATACCAGTACTCTCCCACATACTGCTGCGGCAACTAATCCTTTTGAAGCAACGTGCTGGCATACACGGCTGCCACGAATCCCCCATCCCCGTTCCGCTTCAAGTCCTCCAGTATCCGATTCCAGATTCCGAATCTCGGTTTTACGTCACTACTACAGAACGTCAAATTCTTTAAAGACGTGAGCGAATCTCAAGCATGGAAGGTCATGACAACGTGGCTGCACACGGCAAAAACATGGGTCCGGCGCTCCGTATGGGGCGATCGAGTAAGCAGTCACCGAAACCACCATACACACATGTCTCTAACTTTGCCCAGCTGTTTCTCCATTTCGAAGGCCCGACAACAATGCTTCTCCAATCGCGCGGATCCCGCATAGGGGACGTGTTGACCCTCAGGGACGTTGACGAGATTGCGGACAGCCCTCCTGGAGCCGTGCAAGATGCGGTCGCGAGGAAGATTCGAGAGGAGATTAAGGAGATCAAGCCCAGCGCGGCAACGTCGAGCCCAGTAACTTCCGGTCCGACAACCCCGAGCTCCACAGCCCCTACATCGACTCCAATTGCTTCACAGTCGAAACCAGAAGCAACGACAACAGTCCACGCGACGGTAAAAGACGGGAAGGCCGAGTTTGAAAAGAAAATATGAATCGGCTAGTTTAGTCTAGTGAACGCTATGTATAGATACTGTAGATCGGGATTGTATGTACAACTATCTTCGGCGGAAAGCATTCCTGGCCAGGCAGGTATACCCACTACGTATGAGAATCAGCATTTGATAAAAAAATTGAAGGTGCAAAAGGTCATACCTAGACACCGTTCTCATTACTAACAGTAAATCATATGAAATCGACCAAGACTCCTCCCATCGAGCAACCACCCGATACCAACACTTCCATCAATAATCCCTCTCCCGTACCCGACTAACACTCCTCCTCATATCCACCACCTCCGCCCCCCTACTCCCCCTCACCACCCTCTCATCCCCCACAACCCCCACCACATTCCTCACCGCATCCATACTCCGTCTACTACTCCTTGGTCTCGCTTCATAATACTCCAATTCCCGACTACTCCTTCCATGGTGATGATGATGCTCGCGACTACTTCGTCCATGGTGCCCGTGCGTCTCGTACTCGACAAGTCGGACGGGCTCGCGCTCGCGTAATGAGGTATTGGAAGTTCGGTATTCACGGTACGAGTGTGTGGAGCCGCGGGGGAGGCGGACGACGCCGGGGGGTGGGTGGGCGGAGTAGGCGGAGCGATGGGGTGGGGGGTCGATGACGGAGTGTCGGACTGTGGGGGTGGCCGTGGAGGTGAATAGACACATGGTGAAAGGATGTCGGTGGTGGGTGGAAATTGTTCGTGGGATTTCACGTTTGGGTCTGCTTGAGTTGGGGTGCGGTGCGGTGGGTTGCGCTGGTGGATTTGAGAATTGGAGCTTGTCGTAGGGAGATGTAGACGTTGGTATTGGAAGGATATGCGCGGTCAAAAGCAACTTCAGCAATCTCGTGAGGGGCGTCGAGACTTATGGTGGATGGGATATTTTGGATTGTCTGCACCACACATGCAACCACCTTGCTTGCCACCTTGCGCAAGGTGTGCTTGATACATATGCACGATGACGTCGCGATCGGAGCATGGTTGTGAGAATGCCATGGGGAGGTGCCAAGCCGCCGACGTCTAACCGCTTTTTATTCTTGCGTGTTTGTCGACTAACAACTAAACCTCCTCTCACTTTCTATAAATGACGCCTGGCATAACATCGGCCCATCCGCTGTTCGGTTTGCACCTCCGAGGCAAGATTTGGATGCTCACTCTCGACTCACCACTATATCCACCATGCTACTCCGTACCCGATCTAATTATAGCCTTATTTTCCGTAGGCTTCGTTACACTATGACTTTGGATAGGGACCTCCACCACAGAATTTAGTATTTTGAGATTCAACTAATCAAGGCGCGTATGCGAACAGCCACTGACCAAAGAATCACGAACCGATTCATGAAGGAGCTGCACGATACGGGATGGATCGATCCTGCATGCCCCAGGCTAAGAGATTCAACTCTTGCAGAGATGGATCCCACATCGAAGCCTTCAACTTTAGCTTATTAACAATAGCCTTTAGTTAGTTGAATAGCGTGTTAACAATAGTCTTCAGTTAATTCAACGCCGCGAAGAAGACTCTCAGTTGCTATTTTCAGCCGGGTTAGGGTTATGATACCTTTCTTGGCACAATTACTGCAACCCCGCCTGCGGGAACCATTCCGTGACCATCTCTCTAACCTCCAACCACTCGCGCACTCATCTCTCCCAGAACAATATCCTAGCTCAAGGATTCTAATGGGATCAACATTTCCTTTCTGATCCGGTGCTTCAAGTTCATCCCGCCAACCCATGTCCACTTCGTTATACTCTCGTCTTCCAACACGGAGGCATGTTCGGCTCCTGTCTCTCCTACCTTTGGCGAACGGGCCAGGAATCTCTGTGCAGATTGAAAGCAGTGAAATCGACTCACTGCCGAAATACGAAGCTCTTTCATACGTCTGGGGAGATACAAACAACAGCAGATCGATCCAGTGCAACGAATCTTCTCTTACGGTGACGGAGAGTCTGTACTCGGCTTTAAATTCTCTCCGACGACAGGAAGAAGCCCGCTTGATGTGGATAGACGCCATTTGCATCAACCAAGATGATCTTGAAGAGCGCTCGTTACAAGTTACTCTGATGAGGGAGATTTACTTGCGATCAAATGCTGTGATAGTTTGGCTGAGCCCTGAACAGAAAAACACCAAGGCAGCTTGGGAGACTATCCAACATATTGGTACGATGTATGCCGACACTCTGAATAGAGGAGACGAGGAGATGGACTGGCACTCCTACACGAAACTTCCGAATACGAGCATTCCAGAGCTATCACCGGCGAAAATTCAAGACAGTATCAAGATAGATTCTCTGAACAACGTCGATGTGTGCTCAGAGATTGCACGAATCCTGCGTCTTCCATGGTTCACAAGATCCTGGGTCGTCCAAGAGGCTGCTTGTGCTCGTCGCTTGTCCATTCGTTGCGGGCAACTTTCAACGACGTGGAGGACATTGAGAGCCTTGTGCTGCTTCTTGAGAGAACAGCAGGTACCAGACACCCTGAGGAGCGCTTGGCAGGAGGCAAACAACATGGTGCTCCTTCTAGACACTCTGCGAACCGGTGTAGGGTCGTGGCCTGGTGAAGATTACGACCCTGAGTACGTTCAATTCCACCAATCCCTATACAGCCTTCTTCCAGCTACCAGACATCTCCTCGCAACGGATCCTCGCGACAAGATCTTTGCTTTTCTTGGCCTGTGTGACGACGGAACCACCGAGTCACAGAAAATTGACCGCTCCGGGGTCAAAAAGCTCGAGCCTTGGTCTGGGGAGGAGATCGCGTTGATTGTTGAACGCAGACTTCCACTTGTTCCAAATTACTTCAACGAAGTCAAGGTTCTGTATTGTACCATTACGAAGCGGCTTCTAGGTTCAACTTTGTTTATGCTTAGCCATGCCGCGCAGTCCGCACACGAGTCGGATCTCCCGTCATGGGTACCAGACTGGAGGTCAAAAGTCGAGATGATTGTGCTCGGCAGAATCGAAGTCGAGCTGATACAAACTGAGGGGCGGCGCCCTTACTCACAGACCACGACGAAGATCACATATCAGGCGTTCAATGCCTCAAGATATAGCCGTTTCTGCATCAACCCACACACCGACCTTCAACGCGTCCAACAGGAAGTAATACTGTACGGTTGAGTCAGTTGGTCTGCTGTACGTCTCAGATTTTGCGTACGGACCTACTGTACGGCTGACCAAAATTCGACGTACGGTTACTGTACTGGTACGGTTAATTCCTCTGTACTGTACGTACGTTCGAGTCCCGTACCAACCGTACCATCCGTACCAACTGTATTTGGCTCTTTTTGCTCTTTTCCACCACGTATATTGTCCGCAAGGGTAGTAAGCTTGCTATATACTGCTTGCCAACGTAGCCAGTTCTTTTATAATTAAAGCGCTAAGATCATGGACGCAGCAAGGGAATTCCTATTAATTATAACAGTTCTCTAGCCTCTACTAAAAGCCCTCTCACAGTCGCAGCTAGTGCTTGGTATATAGAGAAAATCAACGGCGATTTTAAACAGTGTAGGGTAGGTTATACGACCAACCTTAAGCCACCAATTAAGAGGTTCTCCCTACAAAGGACTAGCGTCGTTTGCCACGTTAATGTCGTTAAATAGACTGTTGTTATATTGTTATAACTCTGTCGTTTTTCTCGCGCGCTTATACGTTTTTTAACTAGTAAAGAAGGCTAGGTTAACACTAAGAGTCTCCTTATAGAGGTCTCTAGAGGCAGGCACCTTACAGCAGACGATCTCAGTTAGCTCTAGCTCCTCCTGTTCCTTAGCGTCTACGTAGCGCTAGAAGATCTCCTTCATTAAGGACTCTGCCTTTTTATGCTAGAGCTCGTGATGACGCTAGTGTTGTTTAAACTAGTAGAGCCAGAGGCGCAGGTAGAGGATAGTAGCAACTGCGTAGTATGAGACTAAGGGATCAAGTATAAACTTCTCCTAGTACGTAGTAAGCTTCTCGAGCCCAAAAGCTACGCCATTTTGTAGGTAGCTGTTAGGTTCTTTAGCCTGAAGCTCCTCCTTAGCCCTAGTGAGTTTATTATATAATACTTAGAAGTTAATAATCGTCATCTAGAGTAAACCTTGTTCGCAGTTGCCCTCTAACCTCTTAGTTATTTAGTAGAAGACCTTAAAGAAGTTTATAAGGAGCTTAACCTCCTCCTACTCCTTGTTGCTTATAACTTCTTAGAGCGCGGCATTACCAGGTGCGCATACGCAGTCGTCGTCGTCGTCGTCGTCGTCGTCGTCGTCGTCGTCGTCGTCGTCGTACTGGCCGCGCCATTTGCGTATGAACTTAGTAATAGCATCCTTAAGGTAAAAGCAGCAGAGAAGCATGAGGTATGTTAAGTGCTAGCGAACGCCGCCATCCTGCACTAAATTAAGCGTACTAAAGCTCTAGAGCTCATCATCGTCGCTAAGGTTTTGCTATACAGCCTTAAAGGCTTCACGGCGCTTGTGCGAGGAGAGTACTGCGTTAACGAAGTTGTGTAGTTTTCCAACGACGCCGTATTTTCAATATAACTCGAACTGCTCTTAAGGAGCAGCTTTAGCTAGGGCGTTCTCTAATTAAGTAATACCACGTCTGTAGATGACTGCCTTTACTACTAATTATATTATATAGCTGGCGCAGCGTAGGCGGTGTTCATTTCCAAGCTTAATGCCAAGATATTCCCCAAGATTATTAATGGTTTTTAAGTCGTTATTTAAAGCGTTATCAGCGACAAAGCAGCTAAATTTTGACGCGATATTGTAGTCCTCAATAGTCTAAAACATAGAGCGCGCTTAGTTCTTGCCTATATGGTCGCCTACTAGGTTATTGAAGCCAATAAGTAGGTCTTGTTAACAGTAGTTAACATCTAATTCGTGCATATGTTAGTGGTTTTCATGGTTTTCGCGCTGCCAAGGCGCTAGGAGGAAACACTTACCAACGAAGTGCGACACCATACCAAGGAAGGAGAGGTGGTTTAGAGAAGTCCATATATTAACGCTTAACGCAATTTTTAACTTAGCTATCTATAGTATCGTTTAAATCTCCTCCTTCTATTGCTTTAGCCCTAAGTGTACGTAGGAAGAGATAGTTATTGCTAACGACAGTAGCGCGTTAAGAAGGTTGGCGCGGTTCTAGGTTATAATGGCCCAGAGTTCTGCCAATGATGCGTTCTAGAAGGATTGGTCCTAGAGGATGGCCCAGTCAACTATGGCGCCCTGCAGAGCTGCCTCATCCCACGGGTTGTGATTGACTATATGCGCGGCTCCTGTTGCTGCTTCCCATGGATTGTTCAGCGTACGAGGACCTTAAGGTATAGGCGCTCCTCTAGCGTTAATTTTATAATCGTTACAGAGGTGTTTAGTTATATGCGTATACCTATTAATAAACCTACTAGCATCTTAAACGCCACGTAGGTAGCAGAGCTTACAGAGCTAAACCTTTAACTTCTGCCTGTTATCCTTAGTATACTATAACTTAGCTCTGTGCTTCTATACAGGCAACAGTTTTTAACCTCCTTAAAAAACACTAAGGTGCTTCACGCAGTAACTAAGCTGCTTGCCCTTTAACTTCCTTCTATTAATAGATATATTGTCCTACTTAACCTTAAACCATAGCCTAACGTTCTTGCGACTATCCTTAGGAAAATCCTACGCTTGTTTATCCTTATCTACGGGCGCTAGAGAACCTTCTTGAGACAACAAGGTTAAAGACGAGCGCGACTTCTCTAAACGACGAGAGCCTGCGTAGTGATAGTGCGCGACGGGAGGCGTAGGAGACGACGACGACGACGACGCGAGAGCTTAATTGTTAGTACGGCGCGCGTGGCTAGCTTAAAGGAAGTTATGGAGACTCATATTAACGAGATGGGCAATGGGGATTAGAAGAGATAGGATAAAGATAGTAATTTAGGAGAGAACGCTTAGAGAAAACTATCTCTCTGTCACAGTGGGCGATCAAGAAAACTCTGTTTGTTGTACAGCAGCTCTAACAGTTACACTATAGGCGCAATCGTCAACCTCCCTCGGCCAACCTCAACCTCTCTGTATACTATAGTCAACAATATACTCAACGGTATACTGTACGTACGGCTGTACTGTTGGGCTTCACCGCGTACGGTTACTGTATTGTACGGTTCAAAGGAGCTGTACGTACGTACTGCTCACGTGACCGTACGAACCGTACAGTACTCAAACGTAGTACGTCCTGTTGAACGCGCTGCCGACCTTCACGTTCTCGAGTTACAAGGACGGTACTTAGACACCATCAAGGAACTCCGAGCAGATCTATGGTTGGCAGACGTCTGGGATGTGAGTGGTCGCCTCGTGGACTCAACGACGCTTCGTGACTTTGCGCGAAGAGTATGCCAATTCATGGCCAAGGACTACTCTCCAGAACTTGCTCAGGTCGACTCCAGGGGCGCCAGTAACTGGCTAGATGAACGGGCCAGCTCGTTCAGAATCGGCCAATACGACGCGTCCGCCTTCGCAGAGCAATACGATATTTTCCCAACGACCGATGTAGAATCCGGGGAACAGCCAGTTCTAACATGGCCTGCGCCAGGCTACCTTCGGGACTATTTCCGAATCCAAACCGCAAACCTCCGCCTGTCCGACTCGGAGTTCCGACCTGGGCATCCCGGATGGCATTATCTCTCGTCGTACATATCGCCATCCGGGATGTACACCCGTGGTGGTCCAGTACACTTGTCGAGCGAACCAGTGCCTTCGATTATCCCAGTCGGGTATTTCATCCTCGCCGCCCGGATTCGCGTCAAGCGCCAGATATTCTCTACCACAAAGGGGTACATTGGTATTTGCCCCGAATGGGCGAAACCGGGTGATTCGCTGTACTTCGCGGACGGGGGTGACGTTCCTTTTGTACTACGACGTGTGGGAGAGGCCCACTTCCGCCTTGTTGGGGAGAGTTACTGTCATGGCCTAATGAGCGGGCAGATAGTAGAAGTTGTTCAGGAGAAGAGAAGCGTTCTGCTAGTATGATATTCTGCGTGGCGCCGCGTTCGGGAATGAGTTTTTATAGCGCCGACGAGCCCGGTGGTGTTTCACAAAGTCCCACTCTAGAACTCGGTCGGCTGAGATATGCCGAAAGAGCTAGGATTGGTGCACACGACAGACATGACACGGGCTGGCAGTGTGTATGATGGCGATATTCAACCTCATTATTTCCCAATCAATATTGATCAGGTGTTGTGCTTCGAGCTTTCATTTTCTCCCCCGTCTCTTTCTTCCGTGCTCGAATCGAGCCTCGAAGTGTTGGACCACCACGGCGGCCTCCCATCGTCATCAAACTCCGCCCACTGGAAGAACGAGCAGCCATCTTGCCCCGGAATGTAATTCGTATGGCACATCCACATATACTTCCCCCTCGTCTCCTTCTTCCGTGTGACACACCTCAGCACGCACGGGACCCCGCATTTACACTTTGGCGTGTACTGTGGATGTAAATCCTCCTTGTAGCACCGATACGTGATATTCAGTCTCTTGTTCTTCGCCAACGGATGCGGATCAATCGCATGCGCGGGAGCAATCGAATGTTTCCACTCCTCTTGCATCTCAGCATGCATAACTAAAAGCGAGTTATGCGGGAGGTGGATCGAAATTTGGCCTTGCGCATCCGCAAGACTGCCATCGTCTTTCCGCAATTCGCCATCCTCGGCGTAAATTTTCCGCACGCGAAACTCGCGCGCGACGCCGAGACTCAGACTTCCGATGACGGCGCGGGGACCGAGGTAGGTGAGCTGATCGGAATGGTAGCCGACACTTTCGTGGGGGCCGTCGTAGCAGTTCACGAAGGCGGTGTTGGGGGTCCAGCGGTCAGCAGATTGGTTTTTGAGTTTCTTGCCCGAGGGGTAGAAATCGCGAACTCGACGCTGAATTTCCTGGTTTACGGCTTCTTCTACTGGTCTCGACGCTTTGCGCATGCCGGGGGTGGTGAGGCGGACGTCCTGATACAGGTGTTACCAATTACAACTTACCCACAAGGGACAATTGGGGTAGCAATATACCTCTACTTTTCGCCCGTCGTAGATGTACTCTGTTTTCTCCTCCCAGTTATCGACGTAGAAACAAAATGTATGGGGACTTTTGACGACCTTTTCGAATAGCTTGAATTCCAGCTTCTGGTAAGACGGTGACTCTTCCAAAAGCTCCAGCAGTAGCTCATCCGCCTGTTCGGCTGGAAGGAAGTTGTGGATTATCGAGCATGGTGTATGTCGCTCAATATCTTCGGGGCTGTACAAGAAGAGAGTCTTGCCTTTTTTGGTCAACGGTCTTTTGGCGAGCCCGGTGCTCTGTGGTGGGGTGATCCGAAATGATGAAAGCGAGGATTGATATCCGACTGCTGTGGTCATTGGTCTCTTCCGGGGCGAAGCGGTTCGGGAATGATTGAGCGTTTCGGATGCATCTTCTACAGAGCCCTGTGAAGCGAGGAGAGCCTCGAGCAACGCCTCGTGGTTAAGATTGGGATGGAGAGATGCGAGAAGTGCCAACTTGAAGTCGGTGGATTCCTCCTCGGCAGGAGCCTCGAATAAAGAAGGTCCAGGGCGTGGATCCACGAGTGCGCTGGGCGGCGACAATCGTCGTCTCTTCCTTGAGATGAATGCGTCCATTATTGTGCGGGATGGGAGACGCGCAAGGCAGCCGGGGTGATGTGCAACGCGGTGTCGCCTGTGCACGTGGTTGCCCCGCCTCGGCGCCTCGCGCACGTGCAAAGCCTCGGCCCGCCGCACCAGTCCCCGACACCGACCGACGGCTCCGGTGTGTCACCGAGCAACAATTAATCAACATACCACGCCGTCAACAAGCTTGTGTCAACCGACGATGAGGCTTCCCGGACGCACTCTTCTCGCACCCATATCGTAACTTGGACCACCATGCTCGAGTACCGCACGCAGGGCTACAATGGCTACAGCGTCAAGTACTCGCCCTTCTTCGACTCGCGCATCGCCGTCGCCTCGTCAGCCAACTTTGGCCTCGTAGGCAATGGACGACTTTACATTCTAGGACTAACACCCAACGGCATCGTCGCCGAGAAGTGGTTCGACACACAGGACTCGCTCTTCGATACGGCCTGGTCCGAGGCACACGAGAACCAGCTCCTAGCGGCCAGCGGTGACGGCTCCATCAAGCTCTTCGACATCACCCTCTCCGAGTTCCCGATCCAGTCATGGCAGGAGCACTCTCGCGAGGTCTTTGCCGTGCACTGGAACCTCGTGGCCAAAGACACGTTTCTGTCCAGCAGCTGGGACGGCACCATCAAGATCTGGAATCCCAATGCCTCGGCGAGTCTGACCACGCTGCCCACGCACTCGTGCACCTACTCGGCTGCGTATAGTCCTCACAGTCCTAGTATCCTCAGTAGCGTAAGCTCCGACTCGCACCTGCGCATCTTCGATCTCCGGACTCCCGCGAGCGCGTCCAACCACCTCACGCTCAACATTCCGATCCACACACCTCCGAAACCGCGAATGGGTGCCGCGGCATCCGTCGGTGTGCCGCCGTCGGAAGCGCTCACGCATGACTGGAACAAGTACCGAGATACCGTGATAGCGACGGCGGGGGTAGATCGTTTGATCCGGACTTTCGACATCCGCGCGCCGGGTGCGGGCCCGATTGCCGTGTTGCCAGGACACGAGTACGCGGTGCGGAGAGTGACTTGGTCGCCGCATTTGTCGGATATATTGCTCAGTGCGAGCTACGATATGACGTGTCGGGTGTGGACGGACGGGAGTGCTATGGGCGTGGGGAGCATGAAGCAGGAGAATATGCTGCAGCAGGATCCCATGGTGTACGGAGGTGGGAGGCAGATGGGGAGTATGGGACGGCATACCGAGTTTGCGACGGGAGTGGATTGGTGTCTCTTTGGTGCTGAAGGGTGGTGTGCTAGTACAGGCTGGGATGAGCGGGTTCTGGTGTGGGATTGTAGGGCCATCATGGGTCCTTGAAAGAATTCTCGCCATGCATTTACCGGAGTTCGGGAAGGATATCTCACGACCGGTGGGATTTGGGAATACGCAATTTGCGAAGATGGTAGAGATGGATTAATTTAGGCTCACAAAATTACAGGATCTACCTTGGGTATATCACTCCCGCTACGCCGAACCTGGTCTCAGATCGTCGCTTCTCCTTCAAGTTGAATCTTACGTCTTTGATGCACGCTCTTGATAAACTCCACACCCGCTGTAAATGCCTCCATCCTCTCCTTTTCAAGAATAGCTCTCGGCACTGCAAGCACGTCATCAGTAACATTCAATCATCACTCAAGAACGAGATAGAATCGGGAAACGTACATTCAACCCACCCATGAAACGCCCTCTCAATGACCTTCGCGTCCACCCTCCTCTCCCTAGTTCCCCCATCCCCACCCCTCTCCAACTCCCCCCTAACCCTCTCCACAAAACTCAACTGTTCATGCACCAAGATATCAATCTCCGGCACTATAAACAACATATCCCGCGGCAAATCCCCGACCTCCGCAACAATAGGATTCAATCTCGGGTTCTGGGCTTCTTGCTGCATGATCGGAGCAGCGTAGTAGGATGTGTACAAGGGAATCAGCACCGCCATGGGATCTTTTGATGGAAAGTTTGCCGGTCGTGGTTTTTCTGGCGGGGTGATTCGGAGATCGAGGGGCGTGTAGAAACCTAGGAAGGCGTTGGCTACATATCCACCTCCCCTACCACTCTGGTCCTGTTCCTGGTTCTGTTTCTGTAGCATAATAGCAGCACTCAGCGCGAGATTTGCACCCGCGCTGCTTCCGCCAATCGTCAACATCCCAGGATCTGCGCCGAATTCTTGTTCGGCGTGCACCAGAATCCAGGATACGAGGTCGTCGATGTCGTTGTGGGCGGCTGGGAAGAGGTTACGCGGGGCAAGGCGGTGGGAGAGGGAGATTACGATGGTGGATGTGGTGGTCGACAGGTGGGAACACCAGCGGGTGGAGTGTTCGGGGAAGCCGCCTATGAAGGCGCCGGCTGCGAGGAGGTGAGTTTTGTGGGTGAGAGGAAGGATTAGGTGGGGACGTACGGTGGATGTCGATGTGTAGTGGGAGTAACTTTCTTGGGACCTTGTTCAACGAGGTTAGTGGGGCAGAGGAGGAAGTGGGCTTGGTGTGTCCTGGTGGTAGATAGACGAGGCACCGCCGTTTCGAGCCATCGCGCACTGGGATCCAGACAACACTATAGCGGTTGTTGAACAGCCAGTCTTGAGCGGTGATGATGGGGACCAGAAGATTTATGGGTTGGAGGATGAGGAGGAGTCTCCAGCGTTGCCAAAACGGGAGAATAGAGAAGGTGGCATCGTAGCTTGGTTGAAAGAGACGAGGGAGAATTGCGAGCTTCGTATAAAGAAATTGGAGCAGCATTATGCTTATAGATTCCCAGACTTGGAATGTTGGTTGAGGGGGAGAGGCTTTGAGTTCGAGAATGCAGAGGGGAGGAAGGAGGATTTGAAGCTCGAAATCGGTCAACTACGACTATGGACTGTCGGGGACCCTGCATCTACAGACAAACGCACTTTTAGGCAGGCATCATGGGGAGAAATCTACACGGCGAGCTTCTACTGTAAATCGGTCAAGTTCTTCGAGAAGAACGGTCGACCTTAGAATGCGAGATACGAGCTCGTCCCGTGATCATGATCGGGACAAGAAAACACCGTGGCGCCGTCAACAAAAGCCGGTCCGACTTCTAGCTGTTGGCATCCGCGCGAACCTTTCTACGGAATAACCCCGTTTAGAGCGATGCCGAGCCCGATGTCGCCAAAGTTTTGAAAAACCAAGAAGGCCCCCTTCGACGCCTCGGACGGCTGTAGGAAATTAAACATGCTACTCTTGCCTTGCATTTCAACTACAAAGTGCACAACATCCGATGCTAACGCCGCAACGTTAGCCACCATGACATTGACGAGATTCGACAAGTCCACATTGAAATCAACGCTGGCTGGCACCTGGCTCATAACTACATTTGTGCCCCATGAGAGGATCGTGCGCAATCCAAAAACTCGCCTTCCTTAAGAATCCACTTACTGAACATGTCGTTGGCTTCTTTGGGCTTATTTTCGCGAAGTTCAAGGGCTTGTGTTTCACATAAGATCCGTACTCTGGGCCGTCGTGGTCGTCTTTGAGTTTGAGCTTGTTACGTTGGTCATCATTGACCGATATACACTTCCGGAACAGATCCTTGCCATCTCAATCAAGAGCAGCAGCAGTATGTGTAACGGTCGTCCAGGGAACTGCCAGGTCTTGCTCGCCCTGGATCATTAATAAGTCCGCTACTGCACTAATATGAAGGCACCGACGTAATACTTACAGCAAATAAGAGGACATCGATGGAGTCATCGAGAACCATTCCCAATTCGGGAAGGTAGCTTGTCGTCCAGTCTCCACTATTCTCAAATGCATTGTATAATAAATCGTCGTTCTCCCATTTCCAAGTACGTCCTTTCTCCACCCCAATGAAGTCTTCTAAGACTACTGTACTCTTCTTCGTTGCGCAGATTCATGAACTTAGTCAAAGTCTGCTAGTAATGAGTCATCGTTCTCGTTTGATGGGCTCGAGGCTTCGTGAAGTCATAGAGATCCGCAAGCAGCGTCTCTGCCAACTTGTTGTTCGAGCATTTCTCTGCGACTCCTGCACACTGAACCCGATGTGGCTTGGCATTACATTATGATATTGCCCCAACATTGGGCCTTTAATTCCTCCTTTTCGTTGCAAGTATTCTCAATAACATTCCTCTTCAATATTCCTTTCGGTTGAAAGAAGGGCATTTCCGCGCAAAACACGTCGTGTGTGCCTCCCGGCAAGTACTTTGCATTAATAAGTCCATTGCCGATTATAAGGGATTTCAGAAACCATGGATTCCCATTCTCCATGAGTGCCCTTCCGATAGCAGGAATACAACGTCCAGCATAACTCTCGCCCGCGATGTGAAATGGATGGCTGTCTGGTGAAAACTGGAATTTGCCCCTTCCAGGCGCAGACTTGAATTCCATCTTGAAGAAGCCGCTTAGGAACTTTTTCATGTATCACGGCTACCTTTCTTGTTCTCACATGCTTCTTGGCCGTGGAATATCCCACTCCTGCCGGATACTCGACGAATAACCAATTCTGTCAGAGCTAGCTGGCTCTGAGAAGTGTAGGGAAACTGCGTTGATTGTGCAGTAACGAGCGAAAGCTAGCTATATACTCCTGGACCTGCCAAGGAGCTAACCATGAACAGTCTAGCCGTAACAAATTCATTTTCTCGGACAGTCGATGCTGGTTGTCTTCCAGTTTGGGTGGGGCATTTCTGTCATTTGAATCCGAACGGGCGACCTTCATGGGACCCACTGATCAGAAAGCCCTAGCAGTGACGATGTTCCTGAGCCGCCATTCAATCAAAGAATAATCGGAGCTTCCGTCGGAGTTTTTTCGCTCATGACTAGCGAAAAGTAATAGTGGGGATCGTTTTCATCGCCATTGGGATAGTTGACGTAACCAGCGTACTGCCTTGATAGCCCCCAATTCAACACACCGCCGCCTGGTTTTATTTCAACCATACTGTTGACGCATACTGTCTCGTTCTTGTTCTTTGTAACCTCAAAGGCCTCGCAACACTTCCTCGAGGCATTTGCGCGCCGTTCCGCGAGATCATCGAGAAGGATTGGATGCTGGGATTGTTGTGGAAGTGCGGAAGCAAGGACGAAGAGAGAGAGAACTTGAAGCACTCTCATGACGAATCAGCCACAATCGAGGGAGCAATTCAATGATGCGGGGCCAACATTGCATCCAGCGAGAGTCAAGTGTTTTCCTTGTGTTATAACATTGAACAGAATCGGCGGAAGCTCGCGAACAGGGATAACAGCGGATATTTAACGCAGCCGCCAGCCCGGTGGGACTGGTGAATTTGCCCAATTCATATGTCTGCACGCCCAAAACCAGGTTGAGACAGTCGGGTCGGGTGTTCGAGAGGAAGGGTGGCGGGCGGAACAACACGTCTTGCAGAGGTCTTTAGCTGTCCAAAAGCTGCGTTCCTCGTCAAATTAGAGCTCCTTTTGGCGACGTGGCGTCCCGTAAAGCGGTGTGTAGGCACGCCATACATTTTGCACAGCTCGGCATTTTCAACGATCCTACCAATCAAGATATCCAACGTAGGAGAGAAATAGAACTCGTCCATGGGAACATACCACTATAACGTACTTTACAAGCGAGTCGGTAATATAAGCGAGTCGGTAACCCCACCAACTTTCTGCGCCGCGTCATCTATCAACAACCATGGCTCAACCACCTGCTACTCAATTGCCCTGTAACGAAGCAAATATTCTCCTTGCTATCTTAGCTCTCGATCAAGGCTAAATTTAAAGCGTGAATAAGGCTGTAGCAATGTTTAACGTCCCTTAATTGACCCTACACGACCGACGCGCTGGGAAGCGTGCGCGACGCGATTGCCAGCCTAGATCTAAGAAGCTTACAGAGCTTGAAGAGGAGGTTGTTGTTAGGCATATACTGGACCTAGATCTACGAGGATTTGCGCCCTCTCTTAACGCTGTACGAGATATGGCTAACAAGCTGCTCAATACCCGCGGTGCTGAGCGGGTAGGCCAGCAGTGGCTATTAAACTTTGTTAAGCGTACAGAGAGGCTCACTACGCGA
This sequence comes from Clohesyomyces aquaticus, assembly GCA_002105025.1. Taxonomy (NCBI): domain Eukaryota; kingdom Fungi; phylum Ascomycota; class Dothideomycetes; order Pleosporales; family Lindgomycetaceae; genus Clohesyomyces; species Clohesyomyces aquaticus. The sequence goes on from MCFA01000049.1 coordinate 40,214, forward strand.
TTTAATCAGGCCTATGATCAACAGAGAGCTCTATGCGAGGATCCTAGGATAATTGGCGCCTGGTTTGAGCTAGTAGAGCGCACCTAGGCTACGTACGGTATCCTAGATGAGGATACCTACAATTTTAATGAAGCTAGCTTTATGATGGGCATGATTACCTCATAGCTAGTAGTTACTGGGTTAGAGAGGCGTGGCAGGCCAAAAGCTATCCAGCCAGGCAATTAAGAGTGGGTAACAGTCATCTAAGGAATTAACGCTACTAGGTGGGCGATCCTACCCTTTATTATCCTTGCTGGCCACTATTATCTATCAGCCTGGTACTAGGAGGGCCTCCTACGCGACTGGGCGATCTCTGTGAGCGACAATGGATGGACTACCAACGAGCTTGGAGTTGCCTGGCTAGAGCACTTTATTAAGCACACGAGCAGCAGGATAGTAGGCGCGCGCCAGCTGCTTATCCTAGATGGCCATGAGAGTTATTAATCTCTTAAATTTTAAGAGCTCTGCAGAGAGCATAACATCTATACCCTTTGTATGCCACCTCATTCCTCGCACCTGCTGTAGCTGCTTAATGTTGGCTGCTTCGCGCCGTTAAAGCGCGCGTACGCGCGTTAGGTTGAGGGCCTAATTCGCAGCCATATTAACTATATTACGAAGCTTAAGTTCCTACTAGCCTTTAAAGCAGCCTTTAAGCAGTCAATTACTAAGAGTAACATCTGCGTAAGCTTTAGAGGCGCTAGCCTAGTGCCTTATAATTCAGACGTAGTGCTATTAAAGCTCAATGTGCAGCTTCGTACGCTGTTACTAGCAGTAGTAGCAGCTCCTTGGGAGTCTCAAACACCTAGTAACGCGCGCAAACTAGAGGCTTAGTCGACTCTAGTTCGTAGCAGGCTTCAGAGACACCAAGGATCCTTACCTACCTCTATCATTAAGTCGCTTAATAGGCTTATAAAAGGTGCTAAGATAATAGTCCATTCTATAGTGCTGCTCCGCGATCAAGTCTTAACTCTGCAGGAGGCAAATGAGACCCTTAACAAGCGTAAATCACATAAAAGAAAGCGGATTTAGAAGCAAGGGACCTTAACGTAGGAAGAAGGAGAGGCTATAGTTGCCCAGCAGATTACAAAGCAGCAGGTAGAGCAGGAAAGGCGTCAAGAAGCTGCGCAATTAGGTAGAAGCAGGCAGGCTGTTGCACGCTGCACGCGCTGCAGAGAGCCTGGGCACAACTCACGTACGTGCAAAAAAGATGCAGTAGCTACTACTTAATCTTAGACATCTATTTTATCTACTTTAATTAAGTTGTTGTTAAGCTGCTTCGTTGCAAAGGTGTGAGGAGTTGGTGGGGTTACCGACTCGCTTGTATTACCGACTCGCTTGTAAAGTACGTTATCTTGTTATTCGAGATGAAGCCGACTGATGCAGTGTATCCCGACTTTCCTCTTCATACTTGGGATCTGGTCTGTTGACTCAGCCAGATTAGAAACCCGGTTGCTCACGTGCGAACGTAGATTTTGGCCACCATGTTTGTTTGGCGTTAAGCTGATCGAAGCCCAAGTAATTCTGAGGTTGAGGAAAACTGAGGTTGATGCTCGTTATGACGGACAGGTAAACCCATATAAAGCGGTTACGAAACACTCGAAAACACTCGTAGCCATCAATGCGAAAGACGAGTTCCCATAGGGATGTTCGGAGGGGTAGAACACTGCAACACCGTCCGAAAACACCTTTCACCGACACGGTGGCACATGATACCTGGGCAGCAGACACATTAAGATTCTCTGTGATGTGCGGAGATTATAGCTTGAGTTTGTAATAGTTGGGTAATATGCATATGCTAAGAAGCAGCTATTCATTAAGAGATGCAGTCCAGACTTTGAGTTCTGGGAGCTAGGTCTTGGCATTGCTGGTATATGCATTCTTGGAAACCTCGGAAGATAGCTTGAGATCATTTTGGGACCAATAAGGAAATCTAGACCAGTGCCCAAGTCGATTACTTGCAATTCTCGAACTCGTCGTTGCTCAGGATCCATTTCCGCCACATGTCCTTCGCTTCCGCGGGCCCGTTTTCGTTGATCATCTAAAGTCAAGCCAAAATGTCAGCGCAGTCTTGTAAGTAAAGCCATGCAGAAATTCTCAATGTCTTTGACGAAGAGTGCTGGGCAGACTCTAGTGGATCACATAGGATGCAATTCGGAACTAAAGTTACTGATCCATGGAGCAAAGAACAGTTTTTGGACTTACATGACCAGCATCATATATCCTTGCAAAGGTGAGTTGATTGATTCGCGTATAACTTCCATACTTTGCGGAACCCGGAGGCCCGAGTGGAGTCTGTTGTTCTTCCGAGCGTCTGAGGCACCTGATGAAGGCGTGTTTACTCTCCCAATCCAGTTCTTCGGCCATGTTCTTGACGGCCGTAAAGGGCACTGCTAAGTCTTTATCACCCTTCCTTATTTATTAGTATACTCTCAACTAGAGTAAAAAAAGATATCGATACATACGGCGTACAGCAGAACTTTCAATTCCTTTTCTAGAACAAAGCTCAATGCTGGGATATAACTTGCGGATACATCACCACTTTGACGGAACGCTTTGGCCACCTCTTCCGACTTATATTGCCATTTAGGTGTCGCGTCTGCACCAATCAAGGGTTTTACCCCATCGACCCAATACTTGAGAGTCCGAGACAGGTGCATTTCTCTCTTATTGTTCAGAACTTTGGATTTCGTGTAGTCGTAGAGGTCTTTGTTGAGTGCCTCCGCCCACCCCTCGGTCGACTGCCAGCAAGCTTCCTCAACAGCTTTACCACAAGAGGTCGAATCTAATCGACACCTCTCAATAGAACTAAGACAGTTCACACTTTCAAGATCTGCCTTCTTGCATCTTTCTTTCACGGTTTCGAGATCTTCCTCTTTAATATCCAAGAGGGGCCCATTCCGACCGCAGAAAAGGCCGAGCATTCCTGTCACGACTTGGACAGGGTCTATCGCACCATTGCCAATAATCAGAGACTTCAGGTTCTTTGGCCAAGCTCTGCGAAGGAGGGTTTCCCCAATAGCCGGTATATATTTCCCAGCGTAAGACTCCCCAGCGATATGGAAATCATTCTGCAAGAAGTCGACCCTTTTTCCCTCAGCCATAAAATTGTACTGGAAAAATCCGTCCAGGAACCGATACACGTCTTCTGTGGCTTCGGCACTCGTTGTGGGCATGTAGGATCCATGGGAGAAACCCACGCCAATCGGGTATTCTAGGACAGTATCAATATAGGAAAGCCCAAAACTTGCTTACGCGAGTTCATAGGCTCGACCAAAAACCATACCTAGAAAAACCCAACTCATGTCTTCAGTGACTCGAAACTGGTTAGGTCCTAATTTTGTCTCTTCCCTCGGATCTTCTAGGACCTTCCTTCTTAGGACCCTGGCCGGTCCCCATTGATCGAATAAGCCCACCAAAGAGGAGACTCCGGGACCCTAGCAGTGGTGGTCAGCATAGTCTAACTCAGCACGAGGCGAATGGTTTTGCTACGGAGCCTCGCCAATGGTGCCTGTATCTTTTCGTGGGGTGCTGTGTCTGTTTGGAAGACCTGAATTGCCGACTCGAAGCATGCGCACTGACAGCTGGAAAGAGTCGCGAATTTGACAGATAGAAGGTTTGTAATTATACTCACCCCGTTCAACCACAGGACAAGCGGAGCCTTGACCGCATTTTTCTCGCTTAGTACCAGCCAGAAATAGTAATACGCATCCCGATTTGGATAGTGAATGTATCCACAGTACTGTTTGGACGCCCCCCAGTTCCACTGGTTCTTATCGCCCCGTCCCGGCTCCACCACGTTATTGAGGCATACCGTTTCGGTCTTACTTGTTGTCGCATCGAGGGTTTCGAAACATTCGCTGGTGATATCGGAAGAATTGACGCGTCCTGCTATCAATTCTTCCAGCAGGATTGGGCGCTGGGGCTGTTGTGGGAGAGCAGAGACCAGGACGGAGAAAATGAACGAGAGGAGGGCTCTCATGACGACGCTATCGTGAAGTGGTCCACTTGAAAGATGATGTTTCAAAACTGCGATTTGAAGTCTCGATATCTCTCGCAACGTTGACGAAGAAGGCAAAGTTAGAGCTGTGACCGTGCAACATGGTGCTCGTTGCCATTGATGGTCTCACTTGTAGTACAATGGCTGCAGCCTCCGACCTGCATGAGGTTGAACGCATGCCAAATTAGCACATTTCATTCACAAATACGAACCCCGCTGAGGCAATTGAGTTGAAATCTGCAGGTGAAAGTGGGCGAGCTGAGTAACGCACTGTGCAAGCTCCGACTGGCCCGGAAACCGAGTTGCTCGTTAAATCAAGCCTGTTCTGGTCGCGTGGCGTTGCAACAGTCAAAGCACCCGAGAGAAGCCGAGCGAGCACTGCATGACGAGGCGCGAATTGATGCACGGGTTTTCATCTCTTTCTCCCGAGCTTTCACCAACATCAGTACTCATACTTGGAGCTTTAGCACTTACCCCAAGGGATGGGAAACGTCACCCTTTGACATTACACCCACGTATATGTTCATTTTGAGTTTACTTAATGTATAGAATTTCCTGTGCTACAATTTTACAAGCTCAAGCCAAACAGAGCTTTTCCACAAGGCCAGAACAGCATGAAGTGATATATGAGCGCGCCTAACCCCCGTATTGCAAAACGACCGCTATGACTATTCGCAAGTCGTGAATTTGTCGTTATCCAGAATCCACGTTTCATACATGTGCTTAGCTTCAGGCCTTCGACGGCTGGTCATGACCTAATTGTCAACCAATGTCAGTCCACTTCTAGAAAAAGATGGTGTTATTTCAAATTTGACGAAATAACTCAATTCGAAATGCCAAGGTAGCGTTCCGCCGTCTGGGACGGTTGCCATATGTACCTAGGCGACGCTGGTGACATATCGCAACCAACTTTACCGGCACTTTGAGGGAGAGGCATACTCACATGTCCGGCCTTGTAAATCTGGGCATAGGCCAATTGCCCAACGCGAACATATGCAGCATACGGGTCTTCTCCTATTGCAAGTTTCTCCAGTTTGGAATCCGGAAGATACAGGCATTGGCGGAATTGATCTCGGTTAGAGGTGGTTGTTTTTCCTAGGCCGTCAGTCCAGTCGACAACGCCAGCAGACAGCTTCATGGTAGAAGCTGTAACTATTAAATCCCACTCTCCCTTTGAATGCGTTAGAACAGCTACCAGTAGTAGGGCACGAGGAAACGTACCGCATACAAGAGCACCTTGACTTCGTTCGTCAACAGTGTTTGTAGTTCAGGTAGAAATGACTTTGCCCAATCTCCGCTGTTGGTAAACTGCCTCGGAAGACTACCACCGCCTTGCGGTTGTGGCCATACAAACGTGGGATCAGCCGCAATGAGGCGTTCCTTATTCGCCCCGTTTATCAGTTTATCCAAGTTCCATTTGAGAATCTCATTCGTTTCCTTTGCCTGGCTCGGTGCCAGTTTGATGTCGTACAAGTTTACGCCAAGAGCCTCCGCCCATCCTTCACCTAGCGCATCCCGACACCTGGTCCTAGTATGGGGACACTGTAATCTAGTCTGGTCGTAACGACATATCTTTATAGCATTCTGGCATTCGCTCATCCACATGCGCATCTTGTTGCACCTCTGGTTGACAATCTTGGGGTTGACGCTAGAAAAGGGGCCGTTATTGCAGAACGAGGTATAAATACCCATAGGCAACAGTTTCGCGTCTATGATGCCGTTTCCGATGATTACTGATTTGAGATTAACACCTGGTGTTGGTGTACTGATAAGCCGGTTGCCGACGGCCGGAATCCACTAGATTCCAAGCCGTGAAGTCAGCACAGGGCTGACTTCTAGAGCGAGGAGTGACTTACATGTCCTGCATAAGATTCTCCGGCTATATGCAACTCGCGGCCGCTAAAGCTAAAGGACTCTCCCCTATGCTCGAAATCTATCTGCAGGAATGCTTCCAAGAAGCGGGTTACGTCCTGAGCGGCGTCAGAGCTCGACGTTCGAAATCTGCCTGTCCTAGAAAATCCTGTGCCCTTAGGCTAGTGTGTTGATTAGATAACGGTTGGTTTATCCACCCAGATTAGGGAGCTTGCCTGATCCAGAAATAGCCATGTCAACCTCTCTGTGACTGGGGCTGGGTTTTTCTGCATTGGGGGAAATCCGCTCTCGACTTGGGTCTTGCTGTCGACTAGCATTGGCCCCCATTCAGCAAACACTGCTGCCAGGGCAGTATCGCCCGGCCCTCCAGGTAACCTTGTATCGAGTGAGCAGCCATCTCAAGAAATCAAGGGGCGAGAGCCTACCACAAGACCAGCGGGTCATCACGGGGCTTATTTTCGCTCATCACAAGCCAGAAATAAAATTGGGTGCGGGGAAATCCAGAATCACTGTCAAATTCCACATATCCACAGTATTGTGTAGGTTCTCCCCAATTGACATTTCCACTGGGTCGTTGCCACTGGTTGATACAAACCGTCTCATTCTTCCCCGATATTGGTTCGAAATTATTGAAGCATTCGCGTTTAATTTCTGAGGAACTGACGTTGCCAGCTTTGAGTTCGTCGAGTATGAGAGGTCGTTGCGGAGGTGTGAAAGCAGCGGTGAGTGTGGGCAGTAGTAGGAACAAATTGGTAAGGGCATTCATTCTGAATCTGTGCAGATCATGGGATCCTAGAAGGGCGATTGGCCTATATCAGGTGCGTGCAGTGGGAATGGTCGTGTTTCGAGGAAGACAGCCTTAGAATAGTGGAAGGTTGAGTGAGGAGAGAACCTTGCTTGCACGAGGCTGTCGGATCTCGGGATTTGACCTGCAAAGGCACAAGCGAGCCCTGCTCGGAGCTTTGCGGCGAGCTGAATCATGCACTGTGCATGACTCTTGTCGGGACAGAAAGATAAGGTGTCCAAACACGAGGAGTTCGTTAAAGGAAGCTCCTTTTGTTTTAGCATGTTCGGCTGCTCGAATTTCATTGGCCATGGAGTCAACTCACATACTCACTGTACTGTACGATAGAAAACCTGTTCTGGTTTTTTACATTTACGTTTGGGAAATTTACACACCGAGCTTGGACTATCGTGATGAGACATGCAAGGTCACAGACCTAGATTCCACGTGTGGAAACTCTGTGAGACCGCAATTGAAGCGTGGGGTATACTCCGCGTTCCAGGTCCGAACCTTGGAACCCTGGAAATCTTGGAGGCACGTGGTACCCCGCGAATTTGGGCTGGTATCTTTGGTACATCTGGAATATATGCTATTGATATAATAGACGGGATTGAAAGAACGTCACGCAGATATGCTTTCAATTCAATGTCCGGGGGTAAACAGCAGGTCGCGCATCTCATTTTAGTGCCTAAAGCCCAAACGCAAAGGGCCTTCACATTGCGCCCATATCTAGTTCCAAGAATCTTAGAAGGGAGATAGTGCACCCTGAAATTTATAAATATCCATAAACTATCACTCTTGACGCTGTCGACCAGTATACTAAGAGGTTCTAATTTAAAGCAAGACATACGAGCATTATTTTAGCTTTACGCCAGCCAACTCTTTCCAAAGTCAACTGTCAACCTGCGCATGTATGTAGTTCGCCGTCATGAAGAGCGCATAGAGTGTTTGCCAAGCAAGAGTATGAACATTAACCCGCCGTACCCAACTTTCTTGTAGGGTCCAGAAAAACGGGAAAGCATACAATGGTGTGTGACCGGAGTGCAGGATAGAAAATCCCATAATATGCCTGCACCTGGCTCTGGAGGGAAGACATGGAGCCTCCAGAAATACTTAGGTCTCGACAGAGGCTACAATTCTTGCGCATAATATACAAATTGAAACAGGTATTGTGAATACATGAGGCGAAATTATTTTGAGACAAGTGACCAGACCCAGACGCACATTGATTACTGTTGATATATCATTCGCAGTTCTCAAACCGCACCCGTCTATCGCTTAGGATCCACTTTTCAAGGAGGTCACGAGCTTCTTCGGGTTTGTTTTCGTTGATCATCTAAAGGTAGATCCACAAGGTCAGCGCAGCTCTGAAGGGTAAAACCTCTAGTCAGGAGATTATACAGTAACATAATTTTACACGTAGCGCCTTTGAGGATTGCCCGGGCTTTACCATGACATGGAGGTTACTGCCTCCTTGAACAGGTAGTGGCACATGGCTCTTGGCGTACGATGATCCTTCCAGAAATAAGGTACAACTTACATGCCCAGCGCCAAAGATTCTGGCAAAGGTCAATTGTCCATACTTAACGTAGGTTCCTGATGTAATCAATCAATATAATCCTTCTAATAAAGATTCAGATGCGTACCATAAGCTGAAGCCTTGGGATCATCGTTGAGAGTGAGCTTGTTGAGCCTTTTGTCAGGCAGCTCAAGGCACGCCCGGAAATGGTCACGGCGGACCCTTGATGTTTGGCCTGGGCCATCGACCCAGTCCAATGCTCTGGCTGTTGCTCTGACGGCTGTGAAGGGTACACTATCAATATCAGCATCTAAACCTATATACTTCCGAGAGCCCTTACGCTAAATCTTGATCGCCCTGCCCAACAGATGTCATTAGGGAACTGTACATTTGAAGTCTCAGCTGCGCGGGTACTTACTGCATACAGCAGAACGTTCAAACCCGAATCTAAGACGTTTTGCAATTCCGGGAGATAGCTTTTAGACCAATCGCCGCTAGTGGTAAATCTAGTCATAATAGCCGCGGTGTCATATGTCCATGGTGCGGCCTCTCTATCTGCGTTGATTAAGTTCTCCAATTTTCTCTGATTTATGAACGCCTTGAAGTCCTTCTCATAACGTGTGGTCCTTTCCCCTTGCTGTGCTTTGGATTTCGTGTAGTCGTAGTAATCTTTATCAAGTGCCTCAGACCATCCATCACCCGTGGCATCTTTGCAATGAACGGTCACTCTATCTCCACACAATTGAGTGTCCCGTCGACAGTCGGCGATGGTGGTCCTGCAAAGAGCCATGTACAGGTTCATTAGTGAACATCTTTCGGCGATCACCTTCGAATCGGGTTTCTTGAGAAGGGGTGGATCATTACAAAATAGCTTTCAAATTGACTTAGTATGTTGTTTTCGTACTGATCTAGAGGATAATATATCGAGGGTTTGGAACTTATAACTCACCTCTTGAGTAGCTGCGGGTAATAGGCCCTCGTCGATAATACCGTTGCCGATGATAAGTGACCGCAGTGTGGCTGGCCACCTCCTTCTGACAAGATCGTCGCCTATTGCCGAAATATAATGGCCTGCATATGATTCCCCTGCGATATGGAAGGGGACAGTTGTGAAATCAACCATCACTCCATTGTGAGTGAACGGATGTGCGAAGAACCCGGTCAGGAACTGAAGAACACCTTCAGCAGCATCAAGACTTGTAGTTGCCGCTCTTCGGGATGTTGAAAACCCCGTGCCGACCGGCTGTTCAAGAAAAATCCAAGACATTTTCTCAGTCATGCGGTACGGGTTCGCTTCCAGCCTGATTGATGGGTTTTCATTCTCAAATCTTTTGATTTTCATTGGACCCCATTGATCAAACAAGCCCAACAAGGAAGACACACCAGGGCCTCCGTTAAGCCTGCTCAAAGTTAATAACCGTATATACTATGTTGTTAGTAGTGACGTACCATAAAACAAGTGGAGCAGATGCAGGGTCATTCTCACTCATGACCAACCAAAAGTAGTACTTGGTATTGGTAGCCACGTCGTGTTCGATGTAGCCGCAGTATTGCGTTGATCTATCGCCCCAGACCCACGGGAACCCTATACCCTGCTGGGGTGCAGCGATAGTAGAGACACACACGGTATCGTTCGTACCAGATTCTTTGTTAACGACTCCATAGCATTCGCGTTTAAGGTCTGAAGCATTGATGTTTCCAGCCTTCAGTTCTTCCAGTATGAGAGGGCGTTGGGGCGGCTTGGGGAAAGACGCAACGAGTGAGGGAAGGACCAAGAAAAGCTTTACCAAGGTCACCATAGCAGAAGAATCATTGAGTCAAAGATGAGGAGTGGGCTATAGAACGATAACCAGGAGGAATATCGACGGTGAATGCCAACCCTGGAGGCTTTGACATAAGTCGTCAATGCGTTCCTCGGCAACATGAAACCTCTAACGGCCTGCGTCCAAATGCGGGTCTTTGTGATAACTGAGGGGGCAGAAATAGGCGAGTGAGCTGAAAAACGCGCCGAGCATGGATCTTGGCCGGCTGAAGGATTCGACACAGCTCGTTTAAGTTAGCCCATTTTGGCGGTGTGGCTTTCCGACACCCGATCTTTAAACGAGTGCAAAGAATAAATGACTCCATTGGTCGTTGCTATGACACCTCCGTTACCCAAACATATGCTGTCATTATTTACAGTTCAAAAAAGAATTTCTTAGAATCCATTTCTCAAACATATCCTTGGCTTCTTTCGGTTTGTTTTCGTTGATCATCTAAATTTCAGGTCCCAGGTCAGCGCCGTTTTAAGGAATGGGAGCCATGCTCATAGGGGCCGAGAGATAGCGCTGACATGCTACTGGGTAATACTTACATGACCTGCCCCATACACTCTCGCATATGTTAGTTGGCCATACTTTACATAACTGCCATAAGGTCAGTACGGCTTCTTTGATTAAAGCGGTTTGTCTGGGAGGGGGTGCCGAGCTGCACGACCGCTTGAACGAGCATTGAAGGCGAAGCGGGGACTTACGATCCATATTCTACATCATTGAGCATGAGTTTGGTCCTGTGGGCCTCATCTTGCTGGATCATGCATTCTCGGAAATGATCACGACGAGCTGTCGAAGTTTGGCCGGGGGCATCCACCCAGTCTAGTCTATAAGCCGTCCTTTCTACCGTGGTATATGGGACAGCCAGATCCACGTCACCCTAAACAATAGTCAATATAGTGAGTCTCACGACTAGCCATCGCATCCAGAAAACTCACAGCGTATAGCAGGACATTTATCCCCGCACTAAGAACAGTTCCAAGCTCTGGGAGATAGCTTCTTGTCCAATCTCCGCTTTCTACAAATGCATCCCACACTGGAGTATTCATGTACGTCCATGCGATATCTCGTTCAAGGCCAAACAGTGCTTTCATTCCGTTAATGAATTCTTTAAAGGTCTCCTCGTAAAGAGTTTTTCTGGCAGCTCCTTGCTTCGTCGTTTTTGTGAAATCGTAGAGATCCGTCTCGAGATTTTCCGCCCACCCGAAGCCAAGCCCATCTCTGCACGAAGAATAGCCTCACGCGCGAGTTAGCTTGCTCGTAGAGATTGAAGAGACTTGAAGGAATACTTTAAGAAGTGCAGTGGAGGTGTAAAGCGAAAGAGGTAGACATAGGGGATGAGAAAGGGGAAACCAACCATATCGACACATATGAGGGTCCTTTTTGCATTGTTCCATGACAGAATAGCACGAATTAACGTACGCGTCCTGTTTATTGCATCTCGCAGGCTTTGGATTGAACGCAAGCGGAGGGTCAGAGCAGATCAGGTCTGATGTTCCCCTAGTCATGTCTTCTAGATCGACCATCCCGTTCCCAATGATGAGAGATCTCAGTCTCCAGGGAGCATGGTTCTCAACGAGGGCTGCCCCTATGGCTGGGACGTAATGGCCGGCATATGACTCCCCGGCGACATGAAGGGGATTGATGTTAAACTTAACATCCCCCGAAGGATGTTTGAAGGTCGTAGCAAAGAAGCCGCTCAGGAATCTTTCGACCTGTGTGGCCGCCTGCTTGCTTGTTCTAGGTTGTTGTTGGGCATAACTAAAGCCGACCTGTATGGATTAGCGGGATTGTACCACACATGATTTGAATTATTAGCATACTCCCGTAGGATTTTCAAGGAAAAGCCAGTTAATTGACTCTGTCATGCGATTCTTGTTCTCTTTCAGTTTCTTTTTGCCAACGATCCGTCTTGGGCCCCATTGATCGAACAAACCCAGCAAAGAAGACGCGCCAGGACCTCCGTTAAGCCTGTCAAAGATCAGCGGAATTTGAGTTACACAGCATGTGTAATTTAGTAGTAGAATAGACAAGGTCGTTAACACTCTTTAAACCAGTTACACTGTAATCCGAGTAGGTGCACTTGCTTTACTGCTACAAAGTACCACATGCTGTACTAATCATGGAGATGACATACCATAAGACGAGCGGATCCATTTCTGGACTGTTCTCGCTCATCACCAACCAGAAAAAGTAGTGGGGATCCGCGTTTCCAGTTGCATAGTCGACGTATCCGCAATATTGTATGGATGATCCCCAGTCCAAGCCAGCACTATTCGGCACAATTTGAACTACAGTATTAACACATACTGTTTCGTTTTTATTTGCTGTGTCGTCAAAGGTCGCAAAACACTCGCGCCTGATGTCTGAAGGATCCACACGTCCGTTTTTGAGCTCGTCGAGCAGAAGTGGACGTTGGGGCGGCGGCGGAAGTGCAAACGCAAGAATGGGAAATATCAATGAAACAAGAATCGATGCCCTCATGGTTGGTAGTGCATAGCATTCAGGAGAAATTAGCAAAGACACAGCAATTTTTGACAGTCGATGGTAGAACCAGGGGAAGTTCAGCTTTGTTGACAAACTCGTCGATTGTTTTCTTTCTACTTACTTTGTTTGAGCTGAACATTTCGGCATCGAGTACATGTAAAACCTCTGTATTGACAAGTCCCCGAAACCGAGCCGTGCACGGAGTGTTGTGGACTAAGCGAGCGAGCTGAAAAATGCACCATGCATTGGCTCTTGGCTGGCTGAAAGGCGAGACGCCGTTTTGGCGCTATGGCTTTCTTGCAAGCGATAGTGAACCGAGGTGATCCTTTCTCCTGCACGAAAGTGCATGCGCACGCACTTGACACGGGGCAGGAAAAGCTAACTATTTTCCTGCCACACATTTTTGTCGAAGGCTCCTGCGCTCTCGACTGTGCAGCTTATTTACCCTGATTAGTCTTCATGCCTTGTAAAAATAGATAGGGTGACTGAGTGGGTAAAACCAGTATCTGATGTGCTCTCAATGTAATGAAAAGGTCAAAGTTGACATTGTTCTCGACATACAAGACAGCGGGTGGAATTAAACAGTGGAACGGATAGGGTTGTTAGGCTCTTCAAACCGGCCACCTCATGATTCGTGTGAATGCTCGTACTACTAACAAGTACCACATGCTGTGTGATGAAGAAGCTATACTCTCTCACCTTCCAAGGATAGATTCCACAGCATCTGTCTCACTCGTCCACCTCCTTCTTGATCACGAAATACTTCTTCCTCGAATCCGTGACACTCGCCACCATAAGACCTTTGTCATCGATCTGATACCTATTTCCACATGTCAGCTATTATCTGTCGCTAAGCAAGCAACGAGGGCCTTCTCACCTCTCCCACATCTTAACTTCAGCAAATCCAAAGTCAAGATTATTTCGCTCCCCCTTGATCGCGAAACTCTTCCTCACTTTCGTAGGTGGGACGGCCACATCCGTCAGCTTGAAGCTCACCTCCGTCGTCCGATTATCGTTGAGATAGATAACCGGATCGGTCTCGGCGCTTCGCGGGATCAAACGAACATCCAAGTACGTGGCAGTCCGATTGAGCAGCGGCACGAAACGTTGGTTCCCGAGCATGTGGACGCTACCGCTCCAGTCGGGCGTCATCAACGCGTCTGTCTTGCCTACGTCTGTCGTGACAGGCGCAGTTGGGATTCGGACAAGGATTTCACGCAATCGCTGCTTATTTCGGACGTCCGTGCGATCCGAGCCCTTGCGGATGGAGAAGACAAGGTCGTTGAGATATTGCCCGTTTGTCGGAATATAGTCGTCCGGATGATAGATACCGTCGTTACGTGGATAGAGACCCTTGTAGTCGACAAATACATCCATGAAGAAGCATTTGATGGGAATCATGTTCCCTGGAATGTTGCCCTTGTCCTATAATACGCATTAGAACCTTCTGTAAACATGTTCAGAACGCATTTACCCACCCGGTCCGTCGGCATTGTAGGCTTGTCGTTGAAGATAACTTTGCTTCCCTGGCCGGGTACATCAGAAGGGATGACGATCACGGGTTTGCCTGTGTCGGGGCCGCTCGGCTGCACAGGGATGATGTCGCCAATGGGGTCAGAGAAGGGTGGCTGAGTTGGGGAGGTCGGGTCGTCTTGTGGGACACCAATCTTGACCTCAGGCGTCCACAGTTGTCGCAAAATTTGGCTGGTATTGTCGCTGCGATGTTCGGTTTGTGGGTAGATTGCAAAGTAGTACGCAGCTGCTTCCATTAGCCCGCGAACACCTTCCAGGCACGGCTGAAAACTTACGATCATTGAGTTCGAGGGCCAGCTCTGCCGAATTGGGGACGTAATCGATGTATCCCGGTTTATGGTGCGTAGGGTCGTCCACAGGAACCTGTAAGATTCCTTTGTTGATAGATTTTGCCAGCCCATCCAGCTTCAATACGCGCGATTTCGGGTCGATTTGAGCGGCTGCGATTGCCTCCTGGGCGGCTTTCCCTTCCCATAGGGGCCACTCGCCATCTTTTGGGTTGACTGTATACAAATGCCGGAACCTGAACTCGAACCCACCCGTTGCTGGGACGTACGCATGCCCAAATGAGAACCTCTGCTGATGAGGGGGTTGCGATAGGATTATGCCAGATTGATCTGGGTGCTGTTCGTTATACTGTGCGAGTTCTTCAGGAGGCCGATCAAGGAGGCAAATGAGCGTGTGATCATCTGGGCGCATCCACTGACAAACCGGGGCGCGTTGGTCCTTAGGTTCGGCGGTCGCATTATTCCAATTCACCTTTATGTGTCAGGCATCATTATTGGCCTCCTCGGGGACTGACTTACCGTGATTTTCAGATCCGGCATCACCTTCACAATCTGGCTTCGGAGTACAAACCCATAGCACGGAATTTGAGGTCGGATGATGGTTTTTGGAACAGTTGTGCGAAGGTAGAGGTTATACAGTTCCTTAATAGCCGTTTTTACCTGGTCATCGTCCCGCTCGAGGTGATTCTAGCAGTCATGTAAGTCAAGTTCCAGTAGCCAATGAGGCGGACACGTACCCCAACACTCAGAGCCCCGTCAATGAGACAGTCCATCCATGCATCGTCAATGTAGAAAAATCGGATAGACTCTTCTGGGATGAAACTTGGGTCAGGGAAAAGGATATGCGCCGGAATGTCTGCGAGATACAGCTTGTCAGTTATCCACTTGAGTATGGCAGACCAATCAGTATTGTTCTCCCCGATTGAGTTGAACTCATTGTACACCTCCGTCCCGGCTTGAGACGCGAGTTTGACTTCTTTGAGAATGGCGTTCTTAAGAGCAGCGCTGATGTTAGGATCGTCCAGGGAAGTTGACATCCCCCCTCTAGTGGGATGGGCGCCGACACGCCGTGGTGGCTGAACGTTGTCCTTCAGTAGCGACCGCATTTCGGATATGCTCTTAATAAGCGTCTTCAGTGTGTCGTTTTTGGAAACCAGTCCATTGATCTGTGCGCGAGCAGAGGATTCCGCCACGTTGTGGATTTGGCTCCTGAATCTCATCAGGGCAGAGCTGAAAGTTGTGTCGGAAATAGCCAATATCTTTCCAAGCTGCCAGGCCGATGAGTATGACAAGTCCATCATGCCTGTCGATTTGTCGAAGATTTGATAATTTTTGGAAGTTGTAGATCCGGTTGGCCAATCATTGCAGGGAACGACGGGTACCTGAATAGGCGTAAGAGGGCCCCGATTGAATGCCGCCGACACCTCTCCCGTCTCGCTTCGCCACCTGGCAATGCTATACCCTAGTCTAAGACGTGAGGCGAGGAGTTGATTCGCAGACCCCTTGGTTCCCAGAAGCGCATCAATGACTTTGTCTGATGGTCGAAGCATTTGCATATTTCCATTCTTCTTCACTAAATCAGGACCTTCTTTCTTCGCATTCTGCTGGTCATCCAGTTGATGAGGGATGTTTCCGACAATGGCCATCATTGAATCAATAAAATTGACAGGATCTTTCGTGGTTTCATTAGTCTGAGAGTTTTGTGGTTTGCAAGAAGAACTTGCCTGGGGGCAACGCTGTGTACGTCCAAGAGTACAACGAAATGAGACCGATTCTGCCCTCTCTCTCTGCTGCCGGCTTTGACTCCCAACCTTGGAAATCAGTTTCCAGTGTGGCATCAACATGCTCAATGGAAACCAGGTGCACTATTTGTGTGGTGGGCTTGTTTATGTTGCAAGCGCCAGTTCGTGCTGATAGAATGATGGAAAACAAGCCGTCTTCCTCTACCCCTGCATTGGGGAATCCGATCAATAGGGATGTCAGTGCATCCTCGACGCAAGAACACTCGTAGAACTCACCGTGTTGATATTCCGAACATGAGCCAGATACTTGTTTCCTTCCACATCCTTGCAAAGATCGTAAAAGGTGTTCTTGGTTGGGTAGATCACCTGAGTGGGCTCTTTTGACCTTCTTCCAGTCTTGATCTCCTCAAGCCCAGCAGACGTTTTCGTCATATCAGGTGTCGAGACCACCTCGGAGCCTTCCGGCTTGGTAGCCACAGGAATTTTCGTTGCCCCCAGCCCTGCTTCAAAGTTGATGCGGTCGCCACGGCCGATTGTAAAATAATCTTTTGCCGTCATTGGGAATGCTCCGTTTGCGGGCTGTCGGTTTATATTTGCCTTTGGGCTGCTTAGGTCTTGGAAATCGGGCACCTTCAGAGCCTTGGCCTCGTCTGCAGAACTCAATCTGAGCTCGTCCGGGTCGAAGACCAACAATCTGACCCATGGTACAATGGATCTGTATACCATCTCTTCCCTCTTGGTCGTGAGCTTCCCATCCTTGCCAACTGTCTCCCCTTTCTCATTGACATCAGGATCCCTGAGCCGAGCCTTAGACTCCGCGTCACGCAACCCCCCGCTGAAAGTATGGCCTGCATCTCTTTCCCATGGGAAGTGCGGGTCGTTCAGCACAAGGTGAGGGAGAATGCGACCCTCGTCCTGATGGCCCTCTGGCGGATAGAAGCTGTTCACCAACTTGGGATCCAAGCTGAACTGGGGAGCCATAACCTCAAAAAGTTGCGGTTCGGGTACACGCTTGCTCGTTTCAATATTGGCGGGACCTTTCCAATTGAGCACGCGCAGGCTTTGTTTGTCCACGGCACCCTTTTGCGACTCAATGAATTGCTCGACCGTGATTGCATAGTTGCCAGCCGTCAACCCAGGCTTATAGTAGCTGAAGAGTTGCATTTTCCCTGGGTCAATTGGGGGCCTTGGAGGCGGCTTGCCTGATCCTGCCCATATCTGCTTCTCGAGATTCCTCTGGGTAAGGAAGCGGGGCCCATGAGGCTCTCCTCTGGTCTCGATACCCATGATTTGCAAAGTGTGGTGGTCGTGACAATCCTCAATATTAGTATAGACGAGAAGTCCCGGCTTTGGTGTCCCTGCGGATGCTAGTGTGCCGATGACCGCAGCCGGAACTCTTCTACTAAGAGCTCCTCTACGTCTTGTGAAGTAGCACGTGGGAATAGGCGTAGTAAGCCGAAAAAGAAGAGTCTCTGTAGATTGCTGCTAGAACTGCACAGAGGACAAAAGGATGGCTTTCTCTGGTCCCGTCGGGTTTGCGCGGTTGAGATCGCAGAAACCGTCCGAGCTCTGGCGCTGGGAAGCTTGAAGCCGTCTTGCGGTCGAGCGTAAGAGATCTGAAAATTACAAGACACTGTCTGCAGGTATGTAGGTATGCGGGATGTACTAGTTCCTCTGCGGAAGAGCCATGGTTCCGGGGCGGAAGCCAATACGGGTCTGGATTGGATTTGGATACTCATCCCCCGGATAATTCCACGACAGTCACACTGGCAGGCATGCCCCATGAGCTCGTGCATCGAGTCTCTTGCTTCAGTAGCACGAGTCTCACACTTGAACAGCAAAAGCAATCGTCCTCAAGCAGCGTGTCTCTGATGTGGCAGTCGAGAGGAGAGCTGCGAAGGTCGACGGCTGTCTGCAGGTGCTGCGAGCAGGGATGTTGAAACGATCGGGATTAGGAGATCCGGAGATCTTGATTGGCAGACGACACGCTGACTTGATACATGCTAGTGCCCCACTTAATACTCCACGTTTCCATTCATGGACGGCCGCGCTTATCGAGACCTCAGCCCCCGCTGCATCCTCACCCTGCGCCAAGTGAGCTGAATTATCGTCTCCTGCGTTCCAAATGTTGCTGGATGCAGAACAATATATCTTTCAGCGCTTGGAAAGGTAGTGTCGAGCTGCCACAAGAGTGAAATGGCGTTCAGCTTGCAGCCAACTATTGCCAAGAGCTGCTCCCAGAAACGCCAACTCAATTGACGACCTGCATTTGCAGCTAGGTGGTTTTCGCATGGCCGAAGGCCGTTGAATTTCAGCCAGCCACATTGCCGAGTGTCCATGCATTGCCCCGCGAACCCAAATCCCCCTATTCCCAGTTCGAGAACGAACGTGTGAAAACACAAAGTCCAACCTCGAATTTAAATCCCCAGTTCTTCACTTTAGCAGCATTTGTTCACCATGGCTAAGACGCAAACAACACGCGGAGACATGGCTCGCCCCTTTCGTCTCGTGGGCTCCATCATGCCATTCATTTTCGCAACCCTATCCTTTGCTTTCATCATCGCCGCGTTTGTTTCTCGCGACTGGGTCCATCAAGATTACTTCCCGAGCAAAGAATCCATATTCGACTGGCGCGATCCCATTTACACCATCTATCGTTCGCCGTTCGTGCGATGCGGCGTTACGGCCAACAACCCTGATTCCAACACTACCACTTACGACCTCAATTGCCACCGTTTCTCCGTCTACGGCAGGGGCAAAACGGCTTGTTCGATCCCCACTGAAGTCTCGGAATCCAGCGAGATAACTGGCGACTGGCGCATGTGCCAGCAAGTCCATTTTTCCGGAAACCTGATACTGGCGTCGTTGGTGTTCATCTGCTTCGGCTTCACGCTGATTTTGCCCCTCACGGCCTTCTTCATTCGCCAATCGCTCGCCGCAGGAGATCGGGACGTGTCGACGGAAACGCCTACGGCCGCGGCGGTAGCAACCACTTCTAACGAGGATAAATCCCAACCGCAAGACCCGATTCAGCGGTTCACCACCATCCGATCGCCCCTTGTTGTCGCAGCTACATATACTTTGCTTGTATTTCTGGCCGTCACGGCTCTCTGCGCTATACTTTCGCAGTTTTACGGGGTGTTGGGCCTTGTTCAGAGTTCGCCGGATAACGGAAGTTGGGCGTCGCTATCACTGGGTGAGGTACAGGATCAGCAGCAGGGAAGCGTTCGTCACGCCCCTTGGATTCAGGGCAACGCGTTGACGATTTATGCATCGCTAGGTTGGTTCTTCAGTGCGCTTGCAGCTGGCGGGATTGGCGCTAGCTGGTTGGGCAGACTCTAAAGCGAATTGCACATAATCTCTAGTTTTAGGTTTGGAGTTGAAGTTGAATATGCTTCTCAAAAGCGCTATTTGTACTAGGCATGCAGACCTGAGAACATCAATATCATTATTACTTGATTGGCACATTACAATTCCGCCACGCATCACACGTTTCACGCTATGTCCTTCAATAGCGGCCGAGCCAGCTGGAGGTATCCCTCGACAAAAGTATATGGCGGGCGATCCTTCCTGATCGTCGAGTCTTCCTGAATCACATCCATCTCATTGAACAGCGTGTCGTGCGGAGCCGTGTCTGCCTTCCCTTCGGACTTAACATCATACGGTTGCAGCCATCGCCACAAGCCCTGTAGAAGATTAGCCTCGGAATTGAAATATCAGCGTACGTGACTGGGGCGAGTTACCTTCTTCCCGGATATCGGTAGTCGAATGGCCGGCATGGTCGGCTTGTCATTGCTCGCACCTCCATCCGGTAAAGGTGTTGACCAAGACTCCGGATCAAGCTTGCGTTTGTCGTCGTATTTCGCTGGCACGTCCACGGATATCAAGGACGGGCCAAGGCGAAAGAAGGCCGTCATGCGAGTGAAGGCTTTTTGTATGGACCACGGCGGTACTGCAAGCGACTTGATCGGAAGGATAGGACTGTATGCGTGGATAGGAGTGTAGGGGTCGATGAGCATGGTGGTAATGGTGAATTGTGCCGCCTGAGCCTGGCGGTAGGATTCAAAGGTCGTGGTATCAGTGCTGGTGGTAGTGAGCTTTTTCGGGTCGATGTAGTGTGGCGACAGGCGCGGAAAGTTCTTTGGGGTTATCTTCACGAAGTTATTGTTGGCCTCGTCCGGAAAGTAGGTATACATGGTATCCCAGTCTGTGCGGCCGTCAACCTTGTTGTCTGTGTTGAAGTAGCCCACGACGCCGTCGAATGGGCGGTCGACGTCTCCAATCTTGAAAGGGAAGCGGTACGAGCTGAGCTCGTCTTGTTCTGTGCGGAGCTCACTCTTCGGAGTCTTCCCAAGCGTGTTCTGTGCTGTCAAGGCGGAGATCGCGAGCTCGAGTGAAAAGCCCACATTTACCAATGCCAATGGCTTTCCGACCAGCGCATTCGCGTAGCCGGAATACTCGGATGGTGGGAATGGCATGGTCTTAATGGCCCCGTTGATCATGTGGAAGAAAGATTTTAGAAATTCGCCCTTGTCTTCCTTCTTGGTAAGCTTCTTGATGAGTTCGTCAAGCTGAGTGTCTTCCATTGTGTCCAGCTTGTCCTCCTTGGGCGGGTCGAATGGAAGCCATTTCGATCCTAAAGCAGTTCCGTGAGGTCCGCCAACTCGGACTTCTCTGTAGAACCTCCCTGCACCACTAGTCAATAATCGTCCTTTTAATGAAAAGGGCAAACGTTACCATCGGGACGGAAGAACTGCAATCCTGAGTTCTGGTAGTTGACAATGATCCACCCGAAAATCGGTGTTTCTGGCTTATCATTCTCAGTCTCCAACCAGAAAGGGGCCTTCGTTCTCGGATGTTTCAGGGAATCCATGCCACGATTCACGAAGCAGGCATTGATGCGTGCATTCTGATTTATCGCAGGGGTCAGTTGCATGAATCTACAGAGAGGCCACTGGCCATGATCGGGCCTTCTATCCTCGGCATATATGCTATTGATTTGACCATTAAGTATATCTGGCGTCAGGAAGTCGCTGAGACAAGGATGGACAGACTCCGGAATGGGCGGCGGAATCCTGAGCTTTTTCCCTGGGGCGGGGAGGGCAATAGCTTGGCCAAATTTGTCGATGATGTTGAGCTAAAACTGTCAGCGGAGTTTCCATCAAACTGGCCAGCGAATGGATATAGGGGTGAAGGAGTTGGGAAGGGCGATAGGTCCACATTCATATCTTGTGCGTCCAAAATCGTCTCGAAATTGTCGAAAAGAAAAATTACACGAAAACATGTCCAGCCCCCCTTTCGACAATCCCGAGGCAATGCTGGATGCTTGCCAGATGGTAGTACAACGTACCTTGGTAATCATCATCTGTCCATGCATAACACCCTTAAAGGGTGGCTTGGGGTACGACTCAGACGAGAAACGCTGAAGATTGCCGTAGGGTGTGAGATCGCTGATCAGTAAGCATGTGTAGTAGTATAACATCGGGCTAATACGCACCTTCGAGATTCAATCAACGTCAAATCGTTCTCAAAGAGATTGATGTCCGATTGCGCCGCCGGTGGCAGCGGAATGACAGTCTGACCCCTTTTATTCACATTCACCGTCGGCTTGACATGGGTTCCACCAATTATCCTCGTGGTGAGATGCTCCTGTAGTCCAGAGAGCGGACAAGAGATGAATTGCAATTTTCCAATTCCATTTAACAGCTTGTCGATATCCTTTTGGTCTTTGAACGGCGAATCAGGGTCCCCACTGTCTACCACTGCCTGAACCGCAGCTTGCAGAGAGAAGACGGGCTGCGGAAGGATAAGACTTCGTCCTCGGATGAATCTGAAGTCCTTCTGGTTGTCGAGATTCTTCGAAAGAAGTTCGTTCACACCATACCGAACCTGAGAGTTTGCCAGACCGACAGGGCTTGGTCTTACTCCGACTGTCCATTTCGAACGATCGAGATGGAAGTACAGCGCTTCCTTTTTACCGGTTAGTGCGAGGCCAGCGGGATGGTATAAAGCTGGACTTACCCATTCCACGAACATTGGTTGGAAAGGATTCGCATTCCCCCAGCCTTTGAATCCCTTCAGAATGGGCTTATCAGTGGCGAAGTCGTTCTCAGAGCGAGCGACACATTCACCCAAGATCTTGAGAGCTGTTTCCTCCAAGGCTTTGGGGAAGGGATTCTTTACAGAGCCAAAGACTTCAGGTGCCTTAGGCGCGGTGATTTGATGATGTAGTCGAACGGGGAGTGCATCCAAGAAATCCTTCGGCCAGCCGGAATCAATGCCAGCGATACAAAGGGTAGGTTCTCTGCGAGTGTAAAACGGACTCTGCAAAACCCGTTTGTATGATGGATTTTCCAGCGCCTTCTTCAGGTCCGGCCGTAATTCTTGATCCGCTATGCTCACCAATGCAGCGATTTCGCTCTTGAGATCAACCACCCTCTTGCTGTAGTCCCCTTGGGTGGCCCTTTTGATGTTGGTCTTGTCGCTAACATATTTCCACCATTCAGAGAACAAGTCCCATCGCTTCTGACTAAGCTGTCGCTCCAGCCCATCAAGCCTTGTTTGCTTTTCGTTGAGTGACATAAGCTCATTGAACTGTTCTGTTGTTGGGGTCTTTGGCGATTGCCCAGAGCTTTCTTCAGCAAAGGCCCAACGATATCCGGCCTCCTGTGATTTGGCATAGTGGCCCTCATATAGGTTCAGATCCTGTGCCTTGACACGTTCGTTAAATGAATCATCTGCCGCATACAAAAGATCACCCAGCGCCAGCACCATTGAGGCGATGTCATCTGCATCCGTGTCTCCAAAGACCTTTTCCACTTCGGACGAGACCTTTTTCGCATCGTTTGGGTCTCTGTGCGCTCGGATAAAGGTCATGATGCCGTCGATGGGAGTCACGCCCATGGACAACGGTTCCATGTTGAATTTCGGACCAAACTTCTCAGCCGCTTCTTCTGCTAGGCTGGGCGGTTTGCTACCCCACTTGAAAGATACCGAGTATACAGCTCCGTGCAGGATGCTTCTTGTGCTCTTTCTCGTGTTCAAAATGTCTTCGAGATTCTTTCTCTCTGCCTTTTCCTGGTCCGTCGATGACTCGATTATTTTGGGTAAGGGGAGCGTCATCTTCACGTCTTCCAATACATCCTTGAGACGGTCCTTCTCCGACACCAACAAATCCTTTTCAGATATCGAGTTCCAACCAACCACAAAGTAGTCGGCTTTGGCTTCAGTGAGGTATTTCGTAGATCCGTCACTGGCGGTATATTTGAAGTTGTCGACGATAGAGAAGACGCCACCGTTGTGTGGTACATAATCCGGAAAGACTGGATTGCTTGAAGCCAACACCGTCAAGTTTTCCATGAAATCTGGATGGCCTTTGGTCTCGCTTTCAGTCCATGCTGGATCCGGGCTTCGCCATCCAGAATACTCGACGCGCTTCCCAATGAAAACCTCAGCTTGTTGTTTAAGAACGCGATCCCAGTTCAACGGCTCTTGTCCTGTTTCGGCGCGCATGAATGGAGATACATCCACCTAGAGGTCAGGCCTTGATGTTAGCGTAGTTCTGTAATGCCATGGCCTCAATGCTCTGAAGTCACAGTCCGCTTTAGCAGATAGTGCTCCTGGGTCCAGATGGCTAGCATTTTAGACATGTGAAGTGCATCCCGGCAGTATCTTACAACGAATTCACGGGAAAATTCTTGGATCGAGCTTACATACTTCGAGATCCACGGAATCATCGATATCTTGTATCTTTCGCACCCGATTGCTCTCCACGAGCCACGACTGGAAGGTGGGCAACTTCTTCCCATCCTCGCTAGCCTGGGAGTTCAGGCGGCGCACCAGAATCCACCTATTGGGGACAGACGGAAATGATGGCATTGATGGATCATCTTGATTGGTAGCGTCCGTCGGGGGGTCTTTGTCTGCCTTCGCTCTTTTTGCAGCCCGATAACATCTTGGAAGGCTCCAGTGGAGATAAACCCCCATACGATTCCGACGATATTTTGGTGGATTTGCGTCAAAAGTGGTAGCTCCAATGTCGGTCAAACGAGGATTCAGCTTCGCTGGCGCCGTATTATGGAAATCCACGTGCTCCACGAGATCATGTTGCCTATCTCTTAGTATTCTCGATTCAAGTGAATTAACTCAAGCAACTGCTCTTACATCAATGCTTCATCCAGACGGAGCCCGATGTAATTCGGTTGAACGATGGGAGCAATTCGAGCGGGTCCGCTCCCATTCGCACACTCGGGAGTTAAGACGAAAGCAGAAAGCTCGATCGGGACAGCGACGTTTTCCATTTCAACTGCCATCGTCTCCTACCTTGGTATTCAGGTTAAGATGGGAGTTGTGGCGACTTTCTGCGAGGGTCTGACACGAAATTGGTTCGCCTTGGACGTAAAACGAGCAGCTCATTGAGCGCTCTGCGGCTGCCCCTCGGTCGGTGCACGGCCCTGTCCCTCAATACAGAGGGACAGCAGCGCTCGGTAATGTTCAACATGTCCGGCCGGGAGGGGTTGCATCGAGGCCATCGAGATGCATTTCAGCTGTGCCGCGCGATGCGGCACAATGCACAAGCGCACAAGAAGCGCAGCTGAGAAAAAATGGAAGAATGGAGGCGTTTCCAAGGTTGAACTGGGAAAAGAAACGATAGCCTCGCCTGATAGAGTGTACCAATCAAAGCCCTTGGCTGGAACATCCCGCCTCTTTTGATTGGCTACCCAGGGAGTGAAGAAGTCATCTTCGTGTTCCAGCCAGCAACTCAACGCCACTCGAACAATTCAGCACCCTCGACGACAGTGTGGTCCAGCTGCGATGACCTGTCGATGCACCACCAAGCCCGACCCCGCATGGATTCCGGCTGGGTCCTTAGCAGACGCTTGCCAAGATGTTTGACATCACACGGCTGTAACCGGAGGACCCAACTTGTTGCAAGGAAGTGTGGACCAGCGCACAGCTTGGTGCTATTGCCGGCGTGCATCTTCCTCTGCCTGGCCCAAATTGGAATTAGGATTGACCATTTGTTGTTTTCTTTCCTGGAGTCTTCGCGCTGTCGTGTGATGATTGTGAGCCATACACTCGACGATGGAGGAAGGCAACAATCCCGTAGGTCTTCTGACCAAGAGCGAAGGCAATTTGAATCCCTTGGATCTTCTAGCTGAGGACGAAGACGAGCCCGTCAAACTCCTCCAGGATGACAAACTCAACAACTTCTGGACCGAGTTCATTACAAAAGCCGGGGAAATCACTTCACCAGTGGTAACTGGGTCTGGCGACAGCAAGGTCGTCAAGTGCTCCAACACCAAGTTTTGGGGATGCGAATTTTCCAGTACAAAGGTTCTCGAAGCCTTTGACCTCAAGTCCAGCGCTGACGAACACTCTCTCGTTCTTGGTTTGGAGAGTCTCAGCGACAAGGCAAAAAGTCTCACGATCAACGACATTCTTGATCAGTTTGGAGTCGATGTGACAGAGTTGAAGAGTCCTGTTGGACCGATTGTATCAGCGTTCAAGGAAAAGGGTCCGACGTTCCAAGTCGATGCCTCTTCTGGGTCAAAGAATGGCCAATGGATTATCACCACACTGCCAAACACACTTGAGGTATGACGCCCATGTTTCTGCATCTCCGACAACCGGCGTTCAATCAGAACGATCGCTAAGGCTATGCGTGCCAGATTGCAACAGCACTCACCTTTCGACTGAACTTGGGCCAATTAGTTGAATTTGGGGAGACTGTTAGGGTTGAACTCCAAAAGAGACTGGGCATTGAGGTCCCCGAGTTTAAATTCTCGGGGGATCGCCTGCCACGACTGAGACTCAAGAACAAGACATTTGTCTTTAAAAAGAATGGCTCTCTGACAACTGGTTCTCTATGCGAGTTTATCGTGCAGATACCGGTGAAAGGCTATCTTATCAATCTGAAAATCGATTCCGGAGGTCGTTTAGGCGCATCGCTGCTCAACGATGGCGGCACCTTCGGGGACCTACGCAATTTACTTTCGGAGCCTCCCTCGCAGGACGAGACTACTCCGGAAGACAGCAGCTCCAAAGACTTTTTTGGTGATTCACGGCTTTGGTGTGTCTCTGCGGATGTGCCGTCAGATCCAGAAGAGAAGGTCACATTCACCATTGGGTTCATCCTGAAATTCAACCTCGAGGGCCGGGACCTGAATATTGCGCTCCACTATGACAGCAGCGATCAGACTTTTAGCGGAAGCCTACTGTTCAAGAACATGTTCACCACCAGACTCAATCCAGACTTTGATGATCTCACTGATATCCCACGAGACGTGTTGCAGAGATTGCCAGATTTCTTTGATATAGCGGATCATAGTCCGTTCGATGCCCTCCCGTCTTCTGTACCAACAAGACTGACTCGGGCAAATATCTTGTTTAAGAAAGGCACCGGTACGACCAAGAGGTCGACGTTTGAGTTCTCAGCAGCAATGGAGTCTTCATCCTCAAGCTCAGCCGAGGACCATGCACCAAGCGATTCGGTACCATTCCCTTTTGAGTGGACAAACGTTAGCATCAGCTTTCGGAAAGAGTGGGGTGGAGGTACCAAGGCTCTCATGGATATCAACGTCTTCTCTTCGTTTCAATTGAATCCTCCCTCGGACAAATATCAAAAGGGGGTCATGTCGATCAACTTTTCGTACATGCAAGGAGGGGAGGGCACTGGAGGCACCGGTGCGGCTGTCGCTCCTCCTGGGGCGAAGTGGTCGCTCACAGGAACAGCCGAACATATTCAGTTTGGCTCGATTGTAAGCTTCTTCGACCGGAACCTCCAAGGCGAAGCTCTCGATATCCTTGGGAAGCTTGCAATAGACTCGCTTGAAGTCACGTACACCTTCCAAAAGAATGTTGCCTCAAGTTTCTTGTTCTCCTGCACGATATCCATGGGCAGCCTTTTACTCAAGCTCTACTACCAATACGCATCTACAGGGGCAACAAAAGCCAATGCAACCGCGGCGCAGTTGAAAAAGGTAAATTCGCCAGGCAACAACCCGAACTTGTCTCCCATGTCGGTTCCAAAGGGACAAGCCCAGAACGATCGCGCGACTTTCTGGCAGCTCGACGCCTATTTAGACACGGCTACTCGAGGGGCTACAATCGGCTCAATTGCAGATTCCATAATGGACAATGCTTCGGCAAATATCCCACCTTTTGTGAGCGATATCGAGGTCAACCCGCCAAATCCAAGTGCGAAGCTGATAACGATTCATGCTGGCAAGACTACGAAAACGGACGCTACGACCAAAAAGATTATTGAACGTGCTACGTTCCTTTTGAGCGTCTCCATCTCTACGGTCGAGTTCACTTTTGCTCAGGTATCTGTGGGAGTCGAACAAGGCACGGGACGCAGACCGCTGAGTGCAGCGAAAAACACAAAGCGACTATTGAGACTCAGCGTCGGACGCCTTCCCTTTATCGACAGCATACCAATCGTCAAAGAATTGCCCCAGCCGTATCAGGAACTGCAGTACATGTGGTCACCCGCACTGGGTCTGAGTCGCGACGAAGTGGCAGCGCTCAATGAAAAGTTGGAGCTCGAGGGATCGGACAACAAACTCTATTTCAAGTCGGTGACAAGAGCTGCACAAGATCCTAATGCCAGCACTGATCCCATTGTACTCCTTGAAGGCCACCATTTCGTCGTTGTCAATAATAACCAGGCCATAATCGACCACATTTTCAAGCCGACGCCGAAACCTGCAGGCGAGGCCCCGGTCGCTCCTCCCGGCGCGCGGGTTGCCACTATCACCAACCGCACTACAGAAAGCCCAGCACCTGCAGCGGCAGCACCTCAAAAAGTGTCAACAGAGGAAGCACCTCCATCCAAGGGTGCCCTAAGAAAGAGTACACCGTTCGTCACCATCGATGCCATATCATTCCAATACAAAAAGAGCCGCTTGTGGATCTTCATTGATGGTACCGTTGCCCTCGGGCCCCTTCAATTCTCCCTGATTGGCTTTGGAGTTGGTCTGAAGCTAGATGGTGTTAAGCTCAACGACTTGTCAACCATCACAAAGGCACTCGACGGTATCGATTTCCAGCTACGCGGAATGGAGGTTGCATTCGATAAGCCACCAATCTTGATTGCGGGCTGCTTTTACCATGACATCATCGAGAGGAATGAGCAAATTGAAAACACGTATAGAGGTGGAATCGCCGTCACAGTCCCGCCCTACACCTTCGTCGCTGTCGGCGAGTACGCTGAGGTTGAAACGAAGACAGGATCATTCAAATCTGTCTTTGTGTTTGCCAAGCTCGATGGACCCATCATTGACTTTGAATTCGCAATTCTGCGCGGCCTGCGAATCGGCTTCGGATACAACTCCATGGTCCGCTCGCCAGCAGTTGAAGAACTTCACGACTTTCCGCTTCTCAGCAATGGGTCATCGGAAGGAGCCGGGAACGTGAGTTCGCATTCGATATGCATATTGTCTATCCTATGCTAATATATTGTAGCATCCCATGAAGATTCTCGAGAACATGAGGGGCGGTGACAATCCATGGGTTCAGCTCAAGTCCGATGCATATTGGCTTGCCTTTGGCTTTACTATCTCGTCCTTCAACATCATCAGCGCGACTGCCGTGGCACTAGTCCAATTCCGCGACGGTGGGCCAATATTCTCAATCATGGGTAACCTTACCTGCTCGATGCCTCCGGATCCGCCCTCGCCGTACGCCCGACTGTTCTACGTAGAGATCGATCTCTACGCCGAGTTAAATCTCGTTGAGGACTGCTTCAAAGTCCTAGCGGCCCTGGCTCCATCGTCCTTTGTGTATGTACCAATGGCACGCCTTCATGGAGGTTTGGCCTTGTACAGCTTCTTCGGGCGTAACCCGCATGCTGGAGATTGGGTGTTCACGGTCGGTGGATATCACAGAAGTTTCAAGAAACGTAAGTAAACCTAGCTTCCAAGATCACTGTTCCCTCAAGGGTCCGGACATTGGGTTTGAGGCTCTTTCGGAGTGGTGCTCCAGGAAAAGGCCAGCAGGTCCATCCAAGACATTGAGCGCACGTCAGCCGTATCTCAAAACAAACTTGCCAGACGCCGCTTGGCAAAGCCCTCACTTCCTCGTACCAGGCTGACCTTTGTAGCGGAGCATTATCCAGTAGTACGGCGTGTCGGGCTCGACTTTAACATCGACATCATAAGCATCAGAGGCGAAGGTTACTTTGCCATCACCCCCAAAGCTGTCATGGCGGGAGCCATGATACGGTGCGAGTTGCACATCGGTCCGGTGTTTGCATGGTTAGATGCAGCCTTTGATGGTATATGACTACCAGTTCCTTTTTGATATATGTATCTCGCTAACACACACATAGCGATGGTTCAATTTGACCCGATGCATTACTGGGTAAGCATGCACGTGGAGGTCGGAGTAGAATGTGATATTCCTCTGCTTTTCTTCACACTCCATATACGCATCAGCCTCGGCGCCTACCTTGAGATCGAAGGTCCTGATTTTGGTGGGACGGCTTAGTAAGTTTCCTCTCACGTATGAACTGTGGAACCTTGTACTAACCGGCTTCCAGTGTGGACTTCTGGTTCTTCAGCTTCAGCTTCGACTTTGGCGCGAAGGGTAGGCCACCTGCACCAATTTCTCTGCAGCAGTTCTACGAGCTCTGTGAAAAGAGCGGGCCGCCGGACAACTCCTCAGCTGGTAAGGCTACTGGTGATCTTATCGTACAACTCAAGGTCAGTTTGGAGGATGGTGCATTCGCGATGCCGTCCGAGGACAAGAAGCCAGCGACCCCGAGTTCGCCAGAAGACGCAGGTACCTTGGTCAAAGCAGACAAGACCCCAAACCCACCCGACGACACCGGGGCTGGCGCAAAATGGTTTGTCAAAGGTGGTAGCTTCAGCTTCCGAGTATCTTCCGTTTTTGCCCTCACGGAATCGTTCATGGAGACAGAAGACAGCGCGCAACGAGACAAGGACGGCAACATGCTATCCCAGGAAGAGCAACTTAAGAAACCCAC
Source organism: Clohesyomyces aquaticus (assembly GCA_002105025.1). NCBI lineage: Eukaryota > Fungi > Ascomycota > Dothideomycetes > Pleosporales > Lindgomycetaceae > Clohesyomyces > Clohesyomyces aquaticus. Next base: position 70,275 of record MCFA01000049.1, read on the forward strand.
GCTTATGAAGGAAGTCCTTCCCAAGCCAAGTACTTCACATCTGTCCTCCATGCCGATGCAGCTCTCTGCCGAAAAGGACGGGCCTAATGGCATTGTTTCCAAGCTAGTCATCAGCATCAGGGACGTGGACGAGGCAGACCATGAGATCAGCATCTCCGACTTCAAGCCTTCGTTCGTCGTCAAACCCATGGCTCAAGCGCTGTGGGCCGATCCGGTCTCGGCTCCACCTGATAGACTTTCTGCCGACAAGGGAACTATCGACCTGCCCATGGCAGTGACGCTCGAGGCTCCGGACCCGGTACTTGCTCTCGCAAAGGTGCCGGCTTTCAACGCTACAGATATGGCAAAAGCGTGCGCTGGTGAGTAATCTGAGTACTGAATTGATATGTATTCAATTGACTCTGTGCAGGAGCAAACCAGATCCCGGGGCTCCCGGCAGTTACCCAAGCCGAAGTCCTGCCGTTGGTAGACGACGACGTCAGCCCGCTTGCCGAAAAGTGGGCTGGCACGAAGCAGACGTGGATTGACAGCAGCACGCAAAATCTCGAGCTGGCCAATACCATCAGTGCGTTGTGCTCGTCGGTTCTTGGTTGGGAGAAACTGGCCGAGGAAGCGGCAGGACCAACCGTAGGAACCGTTCCTGCGGTGGCAGACTCTTGGAAGTTGCCAGTGAAGCTTCCGGAGCGACTGGTAAGGGGTACGAAGAGGGAGGATGTGGGTATTCAGGATGGACTGGAGAACTTCTACCTTGAGCTGCCGAGGATGACTGTTGCCGCTGCTTGATTTTAATTTGCTAAAGAAGGTGTATGTAGACCAATATGGTCTCTGTCATTCATTTACAATATGCTAGTACAATTTTTCACATAGCACTTAGATCTACATGCTGAAACCAATACTGCAGATCTCGGGCATACTCTTGTGCTGTCATCCCCTCGGATATGCGACTGCATTTCCCAAAGTTCACATCCAGGTCTTCTCGAATCCTATCCAACGAGACATCGTCCACGCCGACGGCCCAGTACCAGATCTGGCTCCAATCCCTTATAACAGGGTCATGGTAGATATAAGGCGTCAAATCTATTCCCACGAGATGGTTGTGGTGCTCGAAAGAATGCTAGTCGAAAAGCTGGACTGTGTAAGCTTCTGGGAGAATTGGGAAGGGTTGGCCGAATTCCTCGGGCTCACAACTGAGAAGGGGTGCTCTCCGCGCGCATGTGGGTTGGAAGATTGCGAGAGGTTTTTGGCTTTTGAAAAACCCTTTTGTTGAAAAACAATGAGCTGACATGACAAAAACCGTGAGCATTATGGCAGGAAAGCGCACCTTTCGGACGGGTTGCCAAGTGTCCAATATTGATGTTTGTAAGTGTAAATATTGACAGGAATGAGGAGCGAAGCGGATTATTGAGGGAATGCCGATGATCGAGAGGTTGATGGGGTCGACGTGGCTTCATGATGAAGCTAAAGGGATTTGAGGCAGTGTCAGCCTTTGGGAGGCGCAAGCCACCCGAGACATCCCATCTGACACAACTAGAGTGACCACTTTTTGGACCACCACGTGAAAACCCATATAATCAAGTTAGGCAGCTATCTTCCTAGGCTAGCAAGTCTGTTGGTGTAAATGAATCCTTCCAGGTAGACCATATGTTCATAATGGTAAGTTGCCACGGCCAGTCGACTCTTTCTACGAATTGAGCGTCAGGAAACAGGGCGCTACGACACTACCTCGTTGCGTTCCAAGGTTCATCAACCGTTAATATGGGGGTGGCTTCATGCGTGTCCAAATTGTTGATCTAGTATTCAACTCCTCAATCCGCTCTAGTTTAGGAGAAAATGACAGGTCTACCAGCGAGGGTAGGCACCGCCACGATTTTCGGATCGTTCTGTTATAATAGCATCTAAAACACGAACTACTTCTCTAATATCTCAAACATAGATAACACGACGGATAGCAAGTAAAGGTGAACCGCGAGGATGCTCAAGGGTATTCACAACGATAAGCCCCAATATCCCAATAAAAGAACAACCTACAACCCATCAAACTAACATTCCCAACTTTTCCCATCCACAAACGCCCAACCAAAGCCAAGATTCCTACCCTTCTCGTTTCCCTACCCGCACGACACAACCGTCCCTACCACCCCCTCCTCTTCCCCCTATTCTCAGCACTCCTCTCCTTCCGTTTAACCTTCAGCACCTCATGCCTCCTCCTCTTCTCCTTCTCGCTCTTCTCCGGCATACTAATCGCCTCAACCGCCCTCTTCATCCTTCTCTCCTCTCTGCGCTCCTTGACTCCTTTCTGCACCTCCTGCATGACCTCCAAGTATTCACTCGTGCCCATGCGTTTCTGCAGCAGATTCATAATCTCGCGCGCCTTATCGATCAAGCCTTTGTACGTGTCGTTGAAGGCAGGGTCGCTGGATCGCGGATGTGTGGTTGTTGGCGAGGTGAGCGTGTGTAAGGTTGTCAGGAGGTGTGGGAGAGCGGAGGAAATGGAGTCGATGGTGAGTTTGCCTGAGAGAGATTCGAGTAAGGTCAAGACAGATGATTTGGGGAACAAGGATGCGAGTTTCAGGATCTTGGTTTCGCGGCGGACGAGTCCGCTTAATCGGACCACGAGACGGTGTATCGCGGCTGGAGGGGTAGAGCGAGGCTTGGAAGCTGGCGGCGGTGGCGAGAAACCGGTGAACTCGTCCTCCAACGCGGCGTCGACATCCTTGCTCCCCTCACCTTCTTGATTGCCTTCCAGTGTGCCTTCTTCGGCTTCGTCCTCATCGCCTCCTTTTTGCCATTTCCATCTTGCGCCATTGGCAGCCAGGCATCGTGCCAAGAAAGCCAGGTTCCGAACACTCTGCGCACAGAATTCTTCTGTGATGTTGGGAATGAAGAGATTCTTCAGGAACGCATTCGTGAGTTGGATCATTTCGTCTTCGCTCAATTGGAGTCCCCGAGATCCTACAAGTGGAAGAGTGCCCAACCCCCCGTCACCGTTAGTGGTTGCAAAATCGGCGAAGTATGTGCCAACAAGCTTCGCAGCAGCGAGTTTGACCCAGGCATGCGGGTATGAGACGCAAACCTGTATCAATGTCCAGAGATCGGCCTTGTCGGGTGAGAGAGTCGCTTCTGGCGAGGATTTGCAGAGTTTCGAAAATACCGTGAGTGAGTAGTAGATGAGTTCCCAGTCGTCCGCGTCCCTCCGCTTGAGGCACTCTTCCATCGTGGACTGAAGATGTTCAAGCACAAAAGCTCGTTCTTTCGGTTTGGTTTCCTGTGCCTCAAAATATAGACCCCAGCATTGAATGGCGAGCCGTTTCAAGCCGGCATCATCGTCTTGCTCTAACCAAGCGCGAAGATCGGACAAGAAGCCTTTTGTTTTCTCCGAGTCGGCCCGTTCAAAGACCTTTTTCACAAGAGCTCCAGCCATTGTGCGACAATCGCTCGAATTGTCATTGGCCATGGAGTGGAGAAGAGGGATGAACATGATTCCAAGGACGTCTTGTAGAATGTTGTCTCCCACCTTGGTAAGTACCAAGTTCAGGGCTTCCATCACAGACTGTCGCCCTTCCACATGATCGTACCTCAAATTCCGGATCAGGAATTCTAATTGTTTGGTGAAGCGGTTCTTCGCTTGTGGATAATCCATCAGGAACTGGAAGTAATGACTTCTTGCGACATCCCGCGCGGATCGCGTGTGATTTGTCACCATCATCTCTGCCACTTTGTGCATCACCTCATAGACCTCGGTGATGACAATCTTGCGGTTCATGATTGCCCTGAGAAAGGCAAAAGTAACACCTTGTCGATCTGGCTCATCGAGATCCGGGAGCATTCGCTTTAGTAAAAGGGCGAGGTCGCGCTCTTTGATCGTAGCGTTGGGTCGATCGCGGAGGATAGCGGCAATCAACTTCAGCGATGCCTGCGCGAGCTCCGTGTTGGTCGATGGCGCATTTCTAATCGTGCGAACGGCTTCCGTGACATAGACGGGGCAATCGCTATCCATGCTCGGTAGAGGTACCTTGATGATTGTTGTGAGGAGACGAATCGCTGATATTTGAACCTCCTCCTGGCCTTGAACCATTGCGTCGCCCATGACTGGCAAGAAGCCAGTAAGATTTTGGGGCGTCTGCAGCTCCTCGTGTTTCCGGAGAACGTTCCGCAGAACGTCCAAGGAGAATCGAGTGATTTTGTAAATGTGGAACGAACTGGACCCTCTCGCGCCTGATTTAGCGGCGTCCCGCATGTTAATCAAGTATCTCCTATTTTTAGAGTCTTCTTGCTTGGATCCTGGGTTCGCGTTTGTTTTATAGACTTCTTGGATCAACTCATAGCAGAAGACCAGAATGTCTCTATCCTTGACAGTGGGGTTCTGTAGAATGCCCAACCCAATCCGTCTAAGTAATTCATCAATCTTCTGCACCATTTTACCATTGAGCCTCTCAAGTAGGAGCGATTTGATTGGCCATATGAGCTCGGCAAGATGGGCAGGGGTTGCGGACCGCGCGATGATGTCCATGGAGTCGTAGCTTTTGCTGCTCTTCACTTCCTTCATCTTACTGATGTATTCTTCGGCGTCCTTTTCTTGTCCAGTGATTCCAAAGATGTCGTCCATGATGACATCGACAATCTCGGGAAGGCAGTAGTCCAAATCACCGGGCCTCAACTGATCAGCCATTTTGACCAAAATATGGTGCAATGTGAAAGATAGCACGTGCAGCTGATAGCCTCGTTGGAGTGCGGTGCGGAGAGACTTTAGAATAATTCCCAAGTAGGAGCGGCCGGCCAAAGTCGCAATCTCGGAGAGCGTGTTCCTTGACATGTCTCGGCCGTCTTGCGAACGAGACTTCAATATGTGGCAGATATCTAGTAAAACCGCAGGAAGTCGTGCCTCGATCTCGGGTGTAGGAAGAACCAGGAGAACTTTTGTGATGGCAACGGCAATTGGGGCTCGAAGGCTTACTGTGGATTCATCCTTCTTGTGCAGGAACTCGGTCAGGGGGGGGAGGAGATGATTGACGAGGTCCGCCGTGAGTTTCTCTTGTCGCGGAAGCGTTCGTGCCAGAGCACACATAATCGAATCAACTTCCATCACATCTTCGATGTTGACGGCCGGCTCTGGTACTTCTGGCTCGCTGGCCTCGTTTGTGGTATATCCCTTGAGGCGCCCCGCCTGGCTCAGACTGTCCATCATGCCTCCGACAAGCTTAATGAGGGTCTTCTGCATTTCTTCCTTAGTGATCAAGTGGTCAATGTACTTCTTCAAGAGCGACCGGAATTGAGGCCATTCAAGCCACTGAGCCAAGGCACCGATAGTCTTAATGGATTCGCCTGCGAGGTTGTTTGCACCCTCGTCTTCGGCTTTGTTGAATATGAAATGTTCCAACAGAGGAATCAACATATGGCTTATGTTCTTGCTTTGGAGCTGCGGGGCATTCGATGCAAGCCTGCGCAAAGCTCGGAGACGGCGGTGGCCCTGAATGTGCAGAACATTGTTGAAGAAGGATGACTCTTCCTCCTCAGAGAGGAGCACATGTAGATCAGAAACCGGTGGCCAATGTGAGTAGGTCTTGACAAGATGAGCCAAGACACTCACAAACTCAACCCTGACCAGCTCGGAAGATTCCTTCACGCCATTCTGTATGCCGGGCAAAATGGCAGAAGTTAACAGCGTTTTGAAAGCTGGGTCTTGAACTGACGCGTCAATGAACCGACGGAGGGAGAGAGAAGCATTGACTCGGATGTTCAACTCATCATTGTCCTTGATGTAGTACAACATGTTGTAGATGAGGGGTTTCCATTGCGTGGGTGAGAAGGACAGAGGCTGGTCCTGCGTTATGGTGGCGAACGCACTGGAACGGCGGTCGAAATCTGGTTCGTCCAGTCTTGAAACGGAGAAAGCGTTCAAATCTTGACAAAGCCTAGCCACGGGTTGGAGATCTTCGTGGTGATTAGAGAGATCCTGCATAATTTCACACAGAGTCGACCGCGTCGGCCGATCGTTGAAGTAGGAAAAGAGCGTGGAAACCGAATCGAACGCATCCTCAAATAGTTTATCGAGGTCTGCCTCGTCACACCGTGGAATGAACTCATGCAGGATCCTGAGCAGGCCGAGTTTCGTGTGTGCATTGACACGCTTGGAAGGCTGCCGGAGCAGGAATGTGGCGATCTCGAGCACGTTGTTGGCCTCTGTTGAGCCGACCACATGAGGCGCTAATTCCGCGACTGTCTGTACCCCGGATTCGAGTAGATCCTTACTTGGACTCTTTCGGAGGAGCTCCCCAATTTTGACGAGGAAGACGTTTGCGTATGGTAGGAGAATCGAGGAGTGGATCCGGTTCTTTTCGATTTTGGTGGCGACGGAGTCAGAGGAGGCTCCAGAGGCGAGAGCGATAATGGGTCGAAGAACTTCGTTCAGGACAAATCTCTTGACCTCGTCTTTGGCCGATGGAATATCCAAGCATTCTACGACTCTCACTAAAATATCGGAGTTGTACTCAACGAGATAGGGAGCGATCCGGACTGACTTGGACCATGCCGCAAAAAGCCGCAAGAGACCAGAGACGGACTGGGCGGTCTCAATGGGGAATTGTTCCAACCTCGGATTGACAAGTTCCTTGACGATGGATGGAATGTACAGACCCCATGAGAATTCCGGACAACTCTCGAAAAGGATATTCAAGGAATGGAAACCCCTCTGCCGAATCGTCTTCGACAAGGATAGTTGGATGTTTGCGGAATCCTCCGCATCCGTGGTGGTCGTGGACAATGCTCGAGATGCTTTGATCAAGCAGTAGAGAAGCGGATCGGTGATTGACGCTGTCAGGGGAGTGAGCGTCGTCTTCAGTGTATTGAGCATGTCCTCAAGCATATTCAGCATGCCCAGCTGCTTTCGTAGACTCATCGGATCCTCTCGAAAAAGGGCTTCGTTGATGTTTCCATCGAGGTCGAGGACGGATATATCGCCCAATGCACCGAATGCGATGCTCAGAAACTGCTGGATAGCTGATTGTTCAAACCTTGTCAAGGCGATGAACACGGCTTTTCGCTTAGCCTCCTGGCCTCTATTACCGCTGATAACCTTGCCATATAAAAGACGCAGAATGACCGGAAGTAATTGATCCCGATGCTCTTCCCGAAGGTGGCTCTCCTCTTCATCGACGTCCATGAAGACAGATATCTCTTCTCGAAATCGAGCATCGTCAAGAAGATTAAAGAGGTTCTCTTGATACCGGATTATCGCGGGGTCTTTCCATGTCAAAATAGCTCTGAGGGCAGCCTTTTGAATATCGACATCGCCATTGCTCAGAAGCGCAAGCAATGCAGCGTGGACCTCGGCAGTTCGGTATAAAACTTTGGGATTGGTGAATTTGGCAAATATGGAGAGCAATGCTTTTTGATCCTTCCTTGACCAGCTTAGGGCTTCGGGTTGACCAGAGCCCTCCACAGCTTCAGCCTCAGGCAGACCCGCAGTTGGCTGGTCCAGAGCCCAGGTGAGAAGAACAGGGACCAAAAGTCGAGAGCGCTTCTCTGCAACTTGAGGTATGGTATCCAAGACGCGCAGGCTTTGCGATCGGCTGAGGGAGTTTATGAAACGAACTCTGCGGTGCTGGGTTTCAAACGTGGTCAGGAGTCGTTCGTTTCCCAGCTCGGAGGGGGCTTTTAGTTCGGATAGCTTATCCTGAAGTTGCATAACATTTGTGCAGTCGTAATCGGTGGCACGTCCATAGTTCGGTCGGGCCGGCTGAGCAGTGGGAAGTGCAATTTCATCGTGATCGGGACGCTCGAGCCATTTAAAAGCTATGCGAGAAATGTGAGCCTCACCTGCCTTAGACTCACACATCTCTTTCAGAGCCGAACAAGCATCGTCCCATATCTGCGACAATTTGACATGTAAGAGACCAAAACAATAAGTCGGAAGGGCTTCTCCGACCCATTCATCAGAAGATACGGTAGGATATGCTTTTGCGAGTTGACGAATACGCATCGATACTGCGCGAACACTCTGAAGATCGAGAGGTGTCTGCTCGATCATCATCGCTATTGCAACGACATCTCGTAATTCTTCGGTTGAGGCTACGATACTTTCGAGGATCCCGAGGGCTGCGAGCCTTGCGTCGTGTGATGGAGAACCGAGGGCGTGCATTAAGGATTGTCTGAGGGATTCTTTGTCCGGGCAGTCGAAGTTGAATCGTCCCTTGCTGTTCTCTAGAAGAGATAGCAAGCCTTGCCAAAAGGGCACAGAATGGCCGAAAAGGGAAGAAGCCCGGCATAGTATCGGCCACACGGTGGAGACGCTGTCTTGGAATGCATCTTCCGCAACTAGGAATCGAAAGCCGTTGCCCAATGCGAGTGTATCCGCAGCCGAGGGTGATTTTGATTCGGTTGGTTGGATTGCGCGATCAAACGCTTTTCGCAAATTTCTCAGGGCAGCTTCCTTTGCATTGGAAGGGACGTTGAGAAGCCTCGAAGACTCCAGGAAAGCATTACATATATGGGCAGATTTCGCTATTTCTCCTTCGTCATGAGAAACATCGGTCAAATCCTCGAAGGACTGAATGATATTTGCGTACCATCGAGCCGACGGCTGAATGGAGTCTTTGGGCAACGAATCATTCTGGAATATCCGGGGCAGAATGGTACACAACTCCGGTCCACATTCGTGGGCCTTTTGGATCACGAATCTATCTAAGTGTCAGCATAGTAGAGCGAGTAACTCGTAACATTGGACATACCGTTTGAAGTACGGGAGTAATAGGCTCTGGAACCTCTCGGGGCCCAGTTCCGCAAATATGTTGGAGAAGATTAAAAAGTACTCCTGCCATTGACTCTGGGTTAGTGCGTCAAGAATATGAACATGCTGGATGGCGAGCTCTAGTGGGCAATATTGGAACACCACAGCAATTGTGGACACGAGATCCCGCATATCTGAAGAGTGAAGTTCCGATGAACCATCCACGCTTTGCACAAGAGAGCCAAGCGCAGCTAAGACAGGCCGCCAGTCCAGGAGGCGTGAACCCCCCCGAACACCAACCATGACAAGTAATATGCGCGAGGAAAGTCCTGAGTAGATGGGGTTCGAGGAAGTGGCTTTGATCTGAGAGATGAGGACATCCACCAATGGCTGGAAGTTTTCGGCATCTGAATGATGAATGACTGCGGTAAGGACTCCCGTGACAACCGACTCAAGGGGTGGGGTGAGGAGCGCGCCGTGTTCTTTTGCATAGGCCTGAGACAGCATTTCCTGCAAGATGACCACGGCACTCGAGTGTAGGCCACGCTGGACCCCCTTGATCGAGTCGGCAAAAAGAGCCATGAGGCCGTGGCGAAACTCGGAGTCTTTTCCGCTTTCCTGCGTCGCATGCAGCTGTTCTGAGATGTGGTGCATTATATTGTGCAATGGGGATCTGTCCCTGTGGTAGCCAGCCCCGGCTTTGCGCACCAAGAAGCTGAGCGATTCAGCGGCGAACCTTGTGACGAAGGCTTTCTGGTGTTCCTTCCCAAGCAGCGGAGCCATCAAGTCGAACAGCGGCCGCAGGTCCGGGACCAAGAGCCGGGAGAGGTATTTAAACAGCCACGCAAGGCAGGTGAAGCTCCACTCAATCACAGCGGCGTCTTGATGCTTCGCGGCCAACTTCGAGACTGTCCTGACCACCCTCTCAAAGTGCTGCTCGAACCGGACGCCCAGATCATGCGCAAAGTGAGCCGTAAGACTCAGCAGAGGCTCTGCACTATAGGCATCTCCCTTTTCGATATATTCGACGAGCAAATCGAGTATGCGACTGTTGTGGTGCAGAATCTGCGGGAGGCTCTCGCAGAGCGGGGCAACTTGGCGGGCGAATTTGGCGAAATTTTCCGAGAGGTTGAGCTCTCTCCATTCCGTGAGCGAGTTCTTGAAGTGGGAGAAGGCCGTGTCTAGCTCAGCGTCGTCCAGAATGGTGCTGCGGCCGCGGCGGATGGGCTCAATCTTGAGCTTCGAGATGCGCTGCGAGAAGGGTTCGAAGCGGTGGTTCCGTGATGAAACGGTGCCGCTTTTGGGTCTTTTGGATGTTGGCCTTGCGGCCGGACCGCGCGACATGGCTGTCATGATATCTGGTGGTCAGAGTTGAGATGTGAAGTGGAGTGGGCGGACGTCCGCATTCTCCAGGAATTTTCGAAATGCCAAGATTTCGCGCGGCGGCGCTTTGCCCGACTCGCCGACGCCGACGTCCTCTCGAAAAAGACGACACTAAACAACTGGACATCGCCAAAGCACTCGGCCTCGCAATGGCGTCCAAAATGTAAGTCCTTCAGTGCAATTCCTCGCCCTTTCGACTTAACTATCTAGTTGGATGCACTAACTTGCACCAGTGTCGTCGTTGGAGACGTCAACGGCCAATTCCCCAGTCTTTTCCAGAAGCTGGCAGGGCTTCATGCCAAGAACAACTTTGCCTTTGCACTAGTGGTAGGCAACCTCTTTGCAAACCCCGAGACAGCCAGTGCGGAAGAGGAGTTGAACATCCAGTCCCTCATCGATGGAAAAATTGCCGTCCCCTTGACGACCCATTTTGCTTTTGGCAGCCACGCCCTTCCCCCAGCTATCGTCCAAAAGCTAGAATCATCAGATGATGAAGTCTGTCACAATCTGTACTTCCTTGGAAAACGGAAGGTAATGAAGACTTCTGAAGGAATCCGGATCGTATGTCTCGGCGGCGAGCTTGACCCCAACATCATTGCTGGCGAGTCCAAGGACAAGTACCCTCCTTACTACAGCGAAACCGATGCCAAGATCCTTCGAGGAGCAAAGACTGCGGATATCCTCATCACCAATCAATGGCCTGCCGGTATACGAGCCCGTTCCAGAGTGGAATTTCATCCAGATGAAGAGCCACTTACACAGCAGTGCCTGGCCGATCTCTGCGCTACCATCAAGCCAAAGTACTACTTCTCAACCTCCGGCGAAACATTCTTTGAGAGGGAGCCATTCTTTCACACGCCCAGCGAGGAAACTGACGGACTATACCCCATTACACGATTCATCAGCCTAGCATCCTTTGGAAACACCAAGAAGCAGAAGTGGATCTACGCGTTCTCTCTCGACCCCACAGCCAGCCATCCGGTTGCGGTCCCGGCAGGCACAACCGCCTCACCTCTAAATCTGCCGGATAAAAAACGCGCCCCAGATCATTCCGAGTCATCGCACCTCGTGTACGAAGACCACGGCGGAAGGCGACCAAACAAGAGACGCCGACAGGAGCGGAGAGGACCACCAACGGCTGCAGAGTGCTTCTTCTGTTTAGCAAACGATAACATTGCAACTCATCTTATTACGTCGATTGGCGAGAGTTCCTACATGACTACAGCTAAAGGCCCTCTGCCGCTCTCGAGCACGTTTCCCAAGCTTGGCTTCCCGTGTCATTTATTAATCATTCCCCTGATACATCAACCAACGTTGGGCTCGATAGAAGAGGACGAACGAAAAGACACTTATGTAGAGATGCAAAAGTACCGCTCTTCGATGAACAAGATGCTCAAGACTCGCGGAGAGGGTGAATACGGCTCGGTGACATGGGAGGTCAGCAAGTCGAGCCTTCCGCACACGCATTGGCAATATCTCCCGGTGCCCGCTGATTTTGTGCGTAAGGGACTTGTCGAAGCCGCATTCAAGGTGCAAGCCGAGCGGATGAGTTATCCGTCGTTCAAGAAAGAGGATGTTGGGGATGGTTTTGAGGAGTCGAGTGACTTCTTCAGAGTGATGATATGGAATCCCGATCATCCCGAGGAGCAATACTTGAGCTTTATCCTACGATTTGACGAGAATGTTCGGTTCACCCTTCAGTTTGGACGGGAAGTCATGGCGAAGCTTGTGAAACTCGACTCTCGGACCGATTGGCACAACTGCGGTCAGACGCAACAACAGGAGGAAGCGGATGTGGCCGGGTTCAAAGCAGCCTTCAAGGACTTCGACTTTACAGAATATTAAGAAGACCGCCGGAGAAAAGATACGTATGCTGACTTTCAGAAAGTCATCAAGGTTTGCCTGAAACAAGAATAACAACAGAATGCCATCAGCCAAGATCCTCGCCGGCATCGCTCTCACAGTACAACGTCGGACAGGGACCGGAGCAATCCTGTCCGAGCATACCCCCTGACGCAAATCAGGGTCCATTCAACCTGCTCGATGCGGTATTTTACAAAAGGTGTCGATTACGGCACTAAAGGGTTGGCACAGGAGGCAACGGTCTAGCCGGGTCTGACCAAGGCCAGATTACCAAGATTCTGGGATCGCAGTGTTGGACGGCAACAACAGTATCGTTTTCAACAATGCAGAAAACCACAATTTGCTGCGAAAGTTTGGGGTCAGATGAAGATGAATACGAACTATCTCGCTTTTGGTTTTTGAGGTGAATGTCTTTGTCTTGGCACTGCCTTTTCGGGCCAAGACTTATTCTTGGCAGCGGCACCAACACGGGCTCATGTATGTCCAGGCAATTTGGTGCTCTGGTGACTCTTCATCATCTATTCGTCTGTCAAATATCTTGGTACAAAGCATTCTCTTACGTTCTCGCTGACCGTCATCTCCCACATAACATCAGAACCATGAACACGATACCGAACACTTGTCTTTATTCGCTCCTCATGCCCCTCCGGTCATCCCACTAGAACATCAGAACTCCGCGCCGAACCGCCTGGGATACAAGTGCTGCAACAGGGTCTAAGTCTTTCTCCCGAAACGCAGAGGCCAATCACGACAATGATCGACAGCAGCCATTTTAGCCCGAGCACCAATGATAAGCCGCGATAAGGACACTCCCCTCCAACGTCCATCACTGACAATCCCCCGAGGCGCGGAATACCACCATAGTGCACTATAGGTGCCGCAAGACACTGCAGGTAGGTCGGCCCCGACGTCGTTTCTGGAAGCTGTGAGGTTGAACGGCGCGCTTGCAGGTTTTGGTCTTGGGAGAATGACTTCCAGGTACAGTGACAGGCACGGCGACCATGGAGTCGCTTGCTACTGCCAGGTGCGTAGATGATGTGCAAGGCCATGGGACTTGGCTGATCCTGGGACCTTCCACTTTGAGGGTAAGTTGTAGAGTGAGCTCCGCGATCACAGCACGCGTGGCTTCGTTACTGGTGGGTAGTTGTTCGACTGGTCTCTTCATCCCTCTCTCGTTAGTAAACGCGATACATATAAAGGGTGGCGGATCTCCACGTCCTGAGAGTACTACTCTCATCTCAACGGGAGGATTCGTCGCTACCGCAGGTCTTATTTCTCGGCACTGGGCGCTTGATACTTGGACTTTACCTTTTAAGTCGATATCTCGTCCAACTTCTTCCGTTCTTCACCCCAATACCCGGATTCAATATGAAGACCTTTATCCTTCTGGCCTCGGTCGCGCTCGCCGCCGCCCTTCCGGCACCCATTCCTACACCCCCAAACATCCCCTCAACAACAACTGCTAAGAGCCAACTTGCCGGCCTCACGGTTGCCGCACAAGGCCCTCAGACCGGATACTCACGTGACCTGTTCCCTCACTGGATCACTCAGAGCGGGTATGTCTTCTTGCCAGATTTGCCGGCCTACCAAAAGTGTTGTGTATAAAACAGGACACTGATAGTAATCCAGAGCCTGTAATACACGTGAAGTCGTACTAAAGCGCGACGGCACAAACGTCGTGCAAGATTCATCCTGCGCAGCGACGAGTGGAAGTTGGTTCTCGCCGTATGATGGCGCGACATGGAGTGCAGCGTCTGATGTGGACATAGAGTAAGCCCCACTCAAAATCTCTTGATCTGGGATTTGTAACTAACGTTATGCAGCCATATGGTTCCCTTGAGCAATGCTTGGAAGGTAAATCTCAAGCTTCTTCCCTCCTTCGTATCTTCGAAATACACGGGTCTATCCAAATCGTGTCTCGCCTCCAACGACACAGAACACACATGACAGCACAAATCCCTAGAGCAAGATCCTTAGCTAACAATACCTAGTCCGGCGCCGCAGCATGGACAACCGCCCAACGCCAAGCCTTCGCCAACGACCTCACAAACCCGCAACTCATCGCCGTGACGGATAACGTGAATCAAGCGAAGGGAGATGCCGGACCAGAGTCTTGGAAGCCACCACTAAGTAAGTTGAATCTATGTCCATCCATATAGCGAGAATTTGGATACTGACGAGTTTGTGTGTGCTAGCTTCATATTATTGCACATATGCCAAGATGTGGGTCAAGGTGAAGAGCGTGTATAGCTTGACGATTACGTCGGCAGAGAAGAGTGCTTTGACGAGTATGTTGAATACTTGTTAGAGATGGATCAGGGGTTTGGGAGGCGATATGGTATGGACGGGGTATGGATAGTGTGGCGAGTCAAGTGGATTTCAGCACAATTGATCCGCATTAGTACGAATGCATCTTGATGAAATAAAATACACATTTGAATTCAAGGAAACAGTTCCATTAAAAATTGAAAGGGGGTTGGCTGGTCACTGATCTCATACTGCACCGGCTTCTGGCTATGTTTCTTTTGGGATAGAGAATTTTACCTCGAGGAAACCGGGAAGAAGCTGACACGAATGTCAAAAACTAACACCTCTTCATTAGAATGGCTAAGTGCAAGGACTTGTTTAATATAACCACACATGGGGGAATACCACAAAATATTGCACAACAAAGTCCGCACCATGCATCATTGCATCTCCAAATTGGTGCAGGTATATATTTCGTCTCAATCTGCATCCGCATATGTGCCCTTGCGCTTTTGCGTTGACCGCTAAATTGATACATTATCTGATCCGATCCTGGTACAACCTGCCTGTACACATGTGCGCCGTCCATTAGACCATTTTGCTCGACAGACAGACGAGTCGCCATCCGTCATCGGCGACGACATAAAGAGATAAAAGGAAACAAAACGCCTTGGACCCTCCAATTAATTCAAGCCAACTACCTTCCCCCACCAATCTCATAAACCGGCTGATGCTGGACCGGCTGTCCCGGCTGTCCCTGAGCCTGCTGCCCCGGTGCTACAGGCATACTGATAGCATCAACCTCATGTGCTCCACCCTGCGGCTGCTGATACTGTCCAGCCGGCGTCATCGGTGCGGGCGACTGGCTCGGCATAGGCGGCACCTGCCCTCCATTTGGGCCCGCATAATACGGTTGCACGTATGGCGGGGCCGGGGTCGGCGGATTCGAGACCACAGGCTGTTCGTGGACGTTTTGCTGGTAGTTGAATTTCTGCGGCTCAGCTTGGGTTTGTTGGTAGTTGGGTTGGGGGGACATGGGTTGGGCCATGGGTTGGGCGGGTTTGAAGTATTCGCCGTTGGCGGGTTGCGGGGTCTGTGGCATGGGCGGTTGCATTTGGTTCATTTGTTGTTGCTGCATGGCAGGGTTGTATTGGGATTGAGGCCGCGAGGCCTGGGCTGCGGCAATAGCTGCTGTGTTTGCAGCTAGGGCTTTCTTCTTCTTCTGCTTGAGGCAGCAGAATATAATGAGGCCGGCGATAGCAGCAAAGATGATAAGTGCACCAATAGCAACACCAGCAATCAGGCCGATGGAAACGCCCTTCTTCTTCTCCGTCTTAGAACCCCCGCCACCGTAGTTGTTCCCGGCCGGGGATGTCGGGCTAGAGGAATCTACACTCGTGTCCGTGGCTCCGTTGCCGCCAGCGGAACTGGCAGCTGCAGCGCCGCCCCAGCCGGTGACTGCGTTTCCGGAAAGCGTGGATAGAGAGAGCGAGGTCGAGGATGAGAAGATCGTGTCCGTCGCGTCGAAGAAGATGGTTTCGTATGTGGACAGGATGTCGCTGGTGCAGCCAAAGTCCTTGACGCCGTCGCCGGGGTAGGTCCACGTTACGCAGAAGGGAGATAATGCGTCGGTACATTTGCGGATGAAAGTGTTTGACTTGCAGGCAGATCCGCAACTGCCGGCTGTGACGGCGTCGTAGTCGACGCATTTCGTGGCCCACCCGCATTTCTGGAAATCGGAACCGTCACAGCAGCCGACGGCGCCGATGGAGGAAGAGGAGTACATTATACATGTTCTGCCGATGCCGCACGTGACGGGGAGGTCTGTTGAGGATGTTAGTCTCCGTTTGAAGTACAGTGGAGTGAGGACCTTTGAACATACCCATATCATTGCTGTAGAAGCCACATGTCTCCGAACCCAACACCCTCTTCTTCAACTCGACAATGGAAGGTCCCTTGGTAGGCACCGGACTCATTCCAGTCAGAGCCCTCGTAGCCTCAGTAGGAGCCGGGCCGCCAAAAGCGACACAATTGGCAGCAGGCAGCAGTGCCAGAGCGCTGATCAGGATGCCCGAGTACGACATCTTGGAATTAAGTACCGTGATGGTGGTGAGAATTACAAAACAGCTACAAGAGAAGTGGAGAAAAAACGAGTGACTGTAGAAAGTGAACCTTTGGGAGTCGAGGGGAAGGCAGGAACACGATAACCCTCCTCTGGGGCGGTTGCCCTAGGTTAAAGCAGATCCTCCTCTCGTATGGAGGAGGCTTCGAGCTGAAAACCTTGGAGACACGCCCATACACCCGTGTATCACGAACCGGGCAATGCGAGGTCCGCGACCCACGAATTGGGGAAAGACCCATCGGCATTCGACAAGGAAACGCTGCGGCGGTGGTGGCTCAACTACTTCCGCCCCAGGAATCCCCTCTTCCAGACTGATTTGGCGGTGCAGTGGTGATGGTGATGTGGCACAGGGGAAGCATTCTGGCGAATCAAGGGATCAAGGGCAGAAAGATGACCCGATTCAAGCCTGAGATCGTTATGCATAAAAAATTGGCGAGGTGCCACGAACGAAGAAGTGGGGTGGGCGTGTATCAAATCCCGAGGACAGCTGAAGAAGGTTTGGCTGTCTGGCCTATCAGATCAGCGCGCGTCGACAAAAGCAGTGTGATAAGACGAGAACGGGAGATTTGCGGCTAAATTTGCGGCTTGACCCCTGCATCTTAGGGTTTCAAAATAGTAATTCTTAATTTCTTGCCAAAGGCTTCGCTCGGGGGGCTTATTTGTTGGGTTTTCCAAGATGTGAGGCTCCGATGAATTGTTGGTTGCAAGTCGTGCTGGGCGCAGAATCGAAAACAAAACTCTTCCATCCCTCGAACACCAGTCGTTCACACTGGCGCTATTCAAATCAATTCTTACCTCTTCCTCTTCCTCTTGCTCTTCATCTTCATCTTCATCTTCATCAACATTTCGAGCCAACAGCAACAGGGCCCATATTGCCCTCTTGCTTCTTCAAGCGCTCGAAGAGCTGGACAAACGCCGCTGGCTCCTGCGCTCCGCCAATTTCAAACCGATCATTGATCGTAAAATTCGGTACTCCACTGATGCTCTGCTCATACGCATCCTGGACCTCTTTATCAACCTCTGGGCCACCCTTCCCACTATCCAACCATTCTTTGACTTCCTTCTCCTCCAGCCCCGCCTTAACACCCGCCTCGATCAAAACTTCCCTATTGGTGATATCCCTCTCATTCTCAAAATACGCCGCAAATAGCTCCTCAATAACCCTCGTCTGCACCTGCGGCCCTTTCGTCTTCCCCAGCTGCACCAGCCGATGCGAGTCCCTTGTATTCCCTGTCTTGCCTCCGAACTTGAAATTGATGCCGTCGGCGCGACCCAGGTCTGCGAGCCGCTGAAACATCATCTGTACGCGTGCTTCGCCGAACTTGCTGTTGTAGTACGCGAGCTTGTCGATGCTTTTTGGAGCATCGGGGTTTAGGTAGAAGGGGTACCAGGTTGTGCTGAAGGTGTCGTTGGATTCCGGATGCTTGGCTTTATATGCTTCGATGCCCTTTTCGAGCCGCTTTTTCCCAACGTAGCACCATCTGCGGATTTGTTAGTGGTAGGTACGGAGTAGGTAGAGTTGGGTTGGATTGGATTGGGCTGAATGCTAAGTCTTGGCAGCACGATTCGTAGATACTTACGGGCATACGGTGTCGGACACGATCTTGATATCGAAGGCAGTCATTCTGATGACGGTTTGTCTGAGAGCCAGGGTGAATTCTTCGCTTCACTTTGCGATAGCCGGATCTGATCTGCTGGGTCACAATGTCTCTTATACGAAGTAGATTTGCATCGCTGCTGACAAATTCCCGATAGCGACAGAGGAATTGCGCACGCTTCCGGGCCGAATGGATTGCCGTCATCTTTCATGGCGATTCGACGCTTGGTCATGAATCGATAAGACGAGGTGCCGACCTCTGACTGATTCTCCGCGATCCGAGGTGGACACCTGGGCAACCATCTGCTGCAGGTCAGAGCGTTGGACAGGAAAGTGCACCGCCACAGCGCCAGCGCCACCTCAACCCTACAAAGGAGCTAGCATTTTTTGAGCAATACTCTTGGCCTTTGGCCTTCACCTTTTACACCTCGTTTAGTCGAGAAATAACAAGTACGCCGCGCACGGTTGTTTCGAACTTCGTAAACGCTGAGGCAGCCGCGTTCGATTATTTGTTACTGTTAAGTCGTAAAGTTGTGAATCAGCTCGCTCTCCGGGTTTAGTCCTAATAGATATTAGCACAGCTCGGAACCCGGAGATGACCCCGCCGATGGCGTAGCGCTAGCCCACCGTGCCCACCAACAAACCTCACCCCTGCGAGATACAGAGGAGGGACTTTTGTAGGGGAAACCCCTAAGAAAATATCAATCAGCTATCGCCGTTGTCCCTAGAGAGCTGCCAGGGCCACTTACCATATCCTTTACTCCGATCCGAGCCTCTATTGAGGTGCCTATTGACCCAGCGGTGGACGACTCTCCGAGCCCGGCGATTCACCTGGCACCAATTACTTATAATCGGGGTGGTGTTACAAGGTTGCAAATACCGTTGTTGAGGGAGGAGAGAGAGGGTACTAGTACGAGTCAATGGGAGGTAACGCCTGAGAGGATTATATTTGAGCGTGAAAGAGAGAGAGGGATTGGGGGGTACTTACCTCTACTAGCAGCTCCTCCATCGGCTCCTCCATCGGCTCCTCCATCAGCTCCTCCATCGCGAGCTGGCTCTATGGCCCCGCCTCCTATACCTAATGGAACTCGGGCTCCATCTGAAGCTCCTTCAACGGCAACAATCACACCAAATCGTACGCCGAGTGAGGCTCTGAGTAGAGCTCGCAGTAGAGCTCCGAGTCGAGCCCCTCTGTCAACTCCAGACGGTTATATCGACCTCACCAAACGTATTGTATGGACTGAGGAGAGAGACGAAATACTTATAGACGGGCTGCTCGACGCGCAGGCGAATGGACTACAGGCTGGCGGTAGTTTTAAAAACTCCGCGTATACAAAGGTCGTCGCGTTGTTTTACCAGGCCAAGCTACTAGTGAAGGCTACCCAAGTTATGAGCCGCGCGGAGGCCCTTAAGAAGGAGTATAACGCCTGGTACCGCATGTTTTTTGAGAACTCTGGCTGGGGCCTTCAAGACGGTTTGCCTGATTGTGATAAAGGAACTTTCGATGAGTACGTTGAGAAGAACCCAGAGGCAGCACAATTCTTCGAAAGGCCTATAAAATTCGATCAGCAATTGACGGCCATGTTCAAAGGTACTGGGGCTACTGGGGTGAGAGTGATTGACGCCAGGATGGGTGGGTAAGTACCAAAGGCTCGTCGTCGGTTGATTGTAGATGAATCCTCAGCGGAGAGCTCTACTGGAGGAGACTCGGAGACTACTTCATCAGTGCTCAATAAAATCCGTAAACGAGCTGCTTCGACGGCAGCAAAGGCAGAGGAGTTGCAGAAGGAGAAAAGGGCGCGCAATCGGGCGATCCAGAGCGTTGGAGATAGCTTGGGCGAATTGGCGTATCAATATGGGAAGATGAGGACTGCCTCCAGCCCTATAACCCTAGCCTGCTCCGCGGCGGAGAAGCAGTTTCAATACCTGCCTGATGCTGAGCTTGATTCTATCACTGAATTGTTCGAGAAAAAGCGTGAGACTGCGGAGAGATTTTGGGGCATGTCAGCGCGGAGAAGGGCGTTTTGGGCGAAGAAGCAGCTTAATAATATGGGTTACGACGGTAATCTCGTGTTGCTTGAAGGAGAGAGAGAGGTTGGGGGGCAGGCAGTTGAGCGTAGTGCTGGAGATGATCTGGGCCATGGCGGAGGGCGCCGCGAGGTTGCTAAGGAGACTTAAGTTGATGAGGGTTTGAGGTAATACGTAGGTAGTTCTCTAAAATACACTTCTTTCGTGGGAAATTTTGATTTTTTTAGAACTGTATACACTGTGGGGTAGGGATTGAGATGTAGGGACGACCTGCAGTTGGAATGGCGCCGTAACAGTTCTTATAGTTTATTAACAATCCACCGTCTTCTATACAGAGTTGCAACATAAAGTTAAAGACCTCAGGGTTCATGCGGGTAATATTCTTGAGCCGTCGGTCTCCGCCTTCTAGCAGCTCTTGCAGCTAGAGCTCTCCTCTCATCCCATCGTGGTACATGGCTCGTACGCCTGCTGGTACGTATCGATCGTCCACCTCCTCAAATTCTTCTGGGAGAGATAACACGGTAATGGCTGCCGAGAGCGCAGCCTGCAAAATCGCGTCGTCGGCTGACATGATGGTAATGAGAAGTTGACACTTGTATAGGCTTTGTGGCAGACAAAAATTGTATACAAAACCACCGCGCAATCGTCCTCAACCCCGCTGGCAGCTATGCCAAGGATCGTCGACGCGATGCTACAAATTGAGCTTGGAGCTGGCCCTTGGCGGCGCGCACAGACAGTTCGTTGCAAGAAAGCTCGAAAAAGTGGCCAACTCCAAAAACGATGAGCGATACCGTTTCTGGCGACTTTTTGTGAGTTGGGCGACTAAACGATAGGGGGAAATAACGAGGACTTGGCAAAACAAACAAGTTCGCATTACGAAATAACAAAGTTGCCGACTAAACGAGCTGATATTTACCATCTAAACAGCTGACAAACCAGCCGAAGCTGCTACGATTTTCGTCAACTAAACGAGCTGTTAAGCTGTCCTCGTGAAGATAGCTTTACAAATAGAGCGAATATAAAACATTGAGAGGATTGCTATAATGATATAACTAGGTGGAATTAGGATCATGTCTGCTACCTAAAACTACCTATTATCTAGTCAATCTAACTATGGTATTCCTCAAACAATCCCAGCTCCTTCGTAATCCTAACCCCAACCCCAACCCCAATGCGAGGAGCAGCAAGTTACTGTCAACACCAAATCAAGACGACCGTAAAAGTGCAATGTAGTACATTTCATATTCCACTGCGCCTTCCATGCAAATGCGCTATACGATCTCCAAGCTTACACGTTCGGCATAATGCATCTATAAAAATCTCGCGGGATTGCTTCTCTTGAGAACCAACGGATGTCTATGCACACTGGGCATCAGCCCCAGCCCAATCGCCCTCCGAATCGCCTTTGCAATCTTGCGCTGATTCACCGGTCGCAGGCCCGTCTGGCTAGAGTGCTTTATCCGGCCCATCTCGGTCATGTATTCGGACATCATTGTGAAGTTCTGCAGCCAGTAAGCTTCTATTCATATCGCCAGTATCTCCACGCGCACTCGGAATCAGGGAAGAGCCCACCTTGTATTCATTGACAGGATCAATCCCCAGCGTGTCAAACGCATCCGTCTGCGGTGTCTGCCGTCCAAACTTCCACTTCTTCTGCTCCGGCCCGGACAAATCGTGCGGCGCATACACGTCTCCCGCCTTCCATCTCCGGTGCACTTGCCGCGAGAAAGCGTCGATGCGGGCGGACTTGTCAGCTTCGGAGCTCGTGGTCCGCGTCGTTGGGAGCATCTGGTGGGCTTGTTCGAATCGGGGCGAGGGGGCGGGTTTGGCGGTGGGCGGGGGCGTCACGTTGGAGGGGTGGCTTCGCGTTTTGGAGATTTGCGCCAGGATTCCGAAGATGTCTGCGGGTTGGCGTTCAGAATGGTGCGGTGGAGCGGGGGAGTTGTGTAGGATTACCTTCTTCGCGCCTTCTGCTGGCGGAGGAGAACCCCCGCAAGCATTGGCTGGCTAGCCGTGTTGAAGGCCGGATTGGCAGTCGTGGAAGAGACATGGTGATTATTGAGAAGCGACTACCGGTGGCTGGATGCCGTCGCAGACGTGTGGAATGCAGCTCGGAAGACGTGCGCGATGGCTGGGCGCCAAGGCCTCTGCGGATTTTCCGTCGCCGTACGGAGTACCTCGATGCCGACTCTGTCCCCCGCGCTCCCTGATTCACAATCCCGCCATTGACTTGGCCAGCTCTCGCGGTGCCGCTGTTTTGTGCCCGTACGACCCATGGATTCCACTATTCACCCGTAGCCCCGTTCCGTCTGCTGCAATTGCACCTACAATCTCCCTCTTCCGCAATGCCGTCACACCTCACTCGCGTCGTCTTCCGCAGCATCATCGCCAATCGCCCCGTCCTGTATCGCGGCTGCCTGCAGCGCTCGGCTCGCCCGAGGATTGTCAGTCGCCATGGCTTGTCCATACCTTCACACGCCCGCTGTCAGCGACGGACTTTTTTCGACTTGTTCAAGCCGACCCGCAAGCTCAAAGACCCCGATGTACCCCCCGGCCTCGACACCCTCTACGTCCTGTCGAATAGGAAAGACATGGCCGCGCGACCTCCCACGCCTGCCGAAGTTGCCGGGGCCCTCAATGCCTTCTTCTCCGCAAGCACCAAACCAATCGACAAGACGCATGTGCACGTAGCCATGCTGGCTTACAAATATTTACTGGACAATCCGAAGGCGCCGAAAGAAGAAGGGCAGCACTGGCTATCTATGGCTGGATTGCGGAAGGCTTTGGCCTGTCTTGGAAGGAGACCACAGGGAAGTGGGGATCTCCACCTGGCCTTTGCTCGCCTCATCCACAACGAGTTGGAGCAAAGGCAGAACGAGACGGAATCAGATGATCAAATCCCGTTCTTGCCAGCGTATTTAAACATTCTATGTTTGTACGGTGCAAGCCTCGAGGCCCGGGAACTGGCCATGACGGCGTTTCCCGGACCTATTGGCCCAGATACGCCTTCAGCAACTGCACAGGCTACAATCACAACGTGGACCAATATCTTGCAGGGATTCTCACACGAGATGAATGAGGAGGAGCTGATCAAGACCGTTGAAATTATGAGCCGACTCAGTGTACCCGTCTCTCCCGATTCCCAAGAAGCCTTGGTTGGCTTTTTCACCGGAAAGGGAGATTTTGAGCGTGCGAAACATTGGTATCTGCAACCCACTGCCACTTCCCAGGACTCGGAATCCTCTGAACCGACCGGGAAAACACACGCAATGATTTTGAAAGCATGCGCTCTCCAAAAAGACCAAAGATTCGGCCAGCAAGTCGTCGCGTCCCTACTAAAGGACATTCCTAGCAAGCAGGCCTGGGACGCCATCTTCCTGTGGTCTGCTGCCATTGGGAAGGGCGTGGATGAGGTCGACCGAATGATGAATGTAATGGTCCGCCGGGTCGATGACTGGCGCAAAGAGGACCCGTTGCGCCCAGCCCTCCGTCCCGATGTCCATACCGTTAACGCTCTCGTAGAGGTGTGCATGTCAAAGAACGACCCTTACTCTGCCGAAAGATATCTGTCCCTTGGGGAGAAGCGCGGCATCGTCCCAAACGCGAGAACATATTCGATGCAGATTGAGTATCGCCTGTCCGCGAACGACATTGATGGAGCAAAGATAGCCTGGTATGGTCTTCAAGAAGAGAAGTCGTTTGATGAACACACCCTTCTAGTCATCAACAAGCTCATCCGAGCTTTGTGTGTATCAAAGCAGCACACGTTTGACGACGTGATGGAAATTGTGGATGACTTGAGCGTGCGCAAGGCACGTTTCACGCCCGAGACTGTCGCCATGCTCTGTACCCTGCATCTCAAGAGAGGCGAGAGTGAAGACGCAATCGATTTGCTTCAAGTCCACGCATGGCATTATGCTCCTCCCCAGCGTAACATCGTCTCCACTAAGCTCGCCGAGTTCATCCTAGACCGCGACAACAGTACGGCGGACGCCTGGGACACTTACCAGATCCTGCGGCAGCTCTTTGGGGAGATAGGGCGACCGATTCGTGTTCGCCTGATGAACGAATTCTTTGCCCGTGGCCGACCAGACATGGCTTGTCACGTATTCTTCCACATGCGAAACCACGATCTCCCAACAATATGTCCAGACCGGGATGCATATGCTGATGTGTTCACCGGGTTTGCGCGCAACGCAGACGCGGAGAGCCTAGAGCTCATCTTCAACCAGCTCAAGCTTGATCTCAACGTGGACCTCGACACCAAGATTAGAAACTCCCTTATGTTGGCTTATGCAGCCACGGGGAATAATAGACGAGCCCTGGAGTTTTGGGCGGAAATCGTAGCCTCGAAGGAGGGACCTACGTACCGCAGCATAGCCATTGCCTTTCGGTCCTGCGAGGGGATGCCCTGGGGCGACGAGCACGCAAAGCCGATATGGCGGAGACTGAAGGAGATGGATATCGATATCGACAAGGAGATTTGGACTGCATATCTATGCGCGCTGGCTCGTAACCAAAAACACGACGAGGCCGTCAAGATGCTAGAGGTGGTAGAAGAGGAGTATGGCTTCACTCCCGATCTATACATGTCAGTTTTTCCTACCCTTCTTGGATGCGTAGGTTAGGGACGATTTGTATATGTGCTAATGAGGAGCAGACTTTGCAATTGGTTCAATACGACGACGAATATCGATAGGCAGGAGAAGGTCGAGGCGTGGATTAAAGCGCATTATCCGGCGGTGTGGACGGAGATGGAGACGCTGGGCTTTTATAGAACAGAAGGTGGGTTTGGGTGGAGGCAGTTTTATATCAACCGCGATTTGGATCCGTAGGAGTACGGACGACGCACTGAAGAATGAACAGCCAACTTGAGCAGGGTAACTCCCGTCGACCGGAATCAATCGAAGATTAGGCCTTGAGCCCTTTAAATGCGCGAAATTCATCATCGCATATGTAGTTCACTACTGGGCGCACTTGGTGGTCTGCACTCAACCGAGTCACTCTCACAGGTCCGTGTTTGTGTCTCCTGCCAACACTATTTGCTTATCTGTAACATCAACCCTTGGGAGTGTGCGGCACGAAATATGTGAGGCACAGAAGCACAGATTCATAGCATTGCCAGGTGCGCAAAGCGTTCTGCACACATTTGAGTCACTCTCCAAGGCCAGGATAGTTACTCATCTATGAGTTGCTTTACCTACCTACGTGTCGACTTCTTTACCGCCTTCACTCGGTCACTCACTTACCTACTCCATCATCCTTCTAACCCTGTTTCTTGCCACCTGCCTTTGCCCGACAGCTGTCTCGAGGTTGCACCTTCCCCGCACCACACTTGCGCCTGCCTGCTCGAAAGGTACACGCTGCCTATCTCTCAACACTTGTCATAACCTTCACACAACACTCTACACTCTACTCCGTCGCACGGCTTCAACGCGAAGCACGATTATCGCCGGTATGTATAACTGTTGGCTCCGAGCCTGAAGGCTCTTGGTGGCGACGGCATGAACTAACACGGATGCAGACACGATGAAGTTGTCTCTTACACTGCTCTTTGCAGTCATCGGCGCCTGCCAATCTCAGCCGCCAGCCCTGCCCTTCTATAATTTTGGTCCGAAGCAGCATGGCAAAATCACATTTTGCTCAGAGGAGAATTTCGCAGTACAGCAACCTCGTCGCTGTTTACAATGATCAATGACTGAGTTGACTGACTTTTGGGTAGGGAACTTGCGTTGATGCCGTCGCACAATTCAAGACTTGCACCAAGGTCCCCTGGGAAATGTCCCTCACCGGTGGATCCCGAATCAAATCCCTGATCCAGTACGAGGGCATGATATGCCAGTACTACTGGGATTCCAACTGCGAGCACTGGGCGGTGAACCTTGCCAGCAATATGCTCCCCGGTTTCTCGTATGGCTATTTTAAACTTAAGGTCAAGAACTTCGATTATGAAGATTCCATCCTTGCTATGGTGTGTGAAGAGCTTCCAGCTGTTGCACTAGCCAGGGAAATTTCCAACGAGAACGGCTTGAATGGTCTCACCCTTCCCACGAGTCCGACATCCGTGGACCCTGGACGTGTTGCACTTTGCACCAACTACGACTTCAAGGTATGTATACCTACCATACGTTCCTTCTGAGCCTCGTTGACATTTTGATAGCCCTTTTGCTCTATGGGAAATCTCTTAGACGTCTGCAAGAACTTCCCGGAGTCGATAAAACAGCAGAGCCGATCCTTGATACAATCGAAGGGTGCGAATTGTACGTACTACGCCGACGACGACTGCTCTGGAGAACCACTCATTTCTTTCGATTCCACGAGCGTACCAAAGTTCTTCCCTAATCTAAAGACATCTAGTCTGGAGTCGCAGATCCGTAGCGCCAAATGTGTTGCGCACTCAACTACACCGACGAGGTCAATCGGGAGTCTCGGTCCTGTTTTCTTTAGGGACAATCTACCTATAGCTCAAGATGTGGGAGAACCAAACATTCCAGGCTTTCCCGTCGACCTTGCAAGAAACACTACTCTACTCTCCACCCCCCTCCAGTCCGGCAATATGACGACGACGAAAGCGGGCGACGTTATGCTCTGCGGTGCGGATTCATGGGTACCTCCATGCTTCGTGGTTGACGCGACACATGAGGCATGCAGTGTAGCCGATCCTTTTATTGGGTCTGTGATTCAATGGCGTGGCGCCAGGTGCATTTACTGGACCGAGTGTGGTGGACGAAAGATCGATATTGATTTGATTGGCAGAGACTATGACTGGGTCATTGAGAGGTTTCCACCGGATTGGTACCACCAGCTCCACCGTTTTGGATGCTGGTTGCCGCGGGAAACCTCTTTGGAGACTCGAACCGTTGATGTGGAAGACTCGTCGACTGCAAATACCATTGGCTTCGCCACCAACATCGCCGAAAACACCACTCTCGCACCCCTCTTTTCCGCTGTCTCAACTGGGGAAACATCTGAATCTGGTCTCATTTCCATTCCTGGCGACATCATCGTCTGTGCCCGACCGTCATGGGAAGCATGTGCCTTTGCACACCCAGACAACAACGGTTGCTGGGGTTCCGACTCGCTGATTCAGTCTCTGATCCAATGGCGTGGCGCCAAGTGCACACTCTGGGAACAGAGGCATTGTTGGGGAAGAAATTTTGTAGTTGACCTGATTGGGAAAGACTATGATTGGCAGATTGAGGAGTTTCCAGAAGACATGCGCTTTTCCTATTTCAGTTGTACAACTAGTTGAGGCCGTGTTCGAGTCGGGGCCTTGGGGTAGCCGTTGGAAGGGTTTATCTTGGCTTTTATTCGGAGGTGCTTTCCTCTGGACTGAGAATGAGCTATCGAGGGACCACTGGTGGTCGTTTCACCCTTCTTCTTCAAATAGATGAGGTGAGAATGGAGGGGTAGAATGGACTCAGATGTCCCAGTGCGAATCTTTTATGAATCGATTTCACAACCTTTTGTCAGTGTGCTGTGGCTTGATGTGAAGTGGCAATACGCATGCACGAATTGAATCCCCACAGACAGGATATGACCTGTAACCAAGGGCTAGGTGAGTGAGGTCATCTGCATCGGCGTATGGAGGCTGTATGGGACCGACTTCTGGGGGATGCCGGCCTCGGAACTACCACATACTTGAACTCAGATAGTAGAAATATTTGTTCAAAAACACTAAAACTTATACTACAGACTGGAACCTGTCTCTTTTTAACTAGTTATATCAAAATTAGCCGCAGTGCAGCGAATGCTAACACTCGTCCCGCATGTAACCCTACAATTAGAAAACTAATTCTCTTAGCACGGACCTCCCAATTGGAGTTGGTCGTCCATCACTTACGGTTCTGGTACATATTTACTATTTTCTATTCTCGACATCCCCACAATAATCGCCACGCGCCGTTCGCGTGGCATCCGAGGCTAAGAGACAAAGCGGAAGGGGATCGCGCCACACGTGGCGTTAGCCTCCTTGTGAGGAAGGGGGCTGTGCATGCAGGCCTCAGGTGTCCTCCACTCCGGAGCAAACACACACGAACACGCACCAACACACACCAACGCTTGCACAGAGCCAGACACACAAAGACCATAAAAATAGAACCAAGTCACGATATCGATAAATGCCGTAAGCAAAACCGAAAATTGAATGCCGGATTGGAGTGCACTCTGGATTGGTGGGCATCAGGTGAGCGTCCGAGTACGACGTTTGAATGTTCTGGCATCATGGAGTGTGTACTCTATGCGGTTAAGGCGCGATATGGGACTTATTGAAACGAGGCGGCAGATATTTGGCAGAGGGGAAAAGCGTCAAGCATCGCAAGCAAATTGTGAGCGGAGAAAGAGATATCCGCTCTATGCGACGCGCTCGACAACCTCGAATTTGCGAGTTACGAATCGCAGGACGATGTTGGGGTGCTGTCAGGTTTTCTTGACTGCGGGAGGCGTTGGACGGGGCTTGGCCGCCGTCATGCTTGAAGCGGCCGGGCTCGTGTTCCAGCTCCAATCACACCCCTGCGATGCTCCATCGGCGTAGAGTGATCGCTGTCCACAATTGCCAGTGTGGGATGCCTCATGACGTTCGCCGCAGTCCGTGCCCCCGGGATGTATCAGGAACAAGATGGGGGATGGGAACGGCCTTTCAAAGGGATTCGTCGTTGCTGGCCTCTACCCTTCGCACCACGTATCACCAACCTCACTGAACACCTAACATTTGTGGTTTCCTCGTCCCTGTTCTTTATTGCGAGCTTTCTTCCCTGCGAAATACCCCTATCCGTTTTCCCATTGTTTGGTGGTCACACATCGAGACTTCGCACGTCTTGCCACCCGTATCCTGCCATAGTATTGGTTCTCACTTTGCAGCATATAACCATCCTAGCACTCGTATTATCGATTCAACGTCATCCTACAATTCCTCGAGTTTTTCACCCCTTTACCATCAAAACTATTGCTCGCGACCCAGAGTCTGGTGTCGCCATCGGAAGCAATGGATACCACTGCACAACCTCAACCTGCACTAAAAGCACCCGGTCGCAGGAAGTCCGTGTTTATGGAGGTCGGGTTGGTGGACGAAGACACGGTGCGACGGGACCGCAGTCCAGCCCCGGGTTACAATACCTCGACTCCGACGTTGATCTCAGATCCGACGAGGAAACGATTGCGACCCGCTAGGACGGTGCGATTCCGAAGCCAGGCTGAAATATTGAACGAGAAGGAGCACGAGAGGATGAGCGAAGAATTTGATGATGAGTGGGAATCAGATTCGGATGTGGAGGACGAGACCCTGGCTACGATGAAGCTCTATCCGAGTCCCAACAACCAACTCAATGCGTGCTCCGGTCTATACAAGGCAGGGCTTCTTGCCCTGATACTTGCCCTGATGCTGCCGGTGCTCCAAATCAATCCGATCTCAGCAATAGGCGTACGCGGAGGAGTTATACGTGAGCCACGGCAGACGATCGATGCACAGGTCGTCCGGCGAGACGACACCAATCCCCAGGTGTGCAAGAGGTGGAGCCATCAAGCGGCAGTCGTCAACGGAACGCTCTTCATCTACGGAGGGCGTTCCAGCACGAGCGACCAGCAAACAAGCAACACGTGGAGTATGTATTAACATGACTTGCACCCAACAATCGCTAATAAGAGAATTAGACAACGACTTTCTCACCCTCGACCTCACCAAATCCTGGCAAATCAGCAATCCCTCTCTCACCGGCCTTCCGCGTCCATCGGGCCCGCCCAAAGTCGCCAACGGATATCTTTGGAGTTCGTTTGACTCGCTGTGGCTGTATGGGGGAGAATACTCAGACGATCCCGTCGCAACGCCGGATCCGTTTTCGACATGGGAATATAAAATCAGTGCGAAGCAATGGATCGAACACAAGGATCCGAAAAGCTCTGGCGGCCTCAATGCTGAGGCGGACGGCCAGTCCATTCAGCGCTCGGCAGAGGGCGCTGGCTTTGGCGTTGCTACACTGGGACGAGGCTGGTATTTTGGTGGCCATTTGGACTATCTGACGACGAATGGCTGGAGCGTTCAGAATCCGAGAGTTTACCTGAAGAGTCTGATTGAGTTTACGTTTCCGGGATTCTCGAATAGTGCGGTCAACTCGCTTCAGAATGGAAAGACGGCAGGTGAAGATGGCACGTGGAGAAATGTCACTGAGGGGGGATTGCAGGAGAGTGCTGGCTTCACGGAACGTGCGGATGGCCTCTTGCTGTATGTTCCTGGCTTTGGTGATGAGGGCCTTCTGTTAGGTCTGACTGGCGGTACTAACGCTACTTTTGTAAGTTTTGGTCGCCTGTGGGTTGGGGTGTGCTAACATCTTCAGACTCAAATGAACGTGATTGACGTCTACGATATCGCCAAGTCGACCTGGTATAAGCAAAGCACCAGTGGGAAGATGCCCGAGTACCGCGTCAATCCTTGCGCTGTCGTGGCAGCCGCTGCAGAGTAAATACATATCCCTTATACATTCGAACGGTCGCTAACAGTATCCAGCGGTTCCTCGTACAACGTCTACATGTTTGGCGGCCAAAACCTCCAACCTTTCAAAAACCAAACACAGTACGACGACATGTGGATCCTCTCTATTCCCTCCTTTACCTGGATCGAAGTCGACATGTCCAAGCAGTCCGTGCCTTACGCCCGCGCCGGCCACTCTTGCAACATATGGGACGGACAAATGATTGTCGTCGGCGGGTACGTCGGACAAGACCTGACCTGCGATTCCCCTGGCATCTACATTTTCAACATGTCCTCACTCTCCTGGTCCGACCAATTCACCGCGCTGACGGGTGACCGCGCGCTCCAAGCCTGGAGCGGCAAGGTCGACGACTCCGCCAACCCGCTCGCTCAACAAGCCAACCAGCGGGGCTTCAACTCCTCCGCCGGCCTCGAAGGCAGCTACGGCTACCAAGTCCCCGGCGCCGTGCAATCCGTCATCGGCGGTAAAGCGTCTGGCGGCGCAACCCTAACTGCACCCGTCCAAACGCCTACCAAAGGCCCCCTCGCGACCGGCAAACCACATACGTACACCGTCACGGGGCCCAACGGCGCCATCATCACCGAGACCTCGACAGCGAGCCCGTCGGACCGGGGCAGGGATGGTCCAAACATCGGCGCCATCGTCGCGGGCGTGATTGCAGGCGTCTGCGCGCTCATCGCCGGGTACTTTGCTTTCTGTGCCTGGATCTACAGGAAGCAAGTCCGCATTTGGAAAAACCATGCGGCGATGGTCGCCAGTCGCGGCGGGCAGATGAGCCAGAATGAGAAGAATGATCCGTGGGCGGCACAGGGCGCAACGGTGTCGAGCTCAGGGAAGACGTCGAGTGATCGGAATGCGAGAGAGGCGGCGCATGCGTTGCTGTTGAGTACGACGAATACGAGTAGTGGCGCTGCGAGCGGCGTGAGGCCGGGCAGTGCGGATGTCTCGCGGACGAGCGATGGTGGGAGGGTTGGCACCGGCGTGAGTGCTACCGCGTATCACGGCGCGGGGCCGGGCGTTGCGAATGGCCGGGATACGATTGGGAGGAGGAGTAGTGTGGGGAGTTTGACGGATGGGCTGTTGGATGCGCAGGAACCGAGTTTCTGGGGCGCAAGGGGTGTGTTGTTGAATCCGAGGAGGAGTCTGAGGGTTATTAATCGGGATTGAGGAGGGGAGAGAAAGATTGGAGTATCTGAGAAAGTGAGGTGTCTGCGGGGAGGGAATATTGCTTCTGCGTTGATGCATGGACTGGTCAGTCTATATCTTTCTTTTTCTTTCGTCTTTTGGTTTCTAGATTCCTCGTCTGCACGATGAGATGAATGTTTTCTATTCACGCACACATCACGGCCACTATTTGGATGGCTGGAGCAGCCAGCTTAATGAAAGAGATCTGGGAATAGGAGAGGGAAGCAACAATAATAATACCTCGGGGCTGGTTACTTGGTTCGTGTAGGATAGTCCAAAATGGGCAAAAGGAGACAGAAACTTTTGTGTATACACACGTAAATCTGACGGCCTGCTAACTGAGGCTCTACTTAATATGAGATATCCAAGCACCTCCGCGAGGCACAATTGCTAAATTAAGTGACTACAATTCGCCTAATCTACAACGCTTACTACGGCGTCTTTTCTCTCTACCTATTTCTAGCGGAATGCGAGAGAAATTACGTTTGCTCGTTTTACTTAGCATACTACTGAATGATGCTTTGCAAGGTAAGCAAGAGTTCCTAGTGCGCTCTTTCGAGGATGGGGGTAATGTTAGACTCAACCACGGTAGTGTCAAAATGGAGCCTAGATAATTTGCAATTTACTGACTTGAGCATCCCAGAAGGGAAGTTCCCGCCCTAACTACGTGGAAGGCGGACGGTCCAGAGCTGATCTTTTGAACGCATGTTGTCTCCTTCGAAGTTCAGCACGGAGTAGCAAATCATTTGCGGCCCTTCTTGTGCTTCTTATTGGGGCCTTTGGGGGCGTGGTTCGAGCTCCGCTTCCGCTTCTCACCCTGACCACGTTGGCCTTGTCCTTGTTCTAGGCCGTGGCCAGACACCGGTACTTGTGCGGGTGCTTGTGCGGGTGGTGGCGTAGACACTGGTGCCGTTGCCAAATGGACCGACGCGGCCGCTATGGCGCCTAAAACGTTGACCGACTCGCCCTCTCCAACAGCTCGAATGTAGCCTGAGCTACAGTTGCTGTTGCTGGTGCCGGAGTTGGTGATGCTGCTCCATAATAAGCTCCTCCCAGGGACCGAGAACCACACCTGCATTTACTATCGTCTGATGGGCTTGTCGACACGTAGTGCGGTCGGAGTAGTGGAGGCGGCAATTATCACACCGCGGCCATGGGTAGGCTGTACTCTGCCAGTGTTATCTACCGTGACGAGGACACGATTTAGGCTGCTTTCCGCGTGGACTCTTTGGGGGAGGGTTGCGGTTGCGGGGACCAGTGGGAGGCTTTAGGCCAGATCCCTCAGGCCAGCCGGTGGTATTCGGCAATTTGCTCCGAGGCTTCTCGGACATCCCCGAGGGAGCAGAGGATGACGGTCGCTACTTTTGCGACTCTATCGACTTCTTTTCGGCCTCCTTACGGATGGTCTCCCACTTTTAAAATAGAGAGACACGCTTGGAATGCTGTTATGAGGTTAGAAAAGTGTTTCTTTTTTCTTGTACATATTCGCGGCAGAGGCTCACGAGATTCTTCTTGTTTCAGTTCTCTGGCCTGTGGTATCTTGCGGCTTTGTAAGAGAGGAGAGAATCTCTGAATCTATAACCAAAATGTAACAGGAGGACATGGGAATACAATGCCTAGTTAAAATGCGTATGGTACGTCACTTACTTGTGTCCTTAAGGGGTTTTCCAACACGTCTTTCAAGACATATCCAGACACCTTGCTGTCTCTGGAATTTATCCTGGTGGCCTTCAACAACATGCTGAGTTAGTTGATTAGAGCTCGAAGACTGCGGTGTCAGTGTCTAACTTGTCCGCTATCTAGCGCAATCCTTAGAGAAATCACCTGGAAGATCTAGAGAGAATAATCTGGTATAATATTCACTAGTATATGGGATTGAATTAGCTTCCTCGAGTATTTGACGTTGTCAATGTTAGAGAGCCGAGTTTTGAAACATGTGTTGCAAAGATTTGCATCAAAAGTTCTCGCAGAAATTTCGGACCCTGCTTGCGTGCCACCCAGTTCTCATATGCTGGCCGTAGACATCGTGCACGACGGCAAAACACATCAGACGGCCAGACCAAAGGGTTATCTCTAGCCCGAAGAATACGTCCCTTCCCTTACTTTGGAGCCACGGGCGACAGCGCTCGAGACAGAGTGTCTCTGTGGTGACAATGGGCTCATCACTTTTGTTTCAATAGTCTCTCATCCTGTAAAGGCGAGCCTAGAACAAATTCTAAAGATGGGCACATGTTCAGTCATCAGACAGGCGTTACACAACGAAAAGCTAAGTCACACCGTTTGACGATAGTTGGAGACGACCGGAAAGTGCGTCCTCCATTTGCTGGATCACACGCTCAATACGGCGATGACCCTCCGGACTTTACACGCTGTGGTATACTGATCTACACTGCGGAGAACCATGCACGGGCACCTCCTCTCGTGGTAATTTTCCGGTAATCCAAATCTCTATGATCTTGTTGTATTCCCCGTCCCTGAGACATAGGCCAGTCCTCGCCTTGTACGTCCAAGAAACCGTCCACCCCAATGCGAGTAGGTGATCGAACCGAAGAA
This sequence comes from Clohesyomyces aquaticus, assembly GCA_002105025.1. NCBI lineage: Eukaryota > Fungi > Ascomycota > Dothideomycetes > Pleosporales > Lindgomycetaceae > Clohesyomyces > Clohesyomyces aquaticus. The sequence goes on from MCFA01000049.1 coordinate 104,462, forward strand.
CCAGCTCTCTCCAGGCAGGGGAATCGAGTCGTTCCGCTCTCAGATGTTGCGACTCCCCAAGCAGCCCCATAACCCAAGGGAGGCTGGTATGTCTGGAAAAGTTGGCCCGCGTCGGGGCCATCGCCAAATCACCGAGTACGTGAGCTCCTGACACGCCTTGACGGATAGTATAAGGAAACACGGCGTCAATAGACAGTTGAAAATGTTCCTTCGACTCTACCTTTTCTGAACGCAATTCGCGCAATTTTAGCGTTGTCTTGCGGAAATCGGCAGGGAATGGGTTTCTAGAAACTTAGATTACGGGCAAGGTTCTACAATAAACAAAAGCAACATTTCTAGTTTACTAGCTTGAAGCACAAAGCCGTGTTAGAAGAGTGGCAGCTTGTGAATAGCTAGATGTTTGTGAAAGAACTGCTTTGATTAGAAAGCCGTACAGTGCCTAGTTTTTCATAGAAAGGAGGTGGCCCTTCTAGGTAGATTCAAAGAACCTAAGTCTGTTCGATGCGGCTTAGAGTGCAACAGAACATCATAGGCCAGACGGGTCACTTAGCTAGAAGCACTAAAGCGTATTTGAAAGAGTCAATGGTTATATATGGGCAGGGATCTGGAAGAAAAATGTTAATATGAGAACGACACGTTGTGTATACTAGAAAGAAGAGAGCCATGTGCTAGTTGCTAGTTCCAGACAACCCAATTTCAGACCAAAAATTCCCGCTAAGCGAATAAGTCTAGACAGTAATAGTGGTCTGCAAGCAAACGACACCAAGGTGCGCAATCAGGGTAAGAAGGAAGAAATCATGGGTGAAACCATACGCTGTATGTCCCCTAGCTTCTTGCAGTGGCCCGCATAGGCGTCGAAGATATCCACGCCCTTGTTGAGTGGAAGAGCCCCCTCATGTTTTACGAATACCAGACTTTTGTAAGCAGGAACGTGTCCCAGGTCCAGGGTGTTTCCTATGTTGATATGTTAGCGATTGGCGGGGCCTAGTAGGAATGACTTGTTGTGATGCGCCACTAGTAAGCAACCGGGCGTGCTGCTAGAAGGAACGATCAAGCGCTCCACCGACTTCTTGGAAGGTAAAGTCTAGAGAGGAGAGATAATGCTCTCGGGAATTTTTTAGATAAATTGCGCGTTTGGATGTACATAGAGAGAGAGTAAATGATGCATCCCAAGGTTGTTCTTTCGATTAGTAGAAGAGAGATCGTAGTTATTCTTGAAACATCCCCACTTTCTATTCGCCTCAACTTCTTCGACGAGTTATCTATGTTCAAGGTCTGTTCATTGCATACTCCTTTAGATTACTTTAAAGTATTCGCAGCGACAACATACGATAAGGCAGTATCACCTTACCACATACGGCAGCCAGAATATGAAGCGACGGACATACTCTTCAATAGTACTGGGTATATTTGACTAAGCGTAGTAAATATTAACGGAGCCGTGGCCTTGGAAATCTTGGTAAATGTTCCAATCAAAATTTCGCTGTAAGAGGTAGGTAGTACAAGACCTATTGCCCGACTGGTAAATTCCACAAATTAACTGCGGCGCCCCTTACTTCGGTTTCAGCGGATCGGACAACAAGGCTGAGGGGAACCGTGTCGAGAATGGCGCAGCAGCGTACTAGAAGGCTATAAACAATATGGCTGATTCTTGGTTTGCGGACCTGAAATGACTGCATGCCGTTCATAAAAGCGTTACAAAGCCCTTAGAACGACGTCTCAGTCGACGGTCAGTCTGTAATTCCGCCCACCAGTTAACGAGACCGACGAGGTCGCAATGGCAACAGTTAGTTCGGTAGTCTCTCAGCCGACACCTCATTTCTGGGGCACAGGATCGATACCACGGAAGCCAGTCGGGGGTGGCATAGCTGCGGCCACGTCCTTTGAAGCTGGTTTAGAAGAACGAAACGCTCCAGATTTTACATCACAGCGCCCGCCGGCGACACCGAAGGCAGAACACGATGTCACAGCAACCCAAGCTAATTCCGGTGACAGGAAAACATCAACTTCCAATGCACATGAGCTGCAATTACGAGAGCACCGCGCACAATTGCATGAACAAGACAGATACGTGCACTGGGGCATCGCGTGGAGATATCCTTCATACATGGTCCTTTGGGCACTTTCCGGGATCGGCTTTGCTCTCGGACACCACGTCTACTATCTCTCGCTCGACGGACAGGCAGCTGGGTTGTCGTCGCGGCAAAGCTGGTCGGTCCGCTTTGGTACAGCGTTCGCCTTTCTGGTGGTCTCTTCTCTGAGAGCTGCTTGTGAGAGCGCCTATAAGCAAATGATTTGGAACCTCTTCAAACGGAAATCGTTTTCTCTGGACACTATCGATAAGATCTTCGCAACAACGTCGGATCCAACTGCCTTACTATCGTGGGAGCTTCTGAGACACGCAAAATCTGCGCTGGCGGTCGCTACGGTGTGCTGGTCAGTGAGCTTTGCTACTTATTTGAATTTCCAAAGGGCACTGATTGGTATCCTAGGTGCGTGGCCGTGGCTGGAGTTACCCCGCCTGGTACATTGTCCGTTGTTCGAGGATTCAAGAACGAAACTCGGCCGACATCGCTTGCTTCAGTGGACTGGACCTCCTTCAACTTTAGAGACAATGATACATCGAATTCGGGACAAGTCCCGAAAAATGAAGTTTTTCGAATTGCAACCCTCGCCGCTCAGTCAATGACCATTCTCCCGGTTACACCTCCAGCAAAAGACTCGGCATTTCAGATGCAGTTTTTCGGGCCAACCATTCAGTGCTCTCTGGCTAATAGCACTCAACAATCTGTGTTCAACAAATATACCAATGAATTTGCAAATGATCTTTTTGGCATAATCGTTACGGCTTCTTCCTTTAATTCTGGGGCATTGACCTGGAAATCCCAGCTGAGTCCATTTAATCAACCACTCATGAGTGTCTACTCCGCGTTTTCTCCGTACTTAGGGTCTCGTGGTTGGGTAGGACCTCCGGATACCTCTGTATTGGTTAGCAGTGATCACTCGACCGACGCTCTCAACAACTCGGTTCCATCCATACGCGAGGAATTTCAGGGATACGTTTCCCTTCCTGGTAGTAATAACTCGATGGTCTTACAGAAACTATGGATACAGACTGCTGATCAAGAGATGGTCTGTATATTGGGGAATGCATCTTTCGATGTCGTATTTGAATTTGGCAACTTCACCCCAAACATCGCTCAATACAGCGTCTCAAAGTTTGTGCCTCTCTGGGTGCCATTGATAGGATTGGATCTTGATTCACCAGCTATGTGGACGTTTACGGAGTGGAATAAGTTTAACTCTTACCTGGAAACCTATCGCGCAGTCTCGAGCCTTCTAACTGGGAACGTTACAGTAGTCTTAGATTCGGAATGGGACATGAGCAGGAAAACGCTCGACCGTGTTTTTCCTGGAAATGTCATTTTAAACGAAGTTTCAAGCAATGTACTTCAGCATGGTCTGAGCGCATGCGACGACTTCATACGTGGATATGTAAGTTCTCTATCATTCTTTGACATTTTGACTTGGTTTGAAATGCTCGACGCGAGTACCCTGGTTATAACTTTCTTATAACTGGGCGAAGGCGACTAACAATGGACAACAGTGGAGTGGTGACAACGTGGTCGGCATCGGCAAGGATGGGCCAGTCCCATGGCGTCAGGCGATTTCCAGATTTGAGTTCAATGAGGAGGGCCGTTTTGTAGCAACCTCTGACAGAATTCAAAATATCACCAACAAGATTTTCACAAAGCCGTCTTGGATGTGTAGGAACCGGACACTGCTCAAGGCGGTGGAGGACCTCTTCAACAACATCACGATCAGCATGCTCAGTTCGCCCTACCTCACGTAAGGTTAATCCCTTCCCAACACGTCGTAAACATCTCTCTTCTCTCTACTAATACGCTGTTGATAATCTAGAAAGCAAAACGCCACCATCGTAAATGTCACATACTTCTACGAGCAGAACATCTACAATTACGACAGTCAAAATCTCATTATCTCCTACAGCGTCGCCATCTTTTTTACCCTTTTATGCGTATGCACGGGCTTTTTCGCGCTACAATTCAACGGCGTTGTCCACAGCACCGCATTCTCAGCCATCATCGCCACCACCCGAAACCCGGAGCTCGACAAGCTTTCGGTGGGTCACTCGCTGGGAGCTATGCCGCTGAAGCATACAAATGTACGGCTGCGGTTTGGAGAGTTGACGGGAGATCGGGAAAAGGATTGGAATAGCGGGAGCGATGGGAATGGCACGGGGAGGCATATCGGATTTGGTCTTGCCGAGAATGTGGTTGATTTGGTGAAAGGCCAGAAGTATACTTGAATGGTACTCTGCGCGGCTTTACACTTTCGTTGGCGCTCAACGTCTGAAGTAGATTTACGGATAATCGGGAAATGGTTATTTGGAGACTAGATAGACACACACGTCGAACGTGTATTTCCATTCGAGACGTTATCAGTGGTTTCCCTCATCATTCAGGGCCAACGAGTATAGACATCCTGAAATCGATAAAGGACGAAAAGTGGCACTACTAAGACAAATCCTGTTCATAGTGACTGGAGTTACTATGAGCTCCTAAATGTGATCTTGGCCCCCTTAGCCACTTGCCGAATGTAGCTAGAAATCAAAAGGCTCTGGCCGTTTCGATGGTGACAGCGACGCAGGAGTCGACCCGGCCCCTCTCTTTAGCAGCGCCGATTCTTTTATTCCTAGAATTTTTTCGAGCTCGCCATTCTCCCAGACGGGCTTGATGTAAACATCTTCCTTGTCGTTCGGTCGAATTTTTCCCACCCCGAGCACGCTTTCCAGGGGTGTTTCGAGATTGATGAGAAGGCCCACAGTACTGGATCGCACATATCGCATCGAAGTCTTCACCGGAAGCCAAACAGCATTCGGGGGTTTGTTGCGCAGGATCCGCGCTTCGTTGGCTTGGTATGCCAAGGCGTGCTCCTTCGTGTCGAATCGGAGCATGAGTTCTTTTTCTTCAAAGTCGTAGTGGACATCAATGATAGATGAATGAGGCATTGTTGGGCGAGTAATGCAAACCCTCAAAGGAGACCTTGTAGGAATTCTCTTGTGAGCGTTGGGTTGATGACGGTCGCGGAGTGGCCACCCAAGCTGTCGTGGCAGGCAGCCATACCTTTTAGGATTTCCGAGAGCTGAATTCACAGCTGAACTTTACGTCCTGAACAGGGATAGCTTGGTTCCTCACCGGGAGAGTTGTCTCAGTCTGACACGTAATATTTCCAAGGTTTACCCCGCCTTAACTGAATCCTCTGCTTGTGTCCATGCAAAGATGACTCCTGATGTCGAAGCGGGCAACTATCAAGCCGAAGGTACATGATTCCTTCACGCTCACTATTCATTATATTTCGCAAGACTAATCTCAGAGGCAGAATCAAACTATAAAGGACCTTCGTCCATTCGCGACTTCGCCGCGAAGACGTACCAACCAAGCCCTAGGAGAAGCCTAGACGGCTAGGACAAGCAAACGCAAAGTATCAAAGGGGATGATCGGCAATCTACTGTCTCCAATGAAGCCAATTCTGCGCGTCAAAAATTCCAGCTCCACAGAAAAGATACAATAAGCTCTGCTAAAGGCAACGCAATTGATGGCGAAGCCCACGTCACAGGTACTTTCTAATCAGCTAACAAAAGTCTGCAAAACCCAGCCATGAAGCCAAATTCTGAGAGTGGAATTGATCAACTGCTCCTGTATTCTCACTCGGTGGATTTCTTCCAGACCGGAAAGACCGGAAAGACCAGAAAGTCCAAGGACGCTGAGAATGAGAAACACCTCGTCATAAGCTTCGCGGCATTGAACCGCATGCGCCTGAGAAGCTTACAGGCCCAAGTTGTGGAGAATGTTATGCAAATGTATTTTCGTAATACCATCCCAGATGGGTGGGACGAGTTACTTTCCAACTACAGTGGGTTTTCTTTCCACAACGTTAATGCATGTCTACTGACAGAAATTCTACTAGTGGCAGCAGTACGTGACAACGACTTTCTTCAAGCCGAGGTAGACAGGTCGGAAGACCCTTTCGTCGTCCACTGCGAGAGAGTCGTAGATGCAACAGAATGAAGGAAGTCCTCAAGGGATTTCCCGAAGCCGGAGTTGAATGGAAAATGTTGAGTTCCCACTCGCCCGAGACTTCAAACACCCTCTACCTATTGGAGGCGGCAATCGCACAGAGAGGAGTAAAAAAGAAAAAATCAGCCACCTCCTCAAACGTTTGGCGTTCGGGATCGTCGGTGGCGCATTCCTCGTGGGACCGATGTGGTTGATGGTCTTGCACAAGACAAAGATGACAGGACTGATATCGACCACATGGTTCGTTTTTGCTTTCGTTCTCCTAATGGCATACCAACTAGATGACCCTTTCAATGTACTGTCGGCTACTGCCGCTTATGCGGCTGTGTTGGTTGTGTTTCTCGGCACAAGTAATTAATAAGTAAAATGACGCGTCCTGGGAATGGAAGTGTTTGTTAGCAACCAGATTCGGGATTGATCTTTCCAACGTTGAAGCAGCAAGTTCACAGCGAATGCATTTCAGAACAGTAACCAAAACAGTTCATAGCCTCGATGAACAGACGCGTGCAATACAATTAAGTGTCTACAGAAATACCACAAAATGAAGCAGAACCCATAACCACAAGAATTACCCCAACTCCAACCCAGGACGCAACCTTCTCTAGGTCCTGATAATAGCCCAAGCCACCGGCGCTGTATGCCCCACAGTCTGACAACCCATCTGCCCGCTCGCTCCTACAAAATTTTGTCCCGGATTCGGCGCAGCAAATCGAGCAATCGACTCATTGATAAGATCAATAATATCCTCATTGCCCACGTGAACGATTCCAAAGTCGCTGGTTTGGACCTGGAAAGCGCAGCTCCCGAACGAGGCAATTGTATGCTCGAAATTTACTGCCGTGATGAAGAAAGCACCGCCATGCACAATGTTGGCGGCAATCTGTAGGCAATCGGAGATGAGGGGGGAGCCTGTGGAAGACGCATTGACGAAGTCAGAGGCGCCGCAGTCGTTGGTGCGGGGAGTGAGACGACTCGATTCGGCACGTGGGGTGGTCGGCATGCTGTAGACGTATTGCAAACTGGAAAGGGCCAGAGCCAACTGAGCGGTGGAGAAAAGCATGTTGACTGGAAGACAAGTCGTCTAAGAGGCAAGTCAGCGGCTGAGGTTGATTCTTTTCCATTTTATACATACGAATACGGGAGTATGTAGTAGCTGGCTGTTGCGAGTTTTGAGCACTGAATCGAGTGGTATTCTGTAATGCGAATATCAGCTATTGGCTGAAGAAGGTAATCGAAAATGCGAGTCTTGATTGCTAGATGAGGAAAGAGAAGAAGCAAGATGGTTTGTGGATAAAATAGCTAGGAGTCGTCCAAGAGGGTTGATTATATACAGACAGACTTCAGATTCTACTACGATATCTTCTCCAAATAGAATCGGCGGAGGCGCAGCTCATCCGGAATCCCTCCTTAGAATAAGGCTTCAGACTTAATACGGCCGTATTTTCTCAGTTGGCTCGGCTGATATGAAGCTCAAATGCTTCGTTTCTGGTTGGCCTTACCGGTAGGACACTCAGCCACATTTACTCTCGAGCTTCAATTCAGCCTCCACATCGCGACTTGCTTTATTGATTACTCCTTGGGACTTCTCAAGGTCCGAAATTTGACCAATGATGTAGGAGTGGATATCAATCGCGGGCGTGTAAAAACGACAGGGGTGTGTTTTCACACCCGAATGCTGACTAGTACCTCGTTTAGCAGGATTGCATACCCTGCGAGGTCTTGAAATACCCTCAATCCGACCCACACAGCGTAACAATAAAATACAGTAACCCCTTATATTGTGCTGAGGCTGTGGTCTGGTGGCTGTGTATTGCGAGGCTGTCCAGAATTCCTGATGACATAGCCGCCTGCGCTGCGCCGGTGTCGCCAGGGGTATTCCATGAACTAAGACAGAGGAGCGAGCAACAGAAAGCGAGGAACGAGGTGCGAGAAGTCACAAATAACTTGCGTAGGATGATTCTAATGAGAAGAGGCTAGTAAATTTTGAACAACGAAGCGCGGTATCCACTTTCAAGGCGTACATCCCACGACCTCGTATTCACGTTTCGATTCGGCCCTCATGAATACTTCGCCTCTATGACTTGCATTACAGTACATTCAACCAACAGCTCGTAAATAGATCAGGTGCTATGGTAGTCTGTCAATCTTCTCTCTCCCTTTTGTGCCTACATATATAGTTCGACCCGGAGCTCAAATAAATTTTAACATTAGCATCACAATTGTCATCTTCCAATCACCAGCACCTCCAAATCTCAACATTCCAACCACGAATAAACCCATTTTCATCAAGACCTTTACTCTCACGCTACAACTCCAAATTCTCAGAACCCTCACCTAATTTCCCCATCAGTATGTATCCCAAACCCACACAAAATTACCCCAATCTTTACTAACCCATTCCACTCAGTCACAATGCAGTTCTCCCTCCCCCTTCTCGCCATCCTGCTCTCCACCCTCACCTCCTCCACCCATGCACTCCCCACGACCTCCACCCTGGAACGCCGCGACGACGATTGCAACGCCGGCTCGATAATCAACCAATCCTCGTCCGCCTCCCCTAGCGTCGCCGACTGTCAGGAGCTAGTAAAATCGATCCAAAACGTAGCGCTCTCGCAAATCGTAACCCAAGCCAACGGCTTCGTCACACTCTACACGCAAGGCACGTGCGCTTTCGGCGCATCAACCAAAAACGTCGGCTTCGTCAATGTCGGGAATGATAATGCCGTGGATTTGATCAATGCGAGTATTGCTATGTTCGCGGCCCCGAATCCGGGACAGAAGTTTGTGGGCGCGAAGGGCACGATGGGGTGCCAGATTACGGGGTTGACGACGGAGATTGCGAGGGTGGATTGGGCAATATTCCATACTTGATTGATTTTCTTCCTTTGGGTGTGGGTGTGACGAGGGGGTGGGGATGGTATGCAAAGCGGGGGAGGTTATAAGGCAGGGGAGTTAAAGGGAACAGTTAATTGGTTATTTATGCAAGTTCTAAGTGAGCGCTGCTTGGAGTTTGATGTATATATGCTTAAGTTCATTAACTACGCACTTGTTACTTCAGGATTCTTCAAATGTAACTGCCGGTCTTCTTAAATAACACTCTCTTTCGTGCATCATTTTAACACGATAAAGGAAAATTTCAAGGACGTATTGCGGTAATATTTTATTTTCCACATTAAAATATCATGCTCCTCTTATTCTAAGCAGTTGTCTCTCTAGTCATGATTTCATCGCAGCGAGAGTGTGACGTCAGGAATGTTTTACTATTTCGCCTTTCTTCCACGCCCAGTTGGTCGCACTCCTTTTATACTCAGCATTTGACATTGAGTGAGTTGTTAAAAACCTGTTTCTTTCTCCTCTTCCTGGCTATACAGTGTTCTTATACTTGAGGCTATGATGGGGACGAGATAGTCGTGATTCTTGATTGGTGATTGCACTTGGAATGGCGAAGGAAAATCCAAAAATGTTACGGTTCAGGTTTCACCTCAGGTTTCACCAGGCTTCACCTCAGCTAGCTCCTTGGCGATACCAGGGCTATATAGCTGGCGTCGTCTCATAGATAGTCAATTAACGCAGTTTCCCTCCATTTCCTCAGAGCCAGCCTGCTCTGACAAAAAAGCTCACGAGATGGCTAGCAAATATCTCAAATCTAGAGTGGACATGAGGAAGTGGAGAACCACGATGCCACAGTGCCCTCGCTTGCGACCTCGACTTCTAGTGACTGAGGACTGTCTCGGATTCTATCTCTTCGTTCGAAATACCAGATGATTGGCTCCTCATTGCCATGCGTCGAAATTGACCCCAATCAGCACTACAGGATTACGAATTTGCCCGACACCATCTGTCACATCATGGTGTCTCCGCTTCTGAGCATTCTAATCAAGCCAGAATAGTGTACTATCATCGCACCAGGTGTCGCTCGCCTGTGTCGGAGTTCCTTGTCCAGATCCTGGATTCCTTCAAACCTTGGAAGCGAAGGTTGGCCTTGTTGTCGAGCCTTGTCCACCGGCTGGAGGCTATAATCATTTTGTTAACAACGATGATCTGCTTTCTGAGGTGGCCGATGAAGAATCCACCCCTGGGAGAGGCGTCAAATCATCAACATTGCGCATTGTGTGCCAAGTTGTGGAACTTTTACAAGGTACGAGGTTAAGATCCAGCTTCTATGCCCTTAGTATGTCATTGATTTCTGATGAACTTTTAGAATTTCCCCTTGGCCCCGGCATATTTCTTGGAACCTCGAGCAGCTTCATCAAATTGGTTTTCCTTCTGCGTTCGGACGCAGACTTTTCTGACGACCTAGATGTGTTGGCGGTTAAGGGGGAAGTCGCCTACCGCCACCCTTCGGGGACATGGATAATTATGCCCCATCCACGCAATATCAGGATCTGATGGGTGCATATTCGTTTCAATTAAATCCAATCCCCCGGTTATATTGGCGTCGTACTTGATCATGGGACAAGCGTCAACCGTAGGATTTTGATGGCAGGTGTCGTCGCCGTAGACTAGGGAGGGATATAGCATAATGGACCATGGAACGAATACGGTTTTATGTGGAAAGAGTTTCGTGAATTCGAACGCATCGAAATCACATGCTTTGGCAAGTTGCGCGTCTTCACAGAGATCCTGTGCAGTTTTTTCTAGGAGAATTAGTGCTGGTATCATGACGCTCGATGGTGAGGTGGGGACTCTCACATGTCGCGCGGCACATTGCACGCCCTCAACGTATCCTTTGGTCCTGGTACAGTCAAACCGGACACAGTTGTCCCCTGTAAACTTGGTCAGTGAAAGATGGTTAGTCGGGGAAGTTCGTGGTGGCCCTACGATCCAAGCGTTGGTGTTCATGTACCATGCCCATAATATGTCCAAGTTCATGAGCAAGTGTAGCTACATATGGAGCGGTGGGTAAGATAATTTGAAGCCGGTTCATGTCAAGGGGATCGTAGTACATGTATGCAAAGCCCGCGGTTGCTGAAGCCCCTCCATCACCAGCATCTCGCCAAATTCGCACGGTTTGCCAAGGAATGTCTGAATTCCAAGACGCAACGCCGTTTGCACCCTATACCCAGCAGAGTTTGTCGGTATATATACTGAAATACATGCCATGCTTGCTGAGAGGACTAGGTAGACCTCCAAGCTGAATCATTCCAAGAGCGATGGCCGCTTGAAGGTTGTCATGGACTTGAAGGGCAAGATCAATGGTGTCATAGCAGAACTGAATGGGTATTACCCCGACCTTGGACCGAGGCCACAGAAAACTGTCTTTGCTCTGTCCGAAGCCGTCAGCCGCACGGGGTGAAAGAGAGATATTCTGTGATGGGCCACAGGCGATGACGAAGACCCGGCCCAAGAGCAAGCCAAGTAGATAGAAGAGAAGCTTCATGATCAAGGAGTCTCTTGGTTGGAGCGTCGAGGGAAGTCGAGAGACGATTATCAAAGTGCAGAAGAGGGGGAGATGAAGGGTGTTGGGAAGGACCGATTGGACGGGAGGCTGAGCTCTGCTTGGACGTCTCTCCTCGAAGCAAATTCCACCTTCACCAACCACAGAGCTATCTAATTCACTATCTCTGATATCCTTCTAGGATATGTGTCAATCGAGGGTGCTGAGTTGTATAATTAACTCCGATAATTGTGTACTTGTGAACGTCGCGAGCGTTGCGCTCTCTATATAGACATGGAAAACGTTCGCTTCGCATTCCATCCACTCCATATACAGCCCCATCTTCCCGCTCTCACTTGATGCGGGCTCCTACTACATTAAGTAGCCTATCCTATTAATGACCGCATTTTGGTATAGACTACGGGGCTGGGACCGTTTTGATCTGAACACACGGCTGTTCCGCACCAGACTAAACTAGGCATCATTTAATCATTTATAAAACCTTTAAATACACACACATATATTCCTCCAAAATACAGATAATAAAGTCTAGGTTGCTCAAAACCTTTATGGGCACGGATAGACAGGAAACACCCCCTAATTATTGGGGCGAAGAGATGTCGTTCTCGAAAGCGTGGTGGCACCCCGATGCGCTAATTCGTGTCTGGTCTCCCAAGGACACTGAATTTTAGCAGCACGTAACTCTAAAGTAATAAGACGGAATTGATTTCTATAAAGCTAGAAATACTTAACTTCTTGACTACTATAATCTTTGTTATATTAAGTATACTATAGGGCTAACAGAGATATAGTAATTGCCTTCAGAAGTGGGCGACTTTCGTGTTCTGCGATGAGAGCGGACACGAATTAGCACACCGGGGTGGTGGGGAACTTCGCACAGCCACACTGCTGTCGATTCGCTACCAATTTCACAGGAGTTAGAGTCTTGGGCAGTAGGCAACTACCAGGACTAGAGACAAAGATACAGGCTGCCCGGATAGTAAAAATCGGACGGTAATAAAGCTATTGCGGTGCTGTGCTTCGAGGCCCAGGATGAAGTCTGGACAATAGTATATTTAGTCTATTGGCGAGATGCAGGGATCCCGATCCTCACCGGTAGCCCATGTATTGGCGCCAACATGCCTCTGGTGCCTGGCGCTTCGCACGTTCATCTGCGGTGCATCCATCTCAAGTCTCTGTCATCTCTGGAGACATCGCCTTTAACATCTCCAGCACTTGCCACTCCGTTGCGCCAACGCAATCATGGCTGCTCGCGCAGACCCTCCACCTACCGTCGAGGACGATCCGTCGACAGCGTCGGATGCAGTATCCCTACACACTATCGCCGAACAAGCCGACGCATATGAGGCGCAAGAGCAGGAAGACGCTGACTTTGCCCTTGCCCTTGCCCTTGAAGAACAAGAATCGGCCAGGTTCGCCCGTACACAAAGGATCATCCATCCCCAGAGTAGCGAACCACGAGCTGCATCCGAACCGGAGGCCTTTACACCGTACCGCGACGAGCCTGAAGCTGTCGATGACATCGATCCCCCTCCATACCGTGACGACCCTGACGCCGATCCCGCCGAAGGAGAACAAACCACCGATGCAGAAGCCGCAGCCGGCCTTCCTCAACGCCAGAACATTTTTCTGCGGATACTCCGGAAAATCGCCAAAGCATGGCTATGCTATCTCATCTGTTCTACCGTATTCACTATCATTGTCGTCGTCGCGGTTCTAGTTTTGGCCTTCATCTACGGCGGCAAGCAAGGTACCAGCCAGGGTGACCCCAAGGAAGCAGCATGGTTAGCATCTGGTTCGCAAGATTACGACCTTAATCTTCCAAAACTATATCCCGCCCTCGAAGAAAGCACTTCGTATACATGCAAGAAGACCTGGGAAGACCTCGCGTTAGGCCTGCCGTGCCATCGCATGATTCTCTCACCAGCTTGGGACAACGGAAACCCGACAGAAGCAAAGGCAGCAGGAACAGACCCCGTCTACTACAACGAAGCTGTCTGCACTCGGGCGTGCAAAACAGCGCTCGACAAACTCGACTCCCCTATGCCTAACACATGCGTGAACCGAACCAACCGCTTCGACTTTGACAGGTATGGCAAAGATGGGAAAGCGTACTTCGAGAAACACGGCATCGAAGAGGGCCCCGCAGACGTGTCTAAGAGCTTGTTGGCGCGATACGACCGCCTGTGCAGCGGACCCCAGAAGAGATATATGGGGAAGAAGCCGCTGAGTTGCGCAGAGGACTTGTGGATGACGTGGGGCATCGTCGACGGGAAGCATGAGGCAAACCTTAACGGCCTGGACACATTCCTCGAGCAGACATCCGTCAAGAAGACTATCCCCGCATCTCGGCAGACAGTCGTTAAATTGACGCGATCGGGCAAAAACGCAACATTCACACGTAGCGTAAGGAGTCGTCGCGTGGGTCCCGGCCGAGGCGAGACCGAATGCAGCGACTGCCTGCGAGACTGGCTTGCAAGAAAAACGCTGAGCTTCAGGTACGGTGAGATACTGAAGCCCGGAACCAGGACCCCGCTCGGGCTCGCCGACTTCGCGGCTAGGATGAAGAACGCGTCGCAGCGGTGCTACGCGTACAACCAGAAGGAAGACCACGTCTGGGAGGCCATGGGATGGTGGTGTGACGGGGCACCGTGCCAAAAAGACGACTATTCGATACCCTGGACCGTTATCAACGTGCTGCACGGGCACGACAAGACACATCCTCCTTCTCAACTCTCCCGTTCGTACCTGGGCAATGTCCCCGACAACAAAAAAGAAGCCGTGCGCACGCTGCTCGCCGCTATGAAAGACATGCGCTGCGACGCCCTGGGTCTCACGCCCTCCGACTTCACAAACCCCTTCGTAACATCCGCACACGTGCTCTCGCGCCTCTGCACTCCCCTCTGCCTTAACTCCGTCGACCGCATCGCCGCCCTTGTCGAAGCCGCAAAGAGTGCCGGGTCCCCCTTCACTCTCATCACTGACTCTATCGCCAACGTCCATACCCTCTGCAAGTCCTCGTCCCCCATTTCCTTCACCACCACGCCAGAAACCCTCTGCGTACCAGGCTACGCAGCCCTGAACCTAACATCGCTCATCGCGTCCCCCCAAGCCCCATTCTCATCATCCGCCTCCACCCCACCTCTCCCCCGCGCCTCCATCCTCTCCACCTTCCGCACCGCCCTCGCGTCCATCAAAACCTGGAACGACGACTTCCGCCCTGGAACCCTGCGATCCCACGGTTCCCTCCAAAAACTCCGCATAGCAGAGAGCGCGTGCAACACGTGTGCCGGCGAGATGTTCATCGGCAAGGAAGGCCGGTGGAAGGAGACGGTCGATGCCTTCTTGGCGGATCCGGAAGTCAATGGGACGGAGTATGTGAGGGTGGCAAGGGAGGGGTGGGTGGAGTGTGGGAAGATGTTTGGAATGAGGCTTTCGAGGGGACAGAGGAGGGAGATGTTTGAGAAGGTGGGACTGGGGGAGGGGGTTGGGGGTCTGTCGGTTTGATGTGCTAAGGGAAGAGAAGGGTAGGGCAGAGGGGACAGCTTTCTTTTAGTTTGGGTTGGATCGTGTGGTATGTGGGTATTTAGATAGATGGATTTAATGTAGGTCCCCAGGTTCACAGTACAGTTAGTTTCCTTTGTTTTGGATAAGCTAGCCATTTATATGAATATGAATGTGAATTTGTTATTACAGAGGTTGAAAGCAGCAAGTTAACAGGGTAAGGAACTAGTCCTCATACGGAGATTGTGCTAAACTTATGGGGGGAGTCCCTTGACATAGTTTACCAACAAACAAAGGGCCTTGATGCGAAAGCAGATATCCTTGATTAGACTGCGTCTTTGAAGAGTAATGCATGACGGAATTGATGTCGTACTCGCCAATACCTGGAGAGTTCTTGATGAACTGGGAGCCCATGAAGTTGCACTTCTTAGCGACGTTCATGTCTTCGCAGAGATCTTTGGCGGTTTTGACTTCATACGTGAGGATATCAGTAAGATTTTAAGCGAAGGCAAGGGCCAGAACAATGAACGAAAGGACAATACCATATTTTCCGATGGCGCATGTCAGAGCCTTGCCATAGCCCATGACTTTCGTGCAATCGTACTTGACATATTTTTTGCCTGCGCCATGTCAGTTCCGGTGTCTGAAGATGTGTGTGTATGGTATGGTACACAAGGTCGTAACGCTGGCACCCAGAGTGTGGCTAATCTGGACACAAACCATCAGTTATCGACCCTACATGACAACCTCGGGGAAATGGTAACCTCGTGAACCAGCGTATCTTTGTCCGGATTTTCGCTCACCTCCAGACAATTTACTCCTTTTGGAAGATTCATCTGCAGGAACCTCACACTAGCGGATGCACCACCCCTCTTTTGATCCTCGAACCTCGTCGAGACAATGCATAAGCGTGACTACTAGGGTAGGGCTTACTTACCGTTCTATCCGTAACATTTCACACGTCCTCCGTCTTGTAGAACTCAAGACAGTATCCAGGTTTTTGCTCAGCTCTGCCGCCAAGTTCATTTTGCCATACTTCCAGAGCTGTATTCAGGTTCGGATGAACGGCCCCATATAACTCTTCAGAGTCAAATGCGAATTCGATCTTGGCGAGGCCAGCCCGGCGAGGCCGCATGATCTTGGACCGGAATATTCCGCCGTCTTCGTCGGCGGCTCGTAAGGGTTTTCAACTTTTCGCGAAAAGTTACGACGTAAGAGTTAATACCTTCTAGATCTAGCAAGGTTACTAAAATTTTTACTGGCAATCTTGCTTAAAATAGAACGTTCACTGCCCCGTTTCCTTACCAAGGCTCTTATATGTAACGTTTCAACTTATCAGATCTTTAATCGTAACGCTACGATTGAGAGTTCTGCTACCTTCTTACTGCTCACGTGACCGCAGTGAATCGAAAAGTATTAATCGTATTACTTTCTGTTGGAAACGCTGTGGCTCACTGGGAAAGTGCTTCTGTGCGGAGAGGATCTTTATCTCGGTCATCCGATGGATTACCGGGAACAGTGGCGGCGAAGCAAACGAGTACGGCAGCGAAGATCTGGAGGAATGATTTCATCGTGTAGATACTTGAGAAGTCTTAAGGAAAACGAAGAGCTTAGACGTCGGGTTGTACGAGGTAGAACGAGAAAGACGCAAGGGAGACAGAACGTTCTAGGGAGTCCCAATGTATCTCTTCAGCCTCGGCGTCTCTTCCGCCTCGCTATGCATTGGAAGCCTAAGGCATCGGTATGATTGAGCGTCTACTTGTTCAGGGTCCAGTGAAGGGTTCAACTCCCCATCAAATCCGCTTAGACGCTGTAATCGTGACCAATGATGGCGTGGGAAATACTAACCATCACCCTCCAAAAGTAAGATTTGAAGGGCTTTGGTGATGTAGCGGCGCCTGGTGGAGTGATATATGCATATATATCCAGAGCGAACTAACGTCACAGAAAACGAACGTTGGTAATTATGTTTTGACACAGCCTGTTTTGGTTGGTTGCTGTGATCGTACAAATATCATCATGATTATTTGGTCAAACTTCAACCAGTAAGCTTCCCGTCTTGACACACCTAAAATTAGCATTGCGTTTGCCATATATAGTCGTGATCTCACAGTGAAATGTAAAATCACGTGCTTCGTAGTAGAGGCTTGTATGTATGTGCTCCGTAGTGAAAGCCTTTAAATATGTATGCTCCATGGTAAATAGAGACTTTAATGCGTGACCTTATTAGTGGGGGAAGATCTGAAGATTGAGCAGAATGCGCAGCATGTGCAAGCTGGTTTTGTAACCTGTTGAACTCAGGTCGTGGAGAGCCCATAGTGGCCAATGACAAGCTACATATAGTACAGTATGCTTGCTAACATCAAGTTCAATGTAGTGATTACCAATTACTAAACACCCAACAGCCTTTCCCAATGCCCTGTTTTCTGCAAGGTAAGCTATCATTCACCCTGAAATCTAAAGGTGACGCGAGTTTCAATCATGTTTGAAGACAGATATGATTTTCGTCATCTTTCACTGCGGTTGGCATTCACGATAGAATGGATCATTTACTTGTTGTGTTCCCAGGCCATTTCATAACAAAGTCAAAGGCAATAAACCCGCCCCAGCACACGTGCACATCCGTATGGGAACAGATTAGAATGGATCGATATCTTATGTCAAACCTACATAACGAGTCCTAACATCCTAAATCCTCCCTCAGTAGGAGTCCTCGGTTTGAATCCTACGATCATATTCTTGTGAAGTTCACTTGCCTGCCCGCTATTGTCCCGTGCGATAGCATTCCCGTGATAGTAGGTATCCGTATTCTATGACGGACATCTAAACCTAGTAAGTTCCGAATGAGATGGTAGGGTAGAGGTGTATATTCCCTTACAACTCAAGGGGTGGGCGTGAAGAGTGCAGCCCAGCATGCGGCTTGGCAGGTACCAAACGTAGTGTTGCATGCAATGATAGTAGCAGGAGCTGAGGCGCCTAGCGTAGCGCCCCAAGTGAATCCAGCAGCGCCGTAACATGCAACGACCACTGCAGCGCAGCCAGCCTGGCATACGCCGTAGGCCGCGGGACCAGCTGAAGTGAAGTCGGGAAGCATTAGCAGAGCCGCCGCGGCGATCGACAAGTTGGAAAGACGCATGGTGAGAGTTGGTGAGAAGGAAGTCAGGTTGGTGAGAAGGAAGTCAGGTTGGAATATCAGCATGAGGGGATATCGTCGAGAATGCTGCGAGTTAAGTAGTTGTCCAAGGAGTGGGGTCCCTGCGGGTGGGTGACACTTGTGCGGGGTTCTGATTACTTGCACAAACCCTTCGACTGGTTTGGAAGTGAATGCCGCAAAAGCTATCACCAACTGTGCCTGAATGGATCAAGAAGCGTCTGGTTCATTAATCGACGTACCTTTGCAGTTTTCCCTGCATCTCTTTTCTCTCCGCCGGTTTCCAAGCATTGATCATAGCAAATTCAGAAACCTCGAAACAAGAGCTTATCGGTGAGCCGCTCGCGTGATTGCACTTAGCTGTCACAAGCGCTTGTGATACTAATCGTGGCATTGAAGTCCCTCAACGGCCAATCCGCAATCTGGATTGGTAACAGTGCAGTTTCGCACCAAATTCGCGGCTGTGTAACGGGAGTCGTCGGATCGACCCAGTCGGTGAATCTGAAGCCTGCATAGCCAACTTCGCAAGGGAAACTTACAACCTTATTGAAGGAATGCACCAATGAATGCACGAATGAACCCACCTACTCTCGATCAACGATGGTGTCATCGACCCACGCAACTAGAGCGACAATTCGAATTGTTGTAACACATGTGATACCCTGTCTCGCCCTCGCAGGGACACTCTTGGGAATGCATAATCTTCAATGTGTTACAATTGAACACATGATGCGCTCTGCCCTGGCTTTGGGCAATGTCATAGCAACCCGCCCTCACTGCGTCCGACAACCGTCCCCCACCCCCATGAACACTCCATTCCCAAACCAGCCATCCAAATCGGCCTCATCCCGTATCTCCCCCTCCCCCTTCCTGTCACCTCCCATCCTCTCAAAAACCTCACTCAACCCACCCCTCCCACCATACCACCTCTTCAACCAAATCCGTATCGCCTCAGCGGCGACCCTCGCTCGTCCGGCCAGCCACCACTGCGCCCCCTTTTCCAGCCTACGGAACCACCACCCAACCAGCATCAGCGCGCGGGGGTCTTTGACTTCGAGGAGTTGTTTGAACTGCGGGGTGAGGTAGTTCATGAAGAGGAGGAAATTGAGGATGTTATCGTGATTAGGCGTGATATCTTTCAGGTGGCTGAGAATGAGTGCGGGGATATGGTAGGGGTTATCCGTTTGCCCTGTTCCGCTAGTACCACCTCCCGACTCTATGCCAAACAAATCCTTTAACTCCCCACTCAACTTCCCCAAATCGTCCTCGTCGACCCAGCTCGGCACCCACAACCTCTCATGTTCCTCCCTCAAGCTCGCAAACGCACTATCCGCTCTCATCGGCTGCGCAATTTCAAAAATCGCCTTCTTGCCATCACTCAGTTTCAACCACGCCAAGTCCCCCGTCTCCGATTCCTTGATTGGCCATGAGAGTTCTGGGTCCGAAGTCTCGATGTACGAGAATGTGAGTGCGCCGATCAGGGCTGCGGTGCCCCAGAGCGCGTCGCGAGAGGCGGGGGCGATGGGGCGAGAGAGGATCTGGTTGAAGAGTGCGTTGCCTGTGTTCCAGTGGTGCAGGGAGGCGGTTGTGTAGCGTTTCTTTAGGGCTGGGGTGGGGGCGAGGGAGGCGTCGTGCATGAGGGTTAGGCCGAGGCAGAGATGCATGAGGAAGGGGTGCTGGTGAGAGGATTAGGATGAGTGGGAGGATGGGAGAGATATATTCGGCTAGAGATAGAATGAGCCGACTTACCGAAAACGCTAGTTGGGGGAAACTGTTCCGGTATAATGGTACCGTCTTCGCGGTCCCAATCGTCATAACCGTCCGCTCCTGGAACCGCTGGAAGACATCCAGGTCACTCTCACCGAATACCCAAGACTGTTTTCCACACCCATTCCCAGTACCATACGCGACCTCGGGCTCGTTATTCAGTGCCTCGTTGATCATGACAGCCATGTTCCGTTTTATAGACACCCGGACGGGATCGATATATGCGTTTTGGGCTACCTGGGCAGCGACTCTTTGGCCCCGTGGCTGAGATGACAGAATAACTGGGAACGACACCTGCTCAGATCCAGATCCGGATTCGGATTCGGACCTTGAGAGATCGACCTGGAAAGACCCCTGCGCAGCCAAGTCGAGCGGAGATTTCTTGCCGTCGTACGTGCATGACACGCCGTAAGAAACGCATTTCTGGCAGCGGGGGCGGGTTTCGTCGCACTGTTGTCCAATCAGCAAGATGAAATTTTGCCCATCCTCCGTTTTCCAATTCCGGTTCCGATTTGCACAGCAGAAGAACGGAATGACAAAGTAGGGGAAGGAGCTAACCTTCACACGTCGTAATTTACAGTTCCCACAGCCCTTTCGGGACTTGCTGTGCGCCTTTCTCCTCCTCTCAGGGCCTTCCTGAAACCGGGAAGTCGCTACAGTGGTGGTGGCCATGTTGCTTTAGTGCAGTGCAGTCCAGCTAAAGTTAGAGTAGCAGATGGAATAGTACAGAACGGAGGAGTAATCCGTCAGGCTCGCTGGGGTGGGGGAGAACGCCAACGTCTGGCTGAGCGAGGCTCGTGGGTCTAACTTGGAATCGTATTCAGACGCGGACATGATGGAGGCATTCTGGTCTTATGTAGGATTGTCGAACGCAGCACGGATGACTTGAAGTCATCGAGCAGTGTTGGTTAACGAATGAGGAAGTGAGGAACGCGGGGATGAGTGGGGCGAGTGCTCCAGCTAAGGAAGCACGCTAACCTCCTGTCGTATTTGGGCTGAGTCAGCGAGTAGAGGAGCTGTGAGTGGTCAGCCCTATGTAGGCCATCTGAGGCACGACCGGACCATGGCTGTTGGGGTTTGTTGGGATGGGAAACGGATGTTGAAATGGTTTGAGACTTGAATTGGATCTATCCTGTGTCTAGGAAGTTGATCTCGAAGGTGTGATATGCGTGGTCGTCCATCCATGCTGAACAGAATCAAAGAGGGTTCCAATCTCATATAAGGAACCCATCATATGAAACGACGTTGGCCTCGGCGATTGCCTCGTCTATCTCCGTTGAATCCGCTCCATGCCATCGACACCCTTCCCTCGAATCCGGATCGTCGAGGCCTTCCTGGTGATTAGCGATTGTTGGGCTCTCGCAACGTACGTCGAGCTCGGGGTTCATGACAGGAAGCCGGACAAGACGGCTGCTTGTAGATTGCAAGACTGTTAACCATCTCATTCCTGATGATAGGCTGTGCATACTCTGAGCATCGGCTTGGTGTCGCACACATTTCCGAGTGCCGTAGGCTCACATCGCCGGGGCGTTAATGGGCCCAGCACCGATGAGCTGCACTTGCTCAAGACTTTTTGCTGTCACTCACATCGCTCCCCTGCGACGGGGCCTCGGTCAGGATGCCTTCTGGCGCATCAGGATCAACTTTGGTCGTCGTGTTCGGTATGAAGCTGGCTGATCTGGGGGTCGTCGAACCGTCATCCCAGAATTCGACATCGCCCTCGGCGCTCAGCGAGCCGCGCTTCACAACCTGGCCCTTTTCTCGCAATATGTCTTCGATGGTCACTGATTTGTCGGAGAATATCTAATCCATGTCAGAGGAGACCCTTGGCTCTGTTTATGCAAGCCGGAAACGCACCTTAAGATGGTCGCTAATCAGATGTCGGTTCTTGCAGCCGGGACAGGTGATGAGGACTGTGCCGTGGTGGTAACCTTGCTTGGACACCCGATGTGAGGAGCGTGTGTTGCACTTCTTGCAGGTAAATGTTGTTTCGTAGGCGGGGACCTGGTCTCGGTCGAGTCGGGACTGCGGGGGAGTGGTGGAAGCGCTGGATTGGGAAGTTGGGCCTGAAGCAGAATACTTGTGGCGTACGCGTGAGAATGCTAATCTCGTTCCAAAGACGAGCTGAGGGCGCAGTAAGGCAGGCGTTCGCGGCGTGTGGAAGTGTCGCTTTGACAGCGGAATGCAGCTGGACTCCGCCGCGGAAGCTGGAAGAGGTCGGGGAGCCGAGACTCTGGTCAAGCACCGCGATAGAGATGGGGAGAGACGCATGCCGCACACCAAAGAGAAGACGCACGCAGCAGCGAGGAGCAGACGGAGCAGACGGAGCAGACGGAGCAGACAAGAGACCAGCGAGTGCGACCTTTGAACTGATGGGAGCGCACCCGTGGACTGCGGCTGTGGAAAAGTTTAGTTACGGGCTTGGCACGGCCGGCCCGCGTTTCGTCACCGCCTTCGGCAACTTCCAGGGCGCCTTGAACATGCACCCCGCTGAGCTTTGTCGCCTCGCATTCCCGACATTCACTACATTCACTGCCACAGCCCACTTTCACTCGTACGCTCCCCGGCTTCAGATCGTCTGCACGCCTGCTGGATCGGTCCCATCTCGACATTTCCCACTGCCGCGCTCCGGGCCTCCCCAGATCTCCGCAGGGCCTCCTCCACCGCGGCTTCGACCTACCAGCCCCCAGCCGCCTCAAACTTCAGAGACATGATTGCAGGTCGGGGAAGACAGCGGATACGTCCGCCCAGACGAGTAAGTCACGCCCGCTCCTCATTCACTTTCGCCCGCACCCGGTAGTCCGCCGTAACCCCCACCTCGGCCCGGGGTCCCCCTCCCCCGCACAACCCCCCTCACAAACCAGCGCTGACAACGTGTCCTTCTACAAGGGCCTCCACGGCGAGGAGATTGACTTCGAGAACACGTGGGCAGTCATCGAGTCGGCCTTTCGCGAGATCCACACCAAGAACGCGTCGCGGCTATCGTACGAGGAGCTATACCGGCATGCCTACCGCGTCGTCCTAAAGAAGAAAGGGGAGGAGCTCTACAAGCGTGTCCGCGACTTCGAGCACGGGTGGCTGAGCAATGAGGTCCGCGGGTCCATCCAGGCCCTGTTCTCGCCCAATTTGCTGGCCAGCTCGCAGGCTGTCGGAGGCACCACCGCCAATGAGCGGCGCGTGGCGGGAGAAAAGTTCCTCAAGGGCTTGAAGCAGGCATGGGGCGATCACCAGATCTGCATGAGTATGCTGGCAGATGTGCTCATGTATATGGTGTGTGGTTCTTCCATAACGTCAAACACAGGATCATTGCAGCTGACTCCCCGTGTGCAAAGGACCGTGTCTACTGCCAGGACCACCACCGCCCGTCGATATACACGACCGCTATGATCCTCTTTCGCGACGATATCCTGAACTCGCCCACGTCGGACGTGGATGGCCGCGAGGTGCTGGAGCTGCTGAACCATGTCATTCTGGACCAGATACAGATGGAACGGGACGGCGATGTCATCGACAAGCACCTGATCAAATCGTGCGTGCATATGCTGGACAGCCTGCACCAAGACGACATCGAAGCCGAGGACCAGCGACTCTACAATGCTTCCTTTGAGGCTGCATATCTGGACACGAGCCGCGAGTTCTACAGGTTGGAGGCCGACCTCATGCTCCGCGATTCCGACGCGGGCGCATACTGCCGGCATACGAGACGGCGCATATACGAAGAGGAGGAGCGGTGTCGCTCGACGCTGTTGGACGTTACCCAGCCCAAGATCCAAAAGGTGGTCGAGGACGAGTTGATCAAGAACCGGATACATGAGCTGGTGGAAATGGAGAGCGGCGTCCGATTCATGATTGACAACGACCGCTTGGACGAGCTGAATCTCATCTACGATCTAAACTCCCGAGTCGACGACAAAAAGGCGGAGCTGATGCGCGCAATCCAAAAGCGCATCGTCGAGATGGGGACCGACATCAACAATGCAGCGATAGCGGCCTCACAAGCACCCGCACCTGCCGTAGTAGAAGCGAGCGACAAGGGAAAAGGCCCCCTGCCAGAGAAGAGCCTGAATCAACAGACGGTTGCGGCCATCAAGTGGGTGGAGGATGTCCTGGCGCTCAAGGACAAGTACGACACGATTTGGGATAAGTCTTTCAAGCAGGATCAGCCACTACAGACGGCACTTACCCGGAGTTTCGCAGACTTCATCAACTCGCCCACCTTCCCACGTTCGTCCGAATACATATCGCTCTTTATCGACGAGAATATGAAAAAGGGCATCAAGGGCAAGACGGAAATGGAGGTCGACGCGGTCTTGGAGAAGGCCATCATCCTCCTGCGGTACGTCCAGGACAAGGATCTGTTCGAGCGGTACTACAAGAAGCATCTCTGCCGGCGACTCTTGATGAACAAGTCCATCAGCAACGACGTTGAAAAGCAAATGATTTCAAAGATGAAGATTGAACTGGGCAACAACTTTACCCTGAAGCTGGAGTCCATGTTCAAGGACATGACGATATCCGAAGAACTCACCTCAGGCTTCAAGAAGCACGTAGAAGGCCTCGGCGAGAAAGACCCCAAGCGCATCGAACTCGCTATCAACGTGCTCACCAGCATGACCTGGCCACTCGAAACCATGGACAACGGCGACGACGCAGAGGGCCACCGACCACGATGCATCTACCCTCCCGCCATCGACCGCATCAAGCGGGGCTTCGAAAAATACTACAACGAGAAGCATTCCGGCCGCCAGCTCACCTGGCTCGGAAACATGGGCTCCGCAGACATTAAAGCCGTGTTCCCCCGCGTCCCGCAAAAAGACGGCTCGTTCAAGGAACGCCGCCACGATCTCAACGTCTCTACATACGGCATGATTATCTTGCTCTTGTTCAACGAACTTCCGGCTGACCAGCACCTCACGTTTGAGGAAATTCAAGCGCAGACCAATATACCAAGGACGGATTTGATAAGAAATTTGCAGAGTTTAGCTGTGGCACCGAAGACGCGGATCTTGATCAAAGAGCCAATGAGCAAGGACGTGAAGCCGAGCGATCGGTTTACCTTTAATGAGGGCTTTCAGGGGAAGTTTGTCAAGATTAAGGTCGGGGTGGTGAGTAGTGGGAATAAGGTTGAGAGTGATAGGGAGAGGAGGGAGACGGAGAAGAAGAATGATGATAGTAGGGGGTTCTGTATTGAGGCGGCGGTGGTGCGGATTATGAAGTATGTATACCCTTCTCCCCCGACTTTTCTTCCTCTCCATTGGTAGTACTTTGGAGGGTTGTTTTATGATGCATTTGCTGACATTTGGTTTCTAGACAACGCAAAGAGCTCTCACACCAGCAACTCGTCATCGAGACCCTGAATCAACTCGTCGGGCAATTCAAACCGGAGGTCGGCATGATTAAGAAGAGGATTGAGAGTCTTATTGAGCGCGAGTACTTGGAGCGCATTGAGGGTGCAAGGACGGATAGTTATCGGTACCTTGCGTAGCGGAAAACATCGTCTCGAATGGAAAATGTGGCTTTTGGTGTCTGGCGCACTGGACCGGTTTTTTTGGGAGCGGAACTGGCGTTCAGACAGATCTTTCCTGCACCTATAGGCTATACTTGGCCGAGTGCACTGCAGGCTTGATGCATTTTTGCAAGCGATGAACTGTGCGCGCACGGAGAAAAGGAATCTTGCTTTTGGAAGGGGAGGCAAATATGGCCGCTGCTTTCGCCTGTACCAAGATGGAGGGAAGATGGAAGACTGGGCGCCGTTGTGATATTCAGGTAGATTTACTGGGTAAATGACGGGAATGATGTCTGTCTACTTATCCGACACACCTACCTGGATATTTGTCTTCTCAACCGCCGGTCTGTCCACCGGTGGAGGGAGTGAAGTGATGTGCGTGAGGCCAATCAACTTACACAGCGAACGGACGTTGGGTGCGATGGGACTTTCTGTCCATTGTTCGCTCATGAGGACCCCCAGACGAGACATACACATTCTTGAAAAGAGAACATACTCGTGTACTTAGTAGGTCTCAGAGACACAGCAAAGTTTGGATATCAAGGATAATTGAAAATAGAGGGCTTAGTTGAGTCTGGATCTGGATCATCAGCGGTAAGGCGGGAGAGCAACATAGATCGACGGAGGGAAAGATTAGGGAGGGAGGTCAATCATCTGGATCTGCGGGTTGGGAGAAGAAAAGATCGTCTGGATGTACAGTTAGGGTAGGGTTGCATGGTTATACATAGGTTTGCGAGTCTTCGAGAAGAGCGACGATGATCGGTCCTCGGGTTCATCCAGAAAATGGGGTCGGGCGGTCAATAGTGGCGAAGATCGCAATTCGAGACAAAGGGATGGTCATGGTCATTTATAACATGGCGTCGAGAGACCGATGGCTGGCGAAGATCGCAATAAGATAGAGAAGCTTGAGGGAACGACGTCGTCGCGATTACTAGTATTGACTGGGCTGGATTGTATCTATGTATCATCGCACTTCTAACGACACATGCAGAAGTAATGGAAGCGGTATGTGTAGTAATGGGCCGACGGAGGTTGGAGTAGCATTAAAAGCGCTTATGTCGTCCTACTCCACTCTACTACCCAAATTCTACTGGAAAGACGGGGACGTTCCATGCAGTAGTTAGTCTTTCTTCAAGGTTAGGAAAGTGATTAATTTATCCAGAGTTTCTCGTCCTCTGTGCGTCTGGCGCTTATGCAGGAACTTGAACTTTGTGCAGTGTTTAGCGCATAGTATCGATAGGCGCTTGCGGAGCGGAGCAACGCTGCACCAGGCCAATCACGTGGATTCTAGAAAAGGAAGGAAGATTGGGGATTCTTGGATATGTGGGTGCGGACTTGTTGGAGGTCTTGGGGTTTCTTGGACGAGGCTTGGGAGTGGCGAGGAATTTGTTGCGGTTGCGCACATGCGATGGGAAGGGAAGGGAGGGGATGGGTCAGGGTCAGACTGGAAGTGAGAAATGGAGGTCAAGCGTGTTGAGAACAAAAGAGAAATGAAGCCGAGATTTTGTGTGGAGAGGAGAAGGTTCTGGACTTTTGCGGAGGGACGGATCTGATGAGACGAGGTGGACAAGAGTTCAAGTGCACAGATTCCAGGGTCAAGAATCATGACGTCGCTCATCTCGCGGCGCTCGGGAAGAGGGGACACAGAAATGAGATTCGGGACCTGGCTGTCCAATCGATGCAGCGACATCGTGCGGTTCTGCTTGCGTTCTCGGCTGCCTCCGAGGCGGCGGACTTGACTCTTGAGCCGCGATAATGAGGGTCTTGAGCTTGTGCGCAGGATTCTCAACATTCGGACCTGCGAAATGTTTGTTGGATTTGACAGGCATGGATTATGTCGCGAGAGGCGAGCGGTA
Source organism: Clohesyomyces aquaticus (assembly GCA_002105025.1). Lineage (NCBI taxonomy): Eukaryota > Fungi > Ascomycota > Dothideomycetes > Pleosporales > Lindgomycetaceae > Clohesyomyces > Clohesyomyces aquaticus. The sequence goes on from MCFA01000049.1 coordinate 131,745, forward strand.
TGAACGAGGTTGTTCCTTTAAGGTGGTCAACCTTGGAATAACCGTGCTCGGGGATCCTGGTTGTTGGTGTCGCTGGTTTTTGGTACGGTAAATTCGCCTCGTGGCGTTCTTGCTGTTGCTAATCTGGGCCGGTATTGATAACGAAGACCAGCCGAGCAAGCAGTCAGATCGATCAGGCTCGCAACAACGGCATTGATGAGAGCATCCATTTGAGTGAGCCTGTGCGACGTCGCAATGGCATAAATGAAAGCTGACGGCACAGTGAGATGTACCCACAGTCGAGTGATTATTTCTGCAGCACAGAGGCTTGGAAGCCTTGGACAGCATCACAGAGCGAGATATTGATTCGTCAAGGTTGTCGTAAGCTGCGCAGGCGGGCGAGTCGCTGCACTGTGCTACTGTGCCTCGGTGGGTCGTGGTCGGTCGTCGCCGCTGCCGAGGAGGACATGTTTCTTCCTTCTGCGAAACGAAGAAACAATTCCCCCATTCGTCGTTTTCCGCTGTCGAAACAGACACAGCTGCAAACAAAACTCGACCGTCTCGACGGAAAACGTGACGCATCTCGAATCCCCACGGAACCCACGTATGCGGAGATTTGGCACATCAGCACATGGCAGTCCTTGGCGGAAATGAGAGTGACGACTCACGAGCGATGTCGCCAGGGGTCGCCACCGGTGGAGCCGCCATTCACGGCCCACCACAGACATTTCGCTGGCAGATGCGCCGTCCGTGGGTCAACGACGCCGCTCGAGAATGGAATGTCTCCCCCTTCAATCGCAGACAGGAGCGAAGCATCCATCTCCAGATCTTTCACGGACCGCGCAGGCGGCCAGCGGGGAGCCCTTTCCTGCCTTTCCAGCGCGCATGCAGGAACATCTATTTTATCGCCGCCGAAAACGAACCAGCTGCAAGCGGCCCTGGCTGTTCTGCTGGTGCCCCTGGCCAGCTGTTCCTGGCGGCGCTGCGCGTTCCTGGCACCTGAAACGGGCGGCGTCGAATCCGCGAGCGCCGCGGGAGGGGCCCCAAGACAAGCTTTTGGCATGCCGATCCTCCCCTCCAGCCTGCAAATCTCCCTGTCGTTTCACTTCCCGTGAGTGGCTGCGAGCCCTGGCAAACAGCGACTGTCATCGGCCAGCGCCTGGCGCTTGCCCTCAAGCGGCATCAATCGAAGCGCAGTGGCGCCCACTGGTGTGACGACCAGGCTAAGAAAAGCAGGAAAAGTTTGCGCCGCGCTGACTGCCGCTGACAGCCTCCATGCTGCCCTGTCCAGGCCCTGACCGTTCGTTTGCTGGGGTTGCACATCGCCCCGCCCTCCTATATGAGCTGGAGCGGCCCCCCCCAGGCACTCTTCTTGTTCCCTACCCTCACTCTCACACTCCCACCACGGTGCTGTTGCATTCACTCCCTTTGAGCATTCGCTCGTTTCATTCATTGTCTTCCCAGACGTCACTCTCATTCTATTCACAGCAATAGCCCTGGTCGGCCTCGATTATCCATCTCTGAATCCTGCGCTCGAAGCTGCATTCGCATTCCTGTCCATTGCCTAGCCCTTTGAAAGACTTGCACATCACCAAAACAAAACAAACATTTCAAGCATCATGTCTCCCTCCGTCAAGCTCGGTCTCATGACCCTCGTCTCTGCCGCTGCAGCCATCCCCCACTATGGCGGACACAGTAAGTTCCACCACAAGCCCTCAGGTGCCACTGGATCTGGTGCCCCGTACCCCTCCGGCGGATGGGCACGCAACAGCACTGCTCTGCCTTTTGGCACCGCCTCGGGCGCTTCTGCAAAGACGACCACCATTCAGGAGACTCTGTTCTCAACGACGACCGAGTACCGCACTGTCTATGCCACCCCCGCGACCGCCGTGTCCCAGGCCTCCGTAGGCGCCGCTAATGTGAAAACTGGAGCTGCTGTGTGTGGTGGCCAGGAGACCGTATATGTGACTGCAACCAACAAGGTCACCGTGACTGTTGCCGAGCTCCCCTCGTCCTCCATATACACTCCTGCTTCCAGCGTCGCCGAAGCTGTCTCCAGCTTCGTTCCTGGGCCAGGATACTCCGTCGCTTCGTCCGCTGCCCCCGCCAAGGTCTCGAGCTCTGCCATGCCAGTCTACTCGGCACAAAAACCCTCGTCAGTCGTCATCTCCGTGACCATCCCCCACAAGGGAGAGAGCACCGCCGCCCCAGTAGCCACCTCTAGCGCGTACTCCGCCCCGCCATACTCCGCTGCCCCAGTCTCCTCAGCCGCCCCAGTCAAGTCCAGCGCTGCACCAGCCTCGTCCGTTGCTCCCAAGCCATCTGACACGCCCACCTACTCTGGCTCCAAGCGTGGTCTTGCCTATAACGACCCCAGCCTGTGCAGCACCTTCGGTGGTGGCAAGTACGGCTTCGCCTATAACTGGGCGTCCAACCAGTACGGCGGCAAGCTCCCTGAAGGCCTTCAGTACGTCCCCATGATGCACAACCCCTCCCAAGAAACCGCCGAGGTCTTCCTCAAGAACGTCGAGACTGCCGTCAAGGGCGGATCCAAGGCCGTCATGGGTTTCAACGAACCCGACCACGCGGCCCAGGCCAACATGAGCCCCGAGTCGGCCTGCGCTGCCTGGAAGAACTACCTCGAGCCGATCGTCAGCGCCCACCCCGAGGTCACCATCATCGGCCCGTCCGTGACCAACGGCCCCGCACCCATGGGTCTCGACTGGCTGTCCCGCTTCCAGAAGTCGTGCCCCGAGGCTACCTGGCACGCGGCCAACATCCACTTCTATGACATCTACGACGACAAGGTTGTCGACCGCTTCATCTCGCACTGCGAGGAGGCGGCCAAGACCTTCGGCAAGCCCGTCTGGGTCACTGAGTTCGGTCTCAACCCCGGATCCGCTACCCAGGAGCAGGCTGCCGATTTCTTGAGCAAGGTCATGAAGTACATGGATGGTTCGAACAACGTCAAGGGATACGCTTACTTCATGGTTGGCACCGGCGAGAACCAGCTGAACTCTGGAAATGGCTTGTCTCCCGTTGGTAAGGTGTATGCCTCGTAGAGGTTGACACCTCGCAAGCTGATGATGAGTCTGAGAGGTGTGGGCGTTTGCATTTGTTGGCGCCCACGTGTGTGTGCTGATTACTTCTTTCATTGTAAAACTTTTGGGTCTAGGGATCGGATATAGCGGGCGGGAATCGGATCAAGCCTGCCTGGCAAAGGAAAGGAACGGAATCAGGTCCTCTGATGAGAAGAGTGATCTAGAAAACGCCTATGATGCGCAGCATTTATTGTTTGTTGTATAACATTCTATTGTCCGATTTTTTTTGGATGGCGATTGGATTGGTGCGCGCTGGGAGGACTGATTGAGTGAGCGATGCATCAGCATTGGGGGTGTGTATTCATTATTCTTGTCTGTGTAGTAGATACGGACTTGCAATTGGATATATATGCCAGCCAGACGAACGTGTCTTGTGATTTGCATGTGTGACGCTTGTTTGACATATCTAATGGATGATTTTGACCGAGTTTCCCATTCCGACATCGATTTCCTTGCGCGGTTCACTGCGAATCACGATCCTCGCTACCTATCTGGACGTGCACTCTCCCACCCATTCCAACGTCGCTATCCCGCTGACCATCTCCACATACGTACGATCCGCGATATCGCGCCGCTGTCCGCTTGTGGTATTGAGTAAGGCTCTCTGTTGCAATAAGGTCTGCCTCGTGGCGTTCGAGGTGCATACAAATTCCGGTGAAGTGGTGAAAGCTGTGGAAATGCTATTGGTCGCGTTTTCTGCCAGCTGCAGGCGCGACTGGGAGAGATAACACTGCCACTTCAGCACTTCAGCACTTCGGCCTTGGGGACAACCTTTCTTCACCATCCCCAACACTAGCGCTGTCTCGACCTTGTGGGCACTTGGATTACCACTTGGATACTTCCAACGCCAACCAAGGGATGTCTGATTATTAGCCCTGGATGCGAGCACCCCAGTCACTGTCTCTTCCATCTCCATTGCGGGCACGCCTGACTTTTGGCCGACTTCCCTTCGCAAAGGGATTCCCCCAGGAAAGCGCAATACACTCAACTCGTCCCTTTTCATCCGCACTCGTCGCCATGGTGTTGGAAGCTCTTGCCGCGATCAGTTTGACAGGAAACATCGTCCAATTCGTCCACTTTGGCTGCTCTCTGTTCTCAAAAGGCCAGCAGATCTATCGGTCGGCATCCGGAAAAACCTTACGGCATGACGAACTACAGACCATCGCACAGCACATCAAAGACTTTAGCAAAAGGATTGATGCTACTGTGGAACAGCAGAAATGCGGAGCGGGTGAAGTTAAAATCAACTCTGACCTGGTCGCCCTTGCGAAAAGATGTGGTTCAGTTGCATCCGAACTCACCTCCGTCCTCGAGAAACTGGGCAAAAAGGCCGCCTCGGGCGCAACTCAAACTGGAGGAAAGGAGTCTAGGGGACCATGGCACTGGGAAAACTTCCGTGCAGCTTTGCAGAGCATATATAAGGATGATCGTATTGCGGAGTTGGAGGAGAGGCTAGAGCGCCTACGTGACCAGATTATGTTTCACCTCGTTGCGGACCTCAGGTAAGTTTGGCTCGATATTACTGCATTATCATGCCCCCTGCTTATGATGACTCTAGCTCCAAGCAAGACCTTGTCCTTGAAATACTGGATACATGGAAGAATGAGAGCGCCACCAGAGAATTAGAGACCGTCAATACCCTTGCAAGGCTGGCTCAACGGCTGCAGACATTGAACGACGCGATACCCGCTGCTCCGGCTGAAACCTTATTGCAGGATCTGAGGCAAAAGTTCTCAGAGTTTTCCTCGCTTATCAATCACGAATCAAGAAAACTCGCCATACTCAAATCCCTGCGTTTTGATAGTATGCGAGTCCGGAAATCTACAATTGCCGAGGCACACAAACGAACATACGAATGGATATTTACACCAGAAGAGCTCCCTGAGAGTGACCCACGATCGAGGATAAAGTTTCTTGACTGGCTGAAACATGGAAATGATTCATACTGGGTTACTGGTAAACCTGGATCTGGAAAGTCAACGCTGATGAGGTTCATCGAAAATCACAGCTCAACTTGTCGTGCCCTAGATCAGTGGACTGGATCAACAACGCTAAGAAAAGCTAGCTTCTATTTCTGGAATGCTGGGACAGAAATGTAAAAGTCACTGCCAGGGTTGCTTCAATCGCTGCTCTATAACGTTCTGCAGTCATGCCCCGACCTCATTGAAACCATTGCAAGGATCGTTGGGCCTTCCAGGAACATTCGGCCGCCGCGTCAGATCCATGGACAGTTCAAGAACTCCGGGGATGCTTCAATAAACTTAAAGAGGAGGCTACTACCTCGAATTTCTTCTTTCTCATAGATGGTCTCGACGAGTACAATGGACATCACGAAGAAATAGTCGACATCCTGCAAGATTTAAATTCATCGAAGAATATCAAGCTCTGTGTATCAAGCCGCCCGTGGAACCGGTTCGAGCATGCTTTTGGCTCCTCTGATGAACGAAAACTGTATCTCCGCACCCTAACAGCCAAAGACATTGAGCTTTTCACAAAGGAGCAATTGTTGAGCCAAATTAAAACCCTTCACCTCCAAGAGGAACTCAGCACTTATCATAGCATTACTGATGAGATTGTGGCGAGAGCAAAGGGTGTATTCTTGTGGGTTGTCTTGGTTGTACGGTCTCTCCGCGATGGCATGTTCAATGATGACTCGATCGAGATCCTTCAGGAGCGGCTAGCAGCCTTACCCACGGACCTCGAGCCATTCTTCGAACATATCATCAACTCAGTAGAGGTGTTCTACAAGAAACAAATGGCGACTTCTTTCCTCATCGCCCTGGAAGCACTGGAGCCTCTCACAGTCATAGATTACTCATTTATCGAAGACGAGAAGTCTACTCTCAGTTTCTCGCTTGAGTGGTCTCCGTTGAGTAGTCAAGAAATCCAGAACGCTACAGGAAGAACTTTGAAACATCTAAATCGATACAAGGGACTCTTGGAAGCTTCACCCCTGCCCGGGTGTCAGATCGATCAGGTTACTAGCGTCGACTTTTTACATCGCACGCTTCGAGACTTTCTACGACTACCAAAGCCGCAGGTCATGCTGTGGTCGTTGCTAAACGAAGGATTCGACGTGGCTCAAACAATGAGAAGGCTGCTTCTTTCCGAAGCTAAGCTTGCCCACTCCCAGCTCGCGCCTCGTAGTTTTACTCGGCTGTTCGATTTTGCATTATACGTCACAAAGAAAACTGGAAACTCGACATATGAGTTTTCCGTACTTGATCACATCGAGCTTATCTACGATCGACACCCTTTTGCTCCAGAAATTGTGTCACAGTCGGCACATGAGTTCCAGATATCCGACCACATTGAGCTTACCTACGATCGAGACCCGTTCGTCACGAGAGCCGCAAAACAGGTATATGCACCGCCATGGTCAATACTGAGAATCGCCTCCCACATCGGACGTATCGACTATGTCAAACACAAAATAGTTGGACAAGGCCATAGGAAGGGCTTAGATCATATGCTTGCGCACACCCTCATATGTCGAAGCAAATTCAGCCCGACTGGAGAGCCCGCAACGTTTGCACAGGGTCTTTCATATCTATGCAGTTTAGTCACTTGCTGCTTCAAGAAAAGACCAAACGCGCAAGACGTCTCACTCCAATACGAAATTGCACACACGCTGATCGAAAGTGGAGCTGACCCAAACGCCTTGTTCAACTGCAGAGATCTCCCTCTTCATTCAGGTTTTCAACCCGTATGGGAAGGATTTTTCCAGCGGTCTCTTCTCTTGTGGTTTGAATACGATATGATGGAAATAGATTGGGACCGTATACTTGGCTTTTTCGCCAAAAGCAACCTTTCCGAATCATCGACCGACTTGTGGGCCAATTTCCTAGAAGAGTGCTCCACTTTTCCCGACCCGGTATTCCGCCATGTCATAGGAATACTTCAGCGTTTCATGGAACACAGCTTGAGACCGAGCACTGCGATACACGGCTGCAGTTTATTCGAGCATTTACTGCGCAATTCGATGATGAATGGACTGCTTTCGGTGCGAACTCGACGCGAAGTAATAGCCTTGTTCCTTCGCCACGGCGCCAATGTGAACGACATATTTTTGCCATTGGGCCAAGCGCTTCCCACATGGTTTGAGAGACTTCTTGATCATTTTAAATTAGAACCAGGTCAGCAGTGTGATTCTGTCGACTTTGAACTCCTGCTGAAGCATGGCCTCGATCCAAACAGGAAAATCGATGGGATAACGGTCTGGGAACATATGCTCTTCGCTTTACCGAGACCCTTCCGAGACAATAATCAGGTCTATTGTTCGACAATAGCCCTCTTTCTCAGATATGGCGCGGATCCGGATTGCGAGGAGGTCAAAAGTGTGATTACATCTATGCCCAATCTCCCTTTGGATCTTGTGCGGCTTTGGAAAGAGGAGTTAGAATACACAAAGTCCCGAGAAAAGTCTCTCATACCATGGGCTTTGAATTCCAACAACACCCCAGTCGCTGGGACGAAAAGACCCTATGATAATGATGAAAATGATGATGGCCTGCAATTATCCCCCAATGCATCGCCTCGTCCGTTTTCAACGTCCAGCATCAAACGTCGATCTCGACATGAACGGCCCGAATAGTTTTATGAAGAGCAAGAATCAATGTCAATTGTGAAATCTAGAGTAGAAGAAGGCCTTGGAGAGGATCGGCCTGGGTTAGTGCGTGGCGCCCCCTACCGTAGGTTCCAGCTATGCGACATTTGGAACAGAAAAAGGATTTCATCTTTCGAGACTAGAATACGTAAATCCGTGAGAGAGTCACCACTCGCGAGCGCACAAATAAGAGCAGCTCTTATGGGGATTCACTGGGCGAATATGAGGTCCTGAAATGCAGAATAGACAGGACGGCGAAAACAGAATGCCCCACAGTGGCAGAGGAGGTAGACCCCTACCCTCGTCGCAGTGCCAGATACAGTGCGCCCCCTTCCATACCATTTCCCCTCGCATCTATGTGGCAACACGATCGGATTGGCTAGAGATGGACAGAGCATCAAGGGCTCGCGTCCATCGGCTTGGACTGAGATTTTATATTGCAGGTATAATCGACGGGCTTCCGCGCGTCTTGTACCTGCGCATCCGCCATGGTCGCATTTTGAAAGACCTTGGAGAGCCAGGACGGTTTTGCCGGATTGGCCGTGTGGAACATTTCGTTGTCTTTGCTCGAACGGTGTTTACGGATCTTACTAGATACTGTAAGCAATCACATGCTGAGAGGAGAAGAAAATGCGGAAATGACCAGACGCATGCAAGGTAACACGGGCGGTTGAAGGGGTGAAATAACCAACACCCCCGTTGCGCCTCGTCCCTCTCCGGAGTCCAGGGTCAGACTACCGGGATCGGGCTGAGGAGAGATGCGATAAGATAGGAGCTGACTGCTGATTTAATATATTTGGAGGGGGAATGGCTGCGATTACAATAATAAGCGAGGGCAGCACTGTGTCTCTATTTGAAGCTTATCTAGCAGGAGGTGGGCGATTCGCGGAACCGGGGTGTTGGGACGCCACACGTTTCGAAACAACCCCGCCGGGACCGTTTGAGTGAACGACTGCTCCCCTATCGTTGTCATTTGTCGGCGGTTAAAGATCCCGCATTCTCGCACCACCGATGGCTGACACAGTTCATCACCGCATGCAGGAACCCGCAGTCGCTTTCAAAATTCGCTGCACACATGAGCGCTCGTCTGCAGGGGGAACATTTTTTAGGATTGTGGGAAATTGCGGTGATGTGAGTCGGCGGTTCTACTATGTTGGAGGCACAGTCGCAGGATTAGCGATATGATATGAAAAGGGCCTTCTGGCGCTATCGTCGTCCATCACCGCACTGCGTGTTGCTTCACTCTTGTCTTTTGTTCCTTCTTCCAGGTTTGAAACCTGCGTCATTCCTTTGTTGCGCTCTTTTACAGTCACTCCTTTCACCAGCGATTCCAAGTCTCTCCTTCAAATCAGGGTATCGTTTTCAATTGCAAAATCCTCCCAATTCGTACTACAGCAGTATGAAGTCTCTTCTCTTTGGCCTGGTCGCCTCCCTCGCCGTTCCGGCCAGCAGCACGTTTGTCGTGCAATGCTACAGTCGACTTTTCGACCAACGCGCTGATCCCGTTGTCGACCCTGGAGCCGCTTCCGGCCACGTGCATACCATTTCTGGTGGAAATGGCTTCAATTTCAGCATGACATATGCCCAAGCCCGTGCATCCCAGTGTTCTACATGCAACATCAAGCAGGATCTCAGCAACTACTGGTCTCCGAAGCTCTATTTCCGTGCCCAGAATGGCAGCTTCTTGAGCGTCCCCATCATCGGTGATAATGACGGAGGCAATTTGGGCGGCATGGCCATCTACTATTTGTCAGTCATTCGAATTGTTGGTCATACATGTACTAATTGATCGCAGGACTCGTGGAGGGCCGAAGAACGATAAACTCAGAGCATTTCCACCCGAATTCAGAATGGTCGCTGGTGACTCCATGAAGCGAGTTGCTACCGATGACTTCGCCGGCCGTGCGGTATCCCATAAATGCGTTGGAGGCTCTGGGCCCGATACCAAGGGACTGCCGACCCAGAAGTGCGACCAGATTCGTGTTCAGGTTACATTCCCCTCGTGCTGGGACGGCAAGAACAAGGATTCCAAGAACCACAAGGTGGGAAACGTACATATCTTCTTTGCGGAATGGCCTCGTTAACTTTTTCAGGATCACGTCTCGTACCCGAAGAACGGTAACTACGACGGCGGCGAGTGCCCCTCGACGCATCCAGTTCATCTCGTCACTCTCTTCTACGAAGTCTACTATGACACTAAAGGCTTCAAGAACATGTGGTATGGCAACCAACAACCCTTTGTCTTCGCCAACGGCGATGCAACCGGATACGGGTACCACGGTGACTTTGTTAGTTCCCCAACCAAATTCCCCACTTCCAGGCACCGCTAACCCCCCTCTCAGGTCAACGGCTGGGACGAAAAAGTCCTCCAAACCGCCCTCGACAACTGCGTCGACGGCACACCCAACTGCCCCGCTCAAACCTTCGGCCAATTCCGCTCCCAAGCCGAAGCCCAAGCCTGCAAACTCCCCTCCATGATCAACGAACCAGTCTCCGGCGTCCTATCCGCCCTACCAGGCTGCAACCCCGTAACCAACGGCCCCGCACCCGCATCCCCGCAAGCAAACTGCCTCGCGCCGAAGATCTCGATGGCCTCGCCGCAGAGCATGGGCTACGTCGACGTAACCAAAAGCAAGTCCTGGAAGTACATTGGCTGCGGGAAAGACGATGCAGGGAAGCGGACACTCAATGGTCCACAGACGTCGGGGAATAGCATGACGGTGGAGAAGTGCATTGATTTTTGCAAGAGCAAGAACACGCAGTATGCCGGATTGGAGTATTCAGGCGAATGCTATTGCGGGAATAGCGTTGCGGCGGACCGCGCGCCGGTGAAAGGGTCGGTGGGCAATTGTCTGATGAAGTGCAATGGGAATAAGGATCAGGTTTGTGGTGGTGCGGCGGCGATTAGCTTGTATCAGGCTTGTAGTGGGGGTGCGTGCTCGAATGTGGTGAAGCGGGAGAGCAGGAGGTTGGCTGCTTTGGAGGTCGCTGGGGCGAACAAGGCGAGGTTGGAGTAGGAGATGGGGGGAGTGGCTTGGTGGAGAGAAGGATGTCGTGTGAAACGGGTTTGTTATTTGTCTCTTCGCTGATGCGAGGGATACTGGCCGGGCTGTGACTGGCCCTTTGCTTCTTGTGGGTCATTTCTTTTTGACCATGACCGAGGATGGATCGCTGGACTGTATGACTAGCACTTCTTTCTTGTATATAGTTCCCCTTCAATTCGATTCGCTCCAAAGCGCCCCTTCACTGTGTATGATCTCAATCCTGATCGTAGCCTGTAATTGAAAAGCTTTTTCCGGGTCTACTGTCGAGTGACCTCTTTCATTTGCTCATCATGCCCCAAAATCTTCTCAAGGATTCTTCCACACTGGCCTCGTGCCGGTTGCTTGGTCTCTTCGGATCCGATGTGGGTATTCACTTCGCACGCTTGTTCTGGTTTCAATTTCCTAAAGCCAAACAAGCACGCAGCAAATGAAGGGAGAGTGCGAAAGGGCTTCTTGCGGATGAGACGGTCGTTACATGCCAGGCAGCAGCTGACCTGTCCCTTGCCGACTTGAAGAGCTACAAGAGGTCAGTATGATGTTCCAATTTATCTAGACTTACGCCTGAGTGCATATGAGATATTATCTGCATAAAGAAAGCAGGTAGCAGAATCTCCATTCCGCAATCGACCTCTCGAGGAGCATCCCCGTCCGTTTAATATAGTAGTTTCAGGCCTCCCACCCACCCCGCAACTCTTTAGCAACCTCGCCAACATCCAATACATTATTTCGTCCCCCAAGCTACAAACATGCGCAAACCTTCGCGCCGTCTACTGACTAGCTCGGTTGTCTCTGCGAAACCCGCGATTTCGTATTACCCCACAGTTTCGGTTACCAAGACACTCTACGAGGCTTGGAGCAATCTGGCAGACCGGGAAAACATATTTTGATAAGGCAACGCGTGACAGATACCTCGGGGATTACGGGATTAGAGAAATAGAAGCGGAATGCTAAAATGACCGCAAAGTTGCTCATCGAGGTGTACGCTCGCCGTCTTTGCTTTCTTCCCTAACATCCTTTTGTGACCGCTGCATACTCTACCCTCACCTTCAACATGGGGATTCAATCTATCTTGAAAACCTTCTCAGCAACTGCGACGCTATTGCTCGCACACTATGGAGCCTGTAAGCCAGATGCCCCTAGTCCACAAACACTGATACCCACCTAAACCTAACCCCAACCCCAGTCACCTGCGCCACAAAGCCTCAAACGTACGGCATCGTTCTAGTCCGGGCCTTCGACACCTTAGATGTGTACGCCCCCATCGAAATCCTCCAACTCGTCTCATCCATGCACAAAATCCAAATCTCCCTCATCGCCGAGACCCCCGAAGTGACCACGGAGCCCATGGCCGCCATGATGAACCCATTCAATTCAACCGTCTGGCCGCGAGTCCCTACTACACTTACCTTCGCAACCGCGCCAAGAGATTTCGATGTGCTGATTATACCAGGAGGTCCGGGTGTGAGGTCGCCATACATTAATTCGACGTTGGAGTGGATAAAGGAGGTGGCGGCGAGAGCGGGGACCGTGATTACGATCTGTACGGGGAGTGGGTTGGCGGCAAGAGCGGGGATTATGAATGGACGGAAGGTGAGTGAGATGCCTACTTACTTTCCACATCTATGCAACTACGCTACGTTACGCTTAACCCTAACCCTAACATTCCATGTCTTTCGAGAATCGAATATAGAGGTTAATATAAATACTTATCTCAGGGCTTCGAAATCGGACTCTGCACCTCCACGCGGTGAAGCCTGGGAACCTGACTCTCATGAGCTCAGAGCCAGCGCAGAGACGTCGCGTTGAGGGCGGCGCGGTGGGTGACGATGCCCTGTGGTGAGACAGAGCAGAATTTTCACCGCGACCGTGCGCAACACAACTCAACGCGCCCACGACAGTTGGAACAGTTACGAACCCCACAACGCAAAGGACTACCTACCTACTTACCTACGGCAACTAAACGATATAATTGAAAAACAACCTTCGCACCCCACTCCCTCGCTACGCGGACGAAATAGCAGCCCAGGCAGACCTCTCACCCCTAGGCTGGACGAATCTCTTACTACCCCTCGCCTCTATAACTGCCCTAAGCTGGATAACCATAATCGTAAGACGTAGATCGTCACTCTTTCCTATAGGAGAGAACCTAGGTTAGGACCCTAGGGCAACAGACACCTAATATAAGGGGCAAAGATCCTGCTTTGGCAGAAGAGGAGGGTCCTTTGGACGGGTCGTCATGTTGCAACGGCAGTTTAGGCGTTATGTCGTAACAACAGGCGCTAGGAGAACGGTAGACGCAGAGGCTACACTAACAGAGCATAGGGTAGGAGAGAGGAGGACAAAGACAGACACACGTAACATTATAAGGTATAAGGGACGTTAGACATAGAGGGCATTCAGGACTTAGGTTAAGGAAAGCGTGACAGGGTGGGCAGTTGAGGCTAGAGGACAACAGCAACCTATAGGCGCAGGCGTCTTGCCTGCGCCTGCCTGGGTACGCATATATGGCACACAAACGAAAGGTGTTTTTCCCCTAGTATAGGCAAGCCTTTGGGAGCTGCTTCTACGACTAGCTAACAGGGGGTTTTTTGTTCACCTAGTGTAAATAGTGGCAATAGTCTACATAAGCCAATAGGGCTTGCATTAGACGGTAAACAAGAATCAATAATAATAAATACTTATCTCATTCAGGCAACCACCAACAAAACCTCCTGGCCGAGCATCATCCCCTTCGGGCCCAACACGACATGGATCCCACACGCGCGCTGGGTTATCGACGATTCGAAAACCCCTCCCATTTGGAGCTCGTCCGGCGTAACGGCGGGAATGGATTTGATGTTTTCGTTTGTGGAAAAAGAGTATGGGAGGGATAATGCGACGTTTATTGCTAAGTTGATGGAGTATGAGAGACATACGGATCCGAGCTGGGATCCGTGGGCGAGGAATGAGACGGTGGTGGTTTGAGCCTGTGGAGTGCAGATGGAGGGAAGTGAAGGCCAACGAGCGAAAGAGAGCCATGTTACAGTCCACAGGGGATCCGATATCGTGCAGCAAACAACCCCCTCAACAATTCTTCCAGGATATATCCAGAAGCATGGGATATCTGCAATACGAAAATATCTTGTAAGAAGGACATGTGCAACTCCAGAATTCGATGAAGGTTGAAGGTACCGAGGAAGAAGTCACTTTCCGCATCTGGGTTAGCGCGCCTCGAACTTCACCAAGGGTCTGTGCAACGGGAACACGCGGGCGCCATGTGTCGCCGTCCCACCTACTAACACAGAAATTGACCGATCGCATGAGATACTTTTTCCGCTTTCAATATCTCACAATGTACCTTCTCAGCATTCTCATCTATAATCGAACGAACAGAACATTTTGCTGTGCTTACGGTTCACGCAGATAACCAACACCTGCACCCTTGTCGCATATCAGTGGACCTCCAAGCACCGGACGCCACATCCCAAGAAACAAGCGCACAGCAATCTATCGCCACGTTCCCTTCATCAAAATCCCCTGCTCATGCGTCTCAACCCGCGCAATCGTTCGCACCTCGTATATAATGTACATTCCTATGTACCACTCGTCCCAACATGCCACCACCGGACATGATATGACAGGACATAACAAAGCATGAAGGATTTATCTCTTCACCCAACAAACATGCTGACCTCGGTCGGACCTCGCCACAGCGGGCTGCCAAGAACTTGCGCAAACTCGCTCACACAAACGGCCCGATTCCTAGTTTGTGCATCCGCACTGCTAAGACCACACCACCATGGCCGAATCCTGGTAACATGACGATAGAAGCTTTGCTTGACAGAGAGCGTGGCACAAAACCCTTCCTTGTGCTGGGTCATTAGTATTGCACGGTGGTCCGATCGGCGGCGTGGTTGTGGGGAGGGAGAGAGACGGTGGGACATGGGTTGGTTGGATATGTATATGGGCGGTGGTCCTGCGTTTCTTCTCCGGTCTGTTTCTTGCGCTTCGCATTTGTTTGCTGTCTGCCGTACATACGTTTCAATTGAATCGGCATACCGAGTTTCGGCTGAGCGAGTTTGCCGATTGACCCTTCCCGTCTGCCTGACTTCCTCTATCGTCGTTCACCATTGCTACATCTCCGACGTCGGAGTTGAGCTCAATAGCACCCACGCATAACATACTTATTCAAACCTCGCGTCGTCTTTCCAACGCTCGAATTCTTTCAAGCCCGTTTCCGCTCCTACAGCCCGTCTCACAATTGACTCGATCCCCGGAATACCTACTTCACAATGGAGTCCATGTCGGGCATGTCGATGCCTTCGATGACCATGGCCATGTCGACGACGGGAACAGGCATGGCGGCCATGGCCTCGAATACCGGGATGCCAATGGAACATGATATGGGCGGTATGATGGGGGGTTGCAAGATCAACGTACGTTCCGTTCAGCCCTGCCTCCAAATGCTATGAGGAGTACGAGCTAACAAGGAAGATAACAGATGTTATGGAACTGGTACACCATCGATGCATGTTAGTACCCTACCCTGATCCCATCCATTGCCATACCCCCACTCACCTGTACCCACGCTAATCCGACTCCTCCCAGGCTTTCTCTCTTCCTCATGGCACATCACCTCCAAAGGAATGTTTGCGGGATCCTGCATCGGCGTAATCCTCCTCGTCCTCGTCCTCGAATTCCTCCGCCGCGCCGGCAAAGAATACGACCGCTTCCTGCTAGCCCAACACATTCGATCCCTCTCCATCCCCACCCCGGCATCTTCTGCCTCCTCCCACAACTGCAGCACCGCTGCCGTCGCCAAAGCGGCGACATCCTCCACCGCTCCCACCCCCAACGGTACATACCAACCCATCAGAGAATCAACCTTCCGCCCAAATGTTATGCAACAAGCGATCCGCGCGCTGCTTCATATGCTACAGTTTGCGGTGGCGTATTTCATCATGTTGCTGGCTATGTATTATAATGGGTATATCATCATTTGCATCTTTATTGGTGCGTATCTGGGGTATTTTGTCTTTGGGTGGGAGAGCTTTAAGGTTGGGGGTGCCGGTGCCGAGGGGAGATTGCAGGAGGAGGTTACGGTCTGTTGTGGGTAGGCGGATAGGAAGAAGAGGAGGAGTCGTGTTGCTAGTGGGGACAGCTGGGTAGAGGATTGAGGGTGGGAGATGGTAGTGGATTCAGATTATCCATTCATCCATATCGGGAAAGTGCGTGTCAATGTTTTATACGATACCAGACTACACAGGGCGCTCGATAAATCGATTCGATTCAATGACATTGAAATGCACCGTGCCACAGCATATAGCAGTTTCTTCCGAACGTAAGAGTTGCATTGCGCGCGGTACGACGACCGGACCGGGCCGGGCTTTTGAAGTCACAGCAGTCACAGTCACAGTCACCACATCGGAATAGTTGCCAGGTAGTGTTAGTGTAGCGAAGATCCGGGATCGAAATAATCTCGAGATGAGACGAGATGAGACGAGATGAGACGAGATGAGACGAGATGAGACGAGATGAGACGAGATGAGACGAGATGAGACGAGATGAAGGGAGCCGAGTAAAGATGCAAGAGTAAATCATATCATTGGGATTGAACAAGGTATCAAAGATTCAAAAACCAGGTTTCCACCCCACACACAGACTAATACTGCATTCTGGCCCTGACATTCATCGATGTAACGGCTTGCTTCCCATCATCGATCCGAAATAGAGTCCTCCTCATTGCCGGTCTTGTTGCAGGTGAAGGAATGATTTATTTGTGCTAGATGGATGCTGTTAGAAAAAGCTGATATGGTAAGATGAGGACGTAAACGTACAGGGCAGTTATCGCAAGTGCACCCAGATCCGCAGCCGCAGCTTCCAGAGGTCGAACATCCGCAGTCGCCAGCCATTTTGATGAAAGGTAGTGGTAGTGGTAGTGGTTTTTTGGTACTTGTAGATGGAAAGGCTGAGGTGGTAGTGGCAGTGGTAGTTGTTCAGTTGGAGTGCTACGAGGGATCCTTATATATCCGCCCTCCCTCGATCTGCGCACTTTGTGCGGTTTTGCCACTTGACTCCACTCCGGGCACTAGTCCAACCTCAGCCCAGTCTAGCCCATCCTCAGCGGCGAGATTTCACATGGCGGGCTTCTCGTTCGCCCGCACAAAGCTCGCAAGGTGCACTAGCGGGCTGCGGGGATTGTGCGAGTGGAGTGACGTTTCAGGCTTCTCTCAGCACATAAATAGGTGTGTTTCGTTGGTTGAAGATGTCTGATCTCAGGTGCCGGTATGCGCGCGGTTTGTGCGTGGAATATGTGAGTGCTGGTTGAGTACTGACTGCTGACGTCTGATCTGAGGTCAATCAAACTATGGGCCGTGGCTGCCCGCCTGGGTCGGGGCCACGGGTGATCTGTGGGCTCCGAACGGTGGAAACACTGTGGCATGTGGTCCAATAAGAGCTGGTGAATTCGTAGCGCTAGAGTCGATCGGGTAATACATGTGACCAATACCATCAGGTTGCTTTCGTTTTGGGATCCGTTCGTAATTCGTGCTTCTGGTGTGCTTCTACACGAGTGACACATAACCGGTACCCCACCTGTGGCATACAGGTACACTCGACGCATGACGCGAGGGATAATTGAGCTGTCTGTCCATAGGAGCGGGAGTCCGAAGATATTGGCGGTTACGTGGAGCTGTTGTTCACCTGTCATCCCAATTCGTCTTGCTCGTCATCCAGGTTCCAAGAGAGCAAAGATTATATATTTCTCTATACATACGTGTACTTTCCTTATCTCCTCCTAATAGCGTAAAAACACATGAAAATGGTAGCCAACGTCCCAGGAAGCCCAATCCCGATTCCCAACGCCAAAGCTATCTTGTCTGACTGGCTCAACCCAGCGTTGGTTTTCGCAATATCTGCGGTTTCTGAGGGAGAAACTCGTATTGTTGAGGTCACGTGTAGAGTTACCTGAGAGATAGGAAGCACTGTGATTCAAATCCACACTAGTTAGCGAGGTTGCAGACTGATAAAGTAGGCAGCGAGACTCAGGACTGTATAAAACCGCATACCGTTACAGTACCCGCCAGTGCAACCAACTTCAACACGAATACCCTAAACTCACCCGAGATTGTCGAGCTCTGACTCGCTGCATTACTCGTCTTCGCGGTTTCGGTGACTAACGTCACCTTCGTCGCCGTGGGCGCCTGGGGGTTCGAGTTTGGTGGTGTCGTCTGTGCTTGTCCATTCGCATGCGGATATCCAGCTCCTGAGCAATACCCATCGTAGACGGATACGGCGCGCACAAGGTCTGCAGTCGCACTGGTGCCGCATGAAGAATTCACGCAGGTGGTGAGATATTTTGATGCGGGCGATTCTTGATCTGCTCGACAGAGGCATTCGTTCGCGAACGGGGAACTGCATCCGATGCCTGGCATGAGATCTTTGACCCCCCAGCCATTGAAAATGCAAGACTTGACGCAGTCTTTCTGGAGTAAATAACCAGGGTCCTTCTGGATACTGGCGGTGACGATCTGCTGGCCGAAGGTAAGAGGAAGAGAGAGGAGAACGAGAAGGATGGCGGGCAGACGCGCCATTCCAGCACCCTGGAGTCTTGAGCGATAGAAGAACATCCTCGATGATGCTTGTAGGCTCGACCTGTTATTATAGCCCCTACAGGCTAGCAGAGCCTCTCGCCTCACTCGGTTGAAAGAGCAGGTCCACGGCTCCGGTCGACTTTTCGAGAACTTCGATACGAGTTCCTCCGGCTACCCAATGCTGGATAAGAACCACGCGGCTATTTCGATCTAGCTTCCAGCTCAGCCTTTGCTAAGTGTCAAAGCCACAAGAATGATTTTTGCTTTTCCTCGGCTATTCAGCAGTTCTCCTGGTTGCACACCGTGCCTCCCGGGGCTGAGCATGTCGTCTGACTCCCTGGGTGAAGGTACAATGACATGCCACTGCAAAATTCATTAAAATATGCAAGGACAAGGCGGATATACCGAGTTCTTGCGCCATGGTTGTCTTCTAGAATACCGCAAAAGCGTGGCCTGGCCGCGATTGGCCTTGTGCTGCAACATAGAGATTGAAGTATGGAGGAATCCGATGTTAGCGGTACGAGGTGAAATACAGAGATGCTTGTGCGCGACTTTGAGTTGGTAAATGCTATTGATTGTTCTTAGTCCCCACTAATTGTCGTCCTGGTTGAATGAACGGATTCCTTGCAATCTCGTGTGGGGAGCGCCACATCTAAACGAGAGCGAATTCCTGGAGATCAGAATCTGTATCCAGATCCTTCCAGGGGTCCTTCCATCCCTCTCCATCCCCTTCCGCCTCTTCTTCACCATACCGCATCAAACCATCGAGACTTGCCGTGCCAACGAATCGGTGGACCCCTCTCTCGTTACATTCTCGGATTACCATCGGAAAATACGCATCGCGAGCGAGAACGACCACGTCTCCCTTTTCCACATATCCATTGGTGACCTACGTATCCGGATTTCGTTATGAAAGTCTCGGTTGGCTACTGCAGTTTCCATATGATATATAGCCCTATTATCTTCGTAGGCATTGAAGTTGATAGTCTTGAAGTATTTTGGCGCCGATTTACATAGTCTTTCGAACAGCTTTCTTGATCGGCCCACAGGCATTGCAAGTGCTTGCATCATGACTTTTTTGCGGTGCGACCCAGTGGTTTGTTTGGGGAAAGGTCGAAGGAATGAGCACAAGTCCTCATACGACTGTGACTCCCATGGAAATTCGCTGCCGTGGTCCTCCTCCCAATTTGCGAAAGGATGACACTTCTTCGACACTAGTTTTTTCTTGGAAACATAAGAATAGCTTTGCTAACTGAAGAGCTTCCTCGAATGTTTTGGTTATCGTCGCGAAAAATCTTGCAATAATGGAAGAGATTGGACGGTTCAAACCTGTGATCAGGCTATACAACTCCAGCAAAATGCACCAAATGCTGCTGGGGGGCCCTTTTGACCACCGTTGGGTGGAAAGACCCATTAAGTCTCCAATGTGGCCAACACCCAATACAACATCCATTGACTTGCCTCGGACATACAATTTTGAAAGATCCGGAGAGAAGCTGAACTTTGTCTTTATTGTCTTCTTGTAGGAATTCCAATAGGAATGAAAGCTAAATGGATCTTGCTGTCCTCCCGAAGGGGGGATACTAAGATCAAGAGTCCAAGAGGAAAGGCGTCCATCCGGCCGTTGTTCTCTCGGCACAAAATCCAAGAGATGAAGAGAACGAAATCCTTCCATTAGATAAACAGTAGTTTCCAGAAACACCCGCTCTTATGTTTTCTTAGAATCGGGGCGTGGTAGCTGCGCAAAGCCAGTAGAGGAAAATAACGGGTATAGGGAAAAGGCCTTGTCAACTGCCAAAGTCGCATGCATAGTCCAGATTTCGTTCAGGATTTCGCAGCAAGTGCTGAGGCTGGGGGGGAGGCGTTGATTTTCAATGACGGCCTTGGAAAGCGAGCGCAGGCTACTGTGTGAGAAAGGACTTCCCGGCAGCCACCCACTTGTTGCTTCTGCGAGCCATTTTCCAGATATTGGCTTGCAGTCTCCACAATAGAGAGCGCAATCCAAGGCGAAGGCATACTCCAGAATAGTCCAGACCCGAGAAAACCAAACGGCAGAGGCAATGTGTCGTAGTTCTTTGTGCTTTGGTAAGGGTCATCGTCGAGCAGGGGATCTATCAAGGACGATTCGTCTGTCCCACCAAAACGGATTCCAGTTGCATCGTGCGAGCGGTTTCAATCTCTTGTACCAAGTTACGTAAAACCGCAGATTGGAAGGATCAAGTTGAGCCCAGTCGTCATCGCTGGGCAGCCAGATGAGAACTTTTCTTGGAGCGTTGATAGACCTTCGACATCATGGCTACTTGGTGGTTCCGCTCCGAAATACTGTCCTGATCAATTCATATTGCATCAAGCCACAGCAATCGACTTTTTGTCTGGTGCTGCATTCGACGTAGGACGTCTTCTCCATTTCCAGTACATTTGATCATACTCTTTTGGTTGTTTGGACCCTCGCAGAGAACCTGGCCCGCATCTTTGCGCTTTCCCCATACGTAGGAGATGGCTTCATACTCCGGTGGTTCGTCAACATCAATTTCAATCAGTTTGCCGCTGAGTGTACCGTCCGTACTCGAAGATTGAGGGTCGAGCCTGAGTACGCCGGTTGATGTCGGCTTAGTGAATTCTGAGTAGCACGCCCTCGGGTTCATTCAGTCGACAACGTAGCCAGGTGCGGGGTTGCGGGAACGATGTGTTTTGGAGGTGGAAGAACGTTGGGATGAGGAATAGTAATAGTAGGAAACCGGGGATTAAAAGGTCAGAGCCCTTTTGAGCGGGCAGGCTGACCCCTGCAATGGCTCAGCCACCTCCTATCCCAATGCAGCATGGCCGCAATCGAATACAAATGTCAAGCTGTTTTGGGCTCTACGCTGCACATCCAGTCAGAACCATGCAACAATTTCGAGAGTTTTGGTGAGGTTTGCACCTAGGGTGCATCGAGAACTGCGAGGGCATGGAGTCGCGGGGTGCGCAGGTCGAGAAAAGGGGATGCTAGTCTAGGAGCGGTTCGATGAGGGGCCTAACTCTAACTTTTCCTCTTTCTTAACACTCTCATCTTTCTCGAGCTAGAGACAAAAACCATTGAGTTCGATCAGGATACCGCTTTGGCAAACTGTCCCCGTGCGACTCATTTTCCGTGGAGGTACCTATCACATGGTTCCCAGCTGCTTGGATTCTTCCACTGATAGAACTCTTCTACAACGTTCATCGTTGGGGTCTAGCGAATGGCTTTTGGGGGTCTTCAAGGGGTAGAGGCCAACGATAAGGCTCTCTCACAAGATGGCTAGCCGACTAGCCAAAGGGTTCATTTCCATGCATTTCCATGCCCCCAAGAACTCTGAAGGAACAGTTCCAAACTCGCTAACTAGGCGTAGTTCTATGGACCCCAAGAATGTTTCCGAACGAGCAGATTATCCACTCGATATTAGTTTCCAGTCCATCCTGTATGTCTTCAATTTGATCCCACCAGCGCGCACAGCTCTCAAGTTTCGTATACTTTCGCTACGAAGATCGTATGGTTGCTTTTGGTCGCTTCCGGAAAAGAAACCCAGCCAGTAGAATAGACGAAGCCCGAAAAGCAAGAGCTCACTTGACCATGACTTTAGAACTGGATAACTAGACATTAGCTATCCATGGTACCCCTTGAATGGCGTCACGCGGGCATCTCAACAGCCCGCAAGTGTGGTTCCGAATGCACTCCCTACGCGATATCTGCTTCTTTCCAAGGCGTCCGAGTCCCTCCGTATCAAATGGAAATCCAGAACACTACTATCGCTA
Source organism: Clohesyomyces aquaticus (assembly GCA_002105025.1). NCBI lineage: Eukaryota > Fungi > Ascomycota > Dothideomycetes > Pleosporales > Lindgomycetaceae > Clohesyomyces > Clohesyomyces aquaticus. The sequence goes on from MCFA01000049.1 coordinate 153,817, forward strand.
CTGATCCGCTGTGATTTCGCTTTCCAGCTAGTGCTCGCGCAAGGATGTTGTACCCCTGCTTGGCCTCTCGCTATGGTTGGGTGTGGATTCTTCGACACAGGAAAGTCCGCTTTCATGATGAATGGCTGGAGAAAAAGAGATCCGTGTGGCTTGCTCGGGTTTCTGGTACCAACCTTTCGACTTTTTCACTTAGATTATAGAGAGTAGCATCCCCCATCCATTTGTGCGACGTCATTCCCTCCCCACATTCCTTTAATGGCGTCTTCCATTTATGCAGATACGAAAGAGCTTTTGAATGAGACGCAAGCTTCCATACGGCCCGAAATAGATCCAACCGATGCGTATCCGAGCCAGGTTCCACGGAAAGCGGGGTTGCTAAACGATCTCTGCGATCTTTCTGATCGATACTGGATCTTTGAGGCGCTTTGCAGCCTCTTTGCAGTCATTACGTTCATCGGTCTCTGCATTTTACTCCAATTCCTAGATGGGAAGCCGTTTGGGAAGCATGCTCCAGACGGAGCTATTGGCCACGCCAACCTTTTCGCCGTCATAACCTTCCTTGCGACGGTGATGAAACTTGCGATATCTGTTCCCTTGATCAGTGGGATAAGTCAGTTGAAGTGGTCTTGGTACGAGGAAAAGCGGAAATTGGCCGACCTGGACTCATTCGACGATGCTTCTCGAGGAGGCGTATTAGCACCACTGCGACTTCTTTTTACCGTGCGCTTTAGGTATGTTCCGCTCTTTAAATCCCGCCCATGCGCGGCAGGCATCTACCAAATTCTGCATGAATCTGACAATAGCAGTCACTTGGCAGCCATCGGATCGATTCTTGTCCTCTTCGCCATACCAATGGAAGCCATAATTCAAAGCACGATCAACATGCCTTTGCGAAGATTCGGGAACACCGAGCCTTTTACAATCCAGGGGAAGGGGCAGATCACCAACGAGACAACCGTCCCACGAACAAGCCGGTTCGATTTATTTCGAAGCACTGTGTCCGGGCCCTGGCCGACGACTGATATGCTTAATTCTATTGCGTGGGGGAACTCGGATAATACCATACCACAGCCCCGAGTCACTGTAGACTGTCCGACAGGTTATTGCCAATTTGGACTATATCAATCCTTGGGGGTGTCCCATATCTGCGTCGATCGCTCCGCTGATATGGCGACAAATGAAAACAGGACGGCATACGCATTGCCTGCAGCCAATTTAGCGGTCATGAACACAGTGTCAAAGTCCAACCCGAAAGGCTTGGTCACGGTTCGATCATCGACAAGCGCAGATCAAACCAGCTTCCCCAACATTGGCCCCTTGCTAATACGCACCTCGGCCATTGTGAACATTTGGGACGACGCGCCTGCTGCGCTCGACTGTGCGCTGTTCTGGTCAATCCATACTTATAACGGATCCGTTGCACCCGAAACTGGTTTTTCTCTGCGTGAAGATCGATGGCATGACTTTAACTCACACTCTGTGTCCTCAAATCCAGATGAAGATATCGTCCTGATCCAAGACCCCAGCTGTTGGTTCAGCAATCGACATGTGTCGAACGTGGACGAACCCGGCCTTTACGACAAGGTGTGTAAAAACACAGTATCTCACAACGCATCGCTTGCTCTCCAGCACTTCTTCTTGGACGAAGAGGAAGGCTTTACAGGCGACATTTCCCTGTACTCCGAGAATCCCCGCAACCAATCTCGTGGAAACCGATTCGTGACCGAAATGTATGATCTCGGAACCTGGACGAACAACACCAAACTCTCACAAGGCGAATATTTTGCACGATTTGAGAGCCGAATGGCATCCACGGCGCGCATGATGTCGCAAATGATCCGACAAGCCAGTACCGCTGAAGAATTGAACAGCAAAGGCACCGTCTACCAGATGCTATACATCTACGACATCCAGTGGCGACGCTTGGCCGCACCGGCCGTCCTACTCGCAGCCAGCATGGCCTTTGCAATTGCCGCGGCCCTCAAGGCGCAGAGGCAGTTTTCGTTTAAGCGGTCCAATCTTCCGCTAGTCTTCTTAGGGCTTGGGCAAGAGGAGAGGGCTCGCGTTGGAGAAGTCAGTCGTGTAAAGGATATGCGGGACTGGGCTGGGGAGCTACATGTGCAGCTTGGGAAAGGAGAGGATGGGATGATGAGATTTGTGAGTCGGGTCGTGGTTCAGCCAGAATACGATCATCATACCGTGGACGATGAGCCAATCGAGTGCCCGTACGAGTTGGAGCCAATTCCACGCCTTCCACCGCTTGCCAAGGTCGTATGAGGTTTTGAAGGAGGAACGAGTCAATCTACGCCGATTCTGAATTTTTCAATTGCCACTACTTTCCCACCGCTTTCGTCACGCAATCGTGGGCACTGTTTCTTGCTCGATACCCCTATATTTCAATGGATTACAGACAATATATTTTACAGAGAACTATATGGTAGTCTTGTTGGGTCTTTCAATGACAGCGTTTTCCTTTCATTGAATAGATATCTCTTATACACGAGCCGTACCAGGAAACATGTCCGAGGAAGAATAATGTACATGCGAAAAACTCCAGACTGCTCTGAGGAACATGTGCGACGCAACTATTGACCACATTTATAATCCCACTTAGACCTCGCTGTCAAGTAGAGGGATAATAGGAGACCCCTACATGGCAAAACTCGAGTCTACCAATTGCATGCGTCATTCTTGTTGGCTCCCCCATCTTTGCAATTGTTGTTATCGCCACAATACATCGAGTATTCAATGCCTCCAGCGCTGTCTTTGCAATAGAAGACTGACTGTTGCACGTAGCGTTCCGTGTAGCCCATATTGCGGGTGCGCTTCTCGAGTTCTGCCTCCATATCTTGGCGGTAGTTGCCTGGGATACAATGTTAGCGCTCTGGACGTATAAACGAGAAGATGAGGTTTGAGGTTCGAGCAACATACCTCGGCGCAGAAGATTGTAGCCACAGTAGGAGAGGCCAGGTTGGCAGTTTTCGGCGACGGCGAAGCTGGCAGCGGCCAGAATGGCGACGAGAGTGAACTTCATTTTGGTGATGGAGATGTGGAGAATCGATGGATAGAATGTGTGGTTTGTTGGGATTGGGATTGGAGTGCTGATGAGTGATCTGATGGTGTTGATGCTCCTTCCGGGGGGAAGTTTGGCTTCTTTAATACACAGTTCAAAATTCTGGATTTAGACAATATTCGAGGAGTGCACCGCAGCAATTGGCGGAGCACACCGCTTCGTGTTGCAAAATGAAGTGTGCATTACTACCCATGCTGAGTGGCGAGGTCTCAGAGGTGAAGTCGACATTGCGGTGAATACTCAACCCATTGGGAACCACATACAATCCAAGCTGGACCTTCGACCGGTAATGTCCTAAAGAAGAATGGTACTCCCGCTTGTTTTGTGGGGTTGGAAAGGCTAACCATTTACAGATTGGCTGCCTGACTTGGCGGAGCTCTGGTTGGCTGAGCAGATCCAAAAATAAGGCGAGGCTGAAGGACGTCAGCATCGGTCGTACTGTTCTGACCGCCCAAAACCCCGTGCAAATTTCTCCTCCGGTCGATCAAACCCACGTTCTGGGAAGGTAAATGTTCCGGAATGGCCGGTCAAAGCCCTCAGCGGGTATGCAGCGGATGTGGGATGCGTTGAATAGCCAAAACGCCGACGTTTCCTTCCATCTCTAGCGTATCAGGTCCTCCCACGGTCAAGCCGCGTTAGAGATGCGACAATTGGATCAAGTACTACCGAAGCTCCATCTCAGGTCTCAAAGTGATGCGTATGGCAGATTTTCCACACCTCCCAGGACATGGCGGCTTCGTCGTGGTACTTTTCCTTTTTGCTTCCGTTGACACTTTGGTCAACGATCTCATGCTCGAACATACAAACCTACAATTCGTTGCACCTTTGGCCATCACGGAACCTCTCGAGAACATTGCATTGCGGAAGGGCGGCGTGGGAAGTTCGCAATTCACTTTGCCCAGTGTAGCGTCAGCGCTCCAGGCAGGACCACTGGTCCTGCAAGTCGTTCTTCAAATTCACGTCTCCCCCAGCTTCAATCGGCCATTCACCCCACAAACCGAAGCCATTGCCGGTGATGTCTTCAAAGACGATGGATTGCGGGGTAAAACGTCCGTTTTACTCCTCCAAGCCGATATAAATATGGACCCAGTACCCGCGGTTCTGATACCGCAACCACACTTATCGTCAGTTGCATCTAGACTTCCTCCACCAAGATTCTCAAGGCTTTTTCTTGTTATTGGCGCACCCACCTGTCCACCGACATCGTCTTTCAATAAAATCGTGTAACCTTTATTTACCACGTCCTCGGACCCTGACACATCCTTTGGTCCATCGACTGTCATCCGCGAAATACGCAAACTTGGTTTGGGGGTCCTCCTCGCATTCGGGTTCCTCGCGGCTCTCATCAAAAGATAATGGTCGGATTCGCTTCTTCCTAGCAATTCAGCGAGCCAAGGTGTTCAAGAGTTATCTGCTAGGGTGATATGCACCTCTTGGTCCATGCACAGATTACCAAGACCATTCTAGAAGGGCGATCTTACACTATGAAGCAGAAGCCCCCGTGAAGTTCTGATAATGTGGGGTCGGTAAACACAATTCCGGTTTTGTGGGGTAGCTGAATTAATATGGACATATTAACGGCAAATTCATTTCACAGTCCCTCGTGGCCAATCGCATTAAGCGAACGGCGGACATTGGCTACGGGCGACGGGTTCATGGCGACCACAACGATACGATACTTATCTCGATATTGAGAAGGGTGACAGGCTGCCCCCATGACTGGAATTGGCAACGTGATGTGGCAAGGCGGCAGTTGGTTGGAAAAGAGCAAGGAATTGCCATGGCCAGACGGCAGTTGCCTGCACAGAAGGCGATGCCATGGAACGATGGAAGTCGGGCGTGGATTATACCAAGTGATGAACCTTCTTGGCATCATTATATCAAAGGATGGGTACCCTCTATCCCTAGTCTGTTGTCACTCCTCTCAGCAATCGTTCGACTCAGCTTGTCTCGCCATGATCTTCACCACACTCCTTGCCTTCACGGCGTTAGTCGACGCCCTGCCCAAGAGCGATGTCCCAGAGCTCTACCGCCGGGAACTATCCGGCCGTCAAGGAAGCACGACCATGCTGCGATTTGGATGTCCTCAGCTCGTCATCGATCGACTTGACCCCCTCGTCAATCCAGGTCAAATGCCTACTCCCCACGTGCACCAGATCGTAGGCGGAAACGCATTCAACGCATCGATGCCGACTGGTGACGTTTCAGATGCGGCTTCGTGTACGACTTGCCAGTTCAGCGAGGATCTTAGCAACTACTGGACGGCGAACTTGTACTTCAAGGCCCGAAATGGCACATATAAGCGTGTTAAACAGGGCGGTGCTGCGTAAGCCGGCGAGTTCTCTTATCCCGTCTATCCTTCACAGGCTTGCAATGGAACAGCCCCAGGGGCAATACAAATCCGAGCTTTAGTCCTTGGTCTTCCTTCTGTACTAAACCTTCGTTAGACTGCAATTCAGCGACACCTTCAGCAACAAGATGGGCGACGGTATCCTCGTATACTACGTATCTGCTCAGCCCGGAAAGATTACTGCCTTCAAGCCCGTAAGTCCTCAGATTTCCTCGTGTCGCGTCGTTGCTGACAACTGTTGCAGGGGTTCCGTATGCTCGTCGGAGACCCAATGCAGCGATCGAGGGCAGATACAACACTGAAGAGGCAGAACTGCTACCGTTGCTACACTGGACCAAATTATGGCGGTGATACTTCTGCCCCTTGCCAGGATGCCAAGTTAGTCCCATGCCCCAACACCTCAGTATACAACTGCTGACACGTTCGAAGGATCGATACAGAGGCCTTCCCCGCAAAGCCTTGCGCAGGTGGTATCCGCTCCAACATTCATTTCCCAACGTAAGTATTCTCTTTCCGTAGTCTTCGCTCATCGCGGTACTAAATACAAATGAAGATGCTGGGATGGCAAGAACCTCGACAGCCCAAACCACAAAGACCACGTCGCCTACCCCACCACCGGTCCCGCCACATTCCTCAGCCTAGGAGGCGCCTGCCCCTCAACCCATCCCATCCGCATCCCCCAGCTCATGCTCGAAGTTGTCTGGGACACGACCCCATTCAACAACAAGGCCGATTGGCCCACCGACGGAAGCCAACCCTTTGTTCTCAGCACCGGAGATCCAACCGGACTGGGTCAGCATGCAGGTACGACAAACATTATTTCCATTAATCAATTCAAGAAACTAACTAAGCCAGATTACGTGTTTGGATGGAAGGGCGACTCCCTCCAGAAGGCGATGGATAAGTCTGGGTGCATGGGTGCTAAGTGCGGAACGCTCAAGACTCAGGCGTTGGATCCGGCGAAGAAGTGCAATGTTAAACCGGTTGTTAAGGAGGACCATGACGGATGTAAGTTACTTGAAATCGATCGTGTTTTTGTAGCTTTCTAACACTACGACAGGGATCACCGAGCTCCCCGGGCTTGTCATGCCGATGCATTAGAGATCCAAATATTATGGATAAGCCGAGTGAAGGCAGATTTTTGGTGCAGCGAACCGGTTCTTAAATTGTACGAGACGAGGCTTATGGGTTGAAGCGTTTAGATTGTGGAGCGTTATGCAATGGGGCTTTTTGATAGTTGCGGTAGCCAGACTTTATTCTGTATCACTCGTCAGTGGAAGTTTCTAATCTCTCACGGGTGTGAAGCTTCTTTTAGAAAAATAACTCCGCACAATCTTGTTGCAAAACCTGGTGTTACTATTTCCAGATGGGGAGGCGGCAATCTTTCAAGAAAGTCTCCATTCACAGCCCCAGACCCACCTAGCCCACTCCACAACCCTCGCATTCGCGAAACCCAGAAATTACCTCATCTATCCGGATCTCCTCCTATCAATATAAATTTCAAGTAGTAATGCAGCCCCTGAGGACGACGATTGGCCACCGGTACTCTTCCAGAAGATCTGCCGAGCAGGTCCAATTCGGGGAAGCAAAAGCTTAGCCGCGGACCGCAATATCGCGTAGATTACGAAAATGGAATCACCTCCACTTTCGCGAATTGCGGAGAAGGCTCTTCGAGATGTGACGAACATGATATGATGCTTTTGGCGAAATTGCATTTACATTTACTGTATGGAGAACACGTGGGTATATGGTAAATTGAGGCGAGAATGATACCCGGTACATGCATGTGCTGTACTGTAGCGTCGAGCATATAAAATCGTACGCCCCGCTCGCAAACAAACAGGATGAACCTTCTTTTAGCTTTGTCTGGCCAAGAATAATTCATCTTCTCTAGCCCATCTCATTCCACTGAATCGCCTCTTCGCAAGGAACTCGAAACTTCGACAAACAGACAATATGCTGACAACCGCCCTCCTCGCCCTCGCCCTCGCGGCAACCGGTCTCTCGCAAACAATGAAAGAGGGCTATCGCAAAGTATATATTACGTCGATGGTGGATCCCAAATTCGTGGTTGTACCGAAGACGCCGGTGAAGAGTGGGACGACGTTGGTTGTGTATGTTGGATTTCTGTCCTGTCAACCCCGAAAAGGAATAAAACGGAATAAAATAGGAGAAAAGAACGGACGGCTTGATTCGAGTGTTAGAGACGTTGGAAAATGGGGTTGGAATGTTGGAACGAATGAACGCATGCTAACGGTGTATGATGGGTAGACAAACCCTAACCAGCAAACCCGAGCAGCAATGGTACATCAAAGAAGGCGTCAACGTCACGATCCAGCTAGCAGGCACGACGCTCTGTCTCGACGGTGGAGCTAAGAGTAAAACATCCCATCCCATCCCTCTCCCTCTCTCACCATCCTATCCCGCTCATATCAATCCTCCCTCCCATGCCTAAAAACCCGATGAAGAAAAGAAAACTGACGCGGGTTCCGAAAACAGCAAACTGGAAAGACATGGGCTCCATCTACGTCAAAGACTGTTCCGAGACCGAAGTCGCGCAGAAGTGGAACGTTATGGCTGACGGAAGGATTGCGCTTGTTGCGTCGTCGCCGCGTATGTGTCCCCCTCTCACCCTCTCTTTATATCCTAATCCATCTCAACACTCTTTATCTGTATTATGTTCCGCTGAGGGACTCTATGAATGAATATATTTGTTGTGTCGTTGCTAATACTCGTCGCCCTGTACAGAAGAATGCATCGACCTCCAATACATGCGCGCCACCGCCAACAACCCCGTCGGTTTATACGCCTGTGCTGGATTGGGGAATACGGGGGCAAAGGATAAGGGGATTAATTGGCCGTTGGTGAATGCTACGACTTTCTGATTGGGTGTGTGCACTCGAGACGAGAAAACAGGTGAGAAGAGATAGTCGGGGCGACCGAAGGTAGATAGCTAGCTAGGTAACAGTGTATATATTGTAGGAAATTTCGGGGTATAAGTGTGTGTAACGTGACGTACATGCAGAAAGACGCGACGCAATGCTAGACAAGTGAAACGAGATGGAGGTTTATCCTTCTCTTGAAGTCCAGTCTCGTCCCAACACTGATATTACTAAATCCTTCCAATTGACTGACTATCCCTCAAATCCATCGCACCGGTCCCAAATCCAACTGGATTCCCCTCACTTATTCTGCACAAGCTCCGGCGCCTGACTTCCCATATTCACATTCACCGGTGTCCCATTCGTATACATCGGGTGCTGCTGCTGTGGCTGCTGTTGGTAATAATACGGCTGTCCATTCGTTTGATTCGCATACTGAAACTGTTGCTGCTGCTGCGGAACCGTTCCCATTTGCGCGTAGACGGGTTGTTGCTGTGCCATCGGGGCAGCCTTGTTATTGGTATAAAGAGCGCCTCCATTAGGTCCCGCCTGGTACACGACAGGATTCGGATACATGGATGGGGCGGGTTGGTCCTGTTGGTTTGCCCAATTTTGGAGGGAGCGATGCTTAGCGATACAGATGATGGCAACGAGAGCCATTGCCGAGAAAAAGTCCGGCACGTAGGCGAAGGCGATGTATACCTGCCTAGACGGGAAAGTGTCTGAAACGAGGATGGCGGAATCCGCGAGGAGGAAGACGTAGACGACAAAGAGGGAGGAGATGAGGAAGGCGGCCCAGCCAATGAGTCCCTGTTTCTTGATTAGCAAAATGGTGTAGAAATACGTGATTGGGGTACGTACGTGAGTAGGGGTACCTCTCTTCTTGAGCTGAGAGATGGAACTCAACATAAGAGCGCCGGCACCGAGAATAGAGAGGAGATAGAAGACAGTGTAGGCGATAACAAAGTTGTAGTAGGGTTCCCGGATGAAAGTCACGCTCCTCGAAGAATACGTCTGTGACGAGACCCAGGAGTTGTATGCGCTTATGCCGAGCTTGGGCGCGGTCATAAGGCCCATGAAGGCAAGAACGACGCCATAGAAGACTTTGTACACAGTGGTAGAGCCGCCGAGGGGTGCTCGTAAGTGACTGTTGACGAACAGCACGACCACGACCAGGAGCAGGTAGTTGGCGATGTTGAAGAATACCCCGTATGCGACAGCCCAGCTGTAGTAGGATTCATATGACCCGACGTAGCACTCCCTCAGTACAGTTGCTATGATGAGAAGGGCATATCCACTGAGCGGGTTAGCGGAATGCTGTTACAGTCGAGGCAAAGCTTACATTATGTTGAAGAGTACCGAGAGAATGAGTGCCCAACCGAGCAACTTTTTGGAGTTTGAGTAGTTCTTCCTCGTCTTGAATATAGCAATCAGGATTGCAATGTCGAAAACAAAGAACAGAACGTAGTCAACAAAGTACGGGATTGAATTTGTGTAAGCACTGTCCTTGAATGCGCCAGGGCAACTCGAGACGCTGATACCGCCGCCGCCGCCTCCGCCTCCGCCGCGCCGTGGAGCCATGTTGCGCGTTGATGTTCCGAGAAAGGATGGGGAAGATGGAGTTGACGTCCAGAGACTGCCAGAAACAGAGGTCTGATGCGAAAAGCCACGAACCGTTGAACAGCAGCCTCACGCGCATTTATCGTCGCTTCGATCTGCCCAAATCTGCCTATTTTTACGCATTGACTGAAGCCTTGTCGCCCAGATGCTCGTGTTGCCATTTCCTGTCGAATCAGAATTGATTCCAAGGCTCTGCCAAGATGGCGAGGCTTTCTCAGTGAATGCTAAGTGGTCTCTGAGAGCCCGGCCCGCGTCGGTCGGCACAAATAAGGAGAGGCTGAAGCACGGCGCAGCGCCGAATGCCTGTTCATGTGCTGGTCAGGAGACAAGATGCGCCAAAAGCTGGGCGTTTTGGAGCCCCGAATGCGAATTACGAGGCTGGAGAGACGACGGGATTGGCTCGGTTCGGGCTCGCGGGCTGTGTTTGAAATCGCGATGCAGATCCAGGGATGCTCCCGTCCGACATGGAACACGGCTCTGGGGGGCCGATTTCGCGCAGCGCACGTGACGCTGCGTCGAATGTGGCACAAGTGCAGTTCAAGCCACAGGACCTGCATTGAAGACCGGACCCGTCGCATCATGCATCATGTGTCGCGCCGCGAGCTCCGCGCACGCTTCACCGCAGACGGACGAACGCTGATGACAACGGAACCTCCGGAATCATGGACGGTCGTGTGCTCACGGGCAGGCCACCGCCCTCCTTCCATATAGTTCCGAGCCTCTCCAGAGATCGCCCTCCATGACACCGTCTGCCGTTGTGCGACCCCCGCCTGTGTGTCCTGTTCCAAGCGTCCTTGGTACGCGCACCGCCCAACTCTGCTCGCATCTCATGATCCATCGTGATCCCCCATCACATTGAATACCCGAGCTCCAGCTTGAGCTTCAGTTTCGCCACTGTCGCAGTTGTCGTGCGCGAACATGGCTGCTGACGGCCCCTCCCTTGCCCCATTCGGCCCGCAATCGAACCGCGCAAAACCCGACATCTCCTCTCTCACCGAGGGCAAGTCGGCCATGTCGTACGCATTGAGCGGGCTCGCCAGTCGCAAGCGCAGCGGCAGCGAAGACTCGTGGTCGTCGTCGGAAGGGCGCGATGCAAGCATGTTGAACGTGGAGACGGCGGGGATCGTGGCCACGAGCCGCAGCGGAGCCTCAACAACGTCGACCGCCAGCGACGAGGGCGTTGTGCTGGAGGCGAGCCGACATAACACCGCGGAGAAGCCACCCAACAACAAGGAGAAGGGGAGACGGCGCAAGAGCGTGCAGATCATCATCGAAGAGTCGGGCAAGAAGGGAAGGTACACTCTGACGGCCGACGACCCCGAGTTCCAGGACATCGTGAGGTCGAGCATCGAGCGCGAAGCTTCCAAGCTGAGCGGGAAGAGCCGGAACCGCTTCCGCGACCTCGTCTTCACGCGCCAATTCACGACTTTTGATCGCCAGAACCCGCGCGGCGCCCACTCGCCGTTCTACGGCTTCTTCACGCTCTTCTGGCTGGCCATGGCCCTCTTGCTCGTCAAGATTGCCGCAAACAACTGGAGGAACCAGGGATCGGTGTTTGGACGTGCGGAGATATTGCATCTGATGGTGGATCGAGATTTGATGGTCATGATCCTCACCGACGGCGGCATGGCATTCTCGACCGTGTTCGGCTTGGTCTTGCAAAGGGCCATTGCGAGGGGCTATCTCACCTGGGGCGGGGCTGGCTGGATCATTCAGTCTCTGTGGGAGGTCTTCTTCGTCGTCAGTGTCATAAGCGTCAGCTTCTACCGCGAATGGTCCTGGACCCATACCGTTTTCATCGTTCTTCACGTGTTTGTGCTGCTCATGAAGCAGCACTCTTACTCGTTTTACAACGGATATCGTAAGTGCCACCTTACTAACCCATATCACCTGCTGATGGACTTAGTATCACGGGTCTACCGCCGCCGGAAGCTCCTCGAACAAAAGTTAGAACAGCTCGAGGAGATGGAGGCGCAAGAAACCCCAGGAGACACATCTCCGACCCCTCCAACAGAGGAGGCCATTTCCGCCACCGGCATGGACGGGGCCAGCCCGAGCACCAAACTCCACCACCGCCGCAGCATCGGCCCCAAGTACTCGACCAACTTCTCCAAAGAGCAGTCCGAAATCGCCACCATGGCCAAAGCCATCGAAGCCCGCGAGCCGCTCAACGCCGAACAAATCCAAGCCTTCACGCGCGGTCTCGAGACCGAAATCACTATCCTAGACGAAGAACTCCGCGGCAAATGCACCACAACCGGGAACTGCTACCCCAACAACCTCACCCTTCCCAACTTCATCGACTGGACCTGTCTCCCAACCCTCGTCTACGAGCTCGAGTACCCACGCCAAGACCACATAAACTGGTGGTACGTGGCCGAAAAAGCCGCCGCCACGCTCGGCGTCATCTGGATCATGATCATCATCTCGCAAGCGTACATCTACCCCGTCGTCATCGAAGTGGTCCGCCAAAAAGAAGCCGGCCTGACACTCGACCAGCGCTGGAAAGAACTCCCCTGGGTCGTCTCGGATATGCTGTTTCCACTATTACTAGAACAACTCCTTGCCTGGTACGTCATCTGGGAATGTCTGCTCAACGTGCTCGCGGAACTCACGCGTTTCGCTGACCGCGGGTTTTACGGAGATTGGTGGAATAGCGTGAGTTGGGATCAGTACGCGCGCGACTGGAACCGTCCCGTGCATAACTTTCTCTTACGCCACGTCTACCATTCCTCCATCTCGGCGTTCCATCTCAGTAAAATGGGCGCAACGTTCGTGACGTTTTTACTGTCTGCGGTCGTCCATGAGTTGCTGATGTTTTGTCTGTTTAAAAAGGTGAGGGGTTATCTGTTTGCGTTGCAGTTGAGCCAGATTCCACTCGCGGCGTTAAGTAAGACGAGGGTTATGCGGGGGAGGGATACGTTGGGGAATATTATTTTTTGGGTCGGGTTGTTTATTGGACCGAGTTTGATTACCGGGTTGTATTTGATTGTGTAGGGAAGTTTGGGTGAGGATGGGAAGAGTAGGGCGGGGATATGGGGCGGGTGGCGTTTGGGGTTTGATAGATGGCATATCTCCTTCTCACGAAGAATTAATGGGCGTGGGGTTTGTAGATATACTTCATTCTGTGCTCATTTCGATTCCACGTTCATCCTCGGTGCATCTCGCTATCCGTGTGTGTGACTTCTTCGATGCCTGGTGCACTCACCGGCAGTGTGACCACGATCACCGTTCATGGTGCATTACAGGACCCGACTTTCCCCCGAATGAACCCCGTCCTAGCCTCGAAAATATATATAAATCCGCCGTCCCACTGCCCCGGACCTCTTCTTCTTCTTCTTCTTCCTCCCACACCACACTCCTGGGCCCTTCAGATCCACTTAAAAATACGGATCAATATGGGCTAATGTTGCTGCTGCTGCTGCTGCTGCTGCTGCTGCTGGCGGACTAAAAACCAACTGGCAAGCATACATGTGTCTGTCTTTGGGGACGGACTTAAAATACAAGGTATGGACCTGATGTTGTCTGCGGGGTTGTGGAATAGAAGCTACGCAAACCGTCTTGATGGAGACCGTCTATGTTGGAGCAAAAAGGTCAACCTTAATGCCCCTGTGCAGCATCTGGCTTATATATGCACCGTAACAGTCTAAAAAGACCAGCGAGGGTTCCGAAATGTGGAGACACACTAAAAACAAATTCCAAAACTCGTCATGGAGAGGGGTGCTCTTAAACATAGTCGCATCACGCTTGATGTCCCCGCTGGTGCTGGTGCCTGTGGATTAAAAATGCCTTGTCTGAGAATTCATGTTTTTGTCGCTCGGGACTGGCTAAAAATCGCTTTCACGGATCTCCATGTTTGGTGGCGAACCTGTGGGGTCAAATACCCTGTGCATGGATGAGATCGTCTATAAAAAAATGGACGCACGATTTCATGTCGCTCCTGCGGGTGTTGGTGGGGCACTAGAAAATTATCTTTCCATCACCTTATGTGTTTGTTGCTCCGGATTTGCTGTAAATGGCTGTTATACATGATGATACTCTGTGGCGAGCCTGTGAGTTAAAACCCCTGTTCATGGAGAAGATGATCTAAAACAGCGTGAACCACTTCTTCCATGACGCCGCTGTTGCTGTTGGCTCGGAGACTAAAGTTTTACCCCCACCAAGCAATATGTCCGTCTCTGGACTTCCCGCCAAAAACTGAGAACGGAGGTACGCATGCTGCGTGGATAACTGTTTGAATAACTGAAAGTGCTGGGCCGGGTCCCTCATGCTCTGGTTCTGTTCCTGAGACTTCTTAAGAAACCATCACGGCAAATGAACATGGACCAAAACAATCTGGTCGAAGACCGTATGGCTGGATTCCGTTCTGGAAACTATGAAACCGCCAACAAAAATACCGATGGACTAAAAGAGTTAAACAACCCCTTAATGGACTAGCTCTATTTTTGGGACTTCTAAAAACTTCGCAAGGAGCGTGATGGACTGAAACAACCTGGTCGAAGCATGATAGCCTGGTTCCGTCTCTAGGGACTGCAAAAAACAGCCGCCAAGGATATAAATGGACTAAAAGTGCCGCGGAACACTTGGATGGACTAAAAAGGAGTGCATTCTGCTCCATGGAGATCTTCCGTTTCTGGTGGACTGCTCGACCAGATCGCATGTCGTGGCTAAAAAAGAAAGCAGAACTTGACGGATGGAATAAAAGTTCCGAAGATGCACGCCATGGGGGACTTCTATTTCTCGGGACTAGTCCCTCACATACTATACCTCCTCGAAAAACAAGCAGAAGCGAAAAATTAAAATTAACAATGGTTATGCCTATGAAATGCTTCCGCTGATGGCGACTCATCTATAAAATAACTATTCTCAGTCTAAAAAGAAGCGCGAGACGGAGCGATGGCCTAAAATTCTCGTTCGAATCTCAGCATGGTGCTTTGGCGGAGAACCCTGGGATTCATTCACATACACTGGATTGCGGTGAAGTGACTAAGAAAGCGGGAGCTTGATTGATGGAACAAAAGAAGGCCAAGAAGTATGGATGGAGCGGGTCTGTTTCGCGTATTTTTAGGGACTGAAACATGAAGAGGAAGCTCTCATGGACTGTTTTGCTGTGGGGACTAAAAATGACGAGAGAACGACAATATGGAAGTCTTCTATTCCTAAGGGTATGCATAGGATTATGTAAAGTTACCAAAAATTGGAATACTAGGGAATGGCTGTGGATCTGGTAAACTCGGCTCGGGTAAACCTGCCGATAACACGCACATCTCCAACACATTTAACCATCCGTCTCACTATGCATCTTCACTCAACATACACACAATTCAGAACATCTAAAGCCCTTCCGCTTCCCCATACGCACCAATGGACGCCACTCTCCAACCCGCGCCCACATCTTCCTCCCAAGAAACCCCCCACGCCTTCCCATTCCTCTCCCTCCCCACCGAACTTCGCCTCCGCATCTACTCCCTCCTCCTCGTAAACCCCTCAGTCTACTTCCTCCTCGTCGTCGGTCCTCCCCGCCCCCGTCCTTATAACGACCGCAAACCCCTCTACCCCGCCATCCTCCGCACCTGCCGCAAGATCCACTCCGAGGCCGTCTCCGTACTGTACGGCGCCAACACCTGGCTTCTCGAGTCGTACCAGCCGCGTAAAAACCCGCGGTACCTTAGCGCTCGCAACGAATGCTTGATCCGCCGAGTAATTACAATGCTGCATTGGAATGGAGGGTTGGCGCCTGGGGCTGAAGGTGAGTGTGAGATAAGGAGCAGGTTTGAGAGCATGGGGATTGACTGGGAGGGATTGACGCTGTGGGCGGCGATGGTCAAGAAGAGGCAGTTAGAGGGGTGGGAGGAGTGCGAGAGAAATGAGTGGCTGGGGATTGTGGGGTGGGATAGGATGGGACAGTTGGGGGTTAGGAGGAGCTGGTTTCCGGAGTATTTTTTGGATGAGAGGAGCGGGATGGGGTGGGTTGTTAAGAGGGAGGGCAGGGGAAGGGGTTGATGGGGTTGGGTCTGTTAGATTGGTGACGGATATCGGACTGGGAGATTGGAGCATGCGTTCTTCTTCCAGACGTGTACTTGAAATGTGCGAGAAGGGGATATAATGGCATTATCCGTCTTAATTTAGGCGTGTGGTCGTCAGAATGCTCGTACCGAAATGGTCGAAGTTTTCCATAGATATCCCTCCTATGCGGGTGAGCGGGATGGGGCAAACATGAGTCAGTCAGAGTGTGGCGCCAGGGGTACGCGCCAATCGATCATGGCAAGCTGAGAGTATGGAGGTGCTTCGTCTCATTCCTGCAGATCTAGCGCTGTCACAATCCAGGGTCACGGATTTATTTAAAAATCTCCTTCCATCTCTTATCACTTCGCTATTCATCTGCTCAATTCCACGTCAAACTTTTCCCAAGGAAAGAAGCTTACGTGCTTGTGTGTTTGTCTAGCGGTTTAGTCAACACTCCGAGGACTCCAGCTTGCCTTGCTCTGCTGCCCTCATATATAAAAGCCTCTCTCTAAGGGCAACCCTTTCTTCTACCGCCTCACACTCTTGGACACGACCTGTCGCGATGGCCAACACTACCGCGCCTGCACCAGCTTCCGGTTGTGCCACTTGCCAAAAGACCTCAAGCGAGACTCTAAACCTCAAGAACTGCGCCCAATGCAAGTCAATCCAGTACTGCAGCCGCGACTGCCAAAAAGCGGACTGGAAGACGCACAAGAAAGCCTGCGCTTTGCTCGCATCTGGTTTCAAACCGACTCCCACGTCCACGTCGTCTACCAGCGGCAACACCAACACCAACACCAACACCAACCCTCCCACCCCCAAAATCCTCGAAAAATCCATCCCCAACCCCTTCACCCGCCTCGACTCCAAAACCTACCTACACGACCGCCCCCCAACAGACGTCTACAAGCTCCTGGTCGACGCGTTCCGCCTCCGCCAAGAAGACGACTACAAATTCACCAGCGATGTCGACTCCGACAGCATCTACGGCGGGCGCGCCCATTCTCTCCCCGGATTCCGGCGTTTCCTTGGCCTTGCCTCATCTCGCCCCGGACTCCTCCCCCCATGGTGGAACGACGACAGCAAGCGCGAGTGCGAGGCGTATGGCATGAACAAGGATAATTGGAGCGACTTGCGGACCTGTGTCGAGAAGCACGATATTATCGAGCATTATGGTGACAGCAGGTTTCCGATGCAGTTGCGGATGTTGGGGGAGAGTGTGTATGGGACGGGGCCGATGGGGCAGGATGGTACGGGTATGCGGAAGATGATGATGATGCAGGAGGGTGGGGGGTTTACGGGTGCGGAATCGGTTATTTCGACGTCGCATATTGATATGAGCGGATTGTTTGCGTCGCGTTGACGGGGCTGGAAGATAGATGGCTACGCTGAAGAAAATCTGCCAGGCTTACGAATGAATGACCAGAGGCTGAATGAGGGAATCAGGGGAAATATGATACAACTGGATCGACTGGTGTTTGTAGTTCTGGCCGCCTGATAGATTTGAGCGGCTCTGAGCCGTGGCGTCACTGGAATGTTACCAACACCGTGGTTGAGGTCAATGATATTTTCACATTTGGAAATCTTACAGAATCCCAGTCTACGTGCCCGACATGTCTATATCACCTCGCAATTCTCTATGTGCGACGAGGTCGAAACACTAAAATGCAGCCCCAGCTCAGAAAGACTCAACAAACAGGAAGGAAGCTATGCCAAATACACTGTCCTCTATTCTGGGTCGTCCAATACTTTGGTCATTGCCTTGTGCGCCAATTCGACGCCCAAGAAGGTCGCCGCATTCGCCGGAACAGCTCTTGCCATTGCCGGTCCAATGCCCGGGAAGAAGGCCTTGAAGCCTCCGCTGGCATGAATCCCTCTGATTGTGCCGCCGATTGTGGGCCGGCCCTCTGCGCTCTGCAACCGCGACTTGATTGTGTCGATGGGGAAGACGGGGATCCACATGGCGATTCCGGCAGCGCCACCAGCCACCATGACGGCAGGCAGTGAAAGCTTCCCCGGGAGGCCCGTAACAGGGTCATTGGGTGTGAGTTTCCGCTTGACGATTTCGTACGTAGCAAAGTATGCTGCGGACCCGGGCCCGTCTCTTGCAAGCGTCATTGCCGAGCCTCGGAAGACAGAGCGTATGCCCCCCTCCTTGTAGAGCTGGCGCACCACATCAACACCGCCAGCGTATTTGGGCTTCTCACCGGGCGCGAGTTGCTTTTGGCCCTGGATTTGGAGGAGCACTTTTACGCGCTCAAACGGGGCTGTGATGAGTGTCATGGGAATGGCGCTGAAGAAGCCGGCGGCGGAGATCTGGGCCACCGAGTACTGGCCGTTTTCGACTGTGGAGAAGTTGGAAACGAGCTGCTTGCCGACGTCGTAGCCCCAGAAGGAAACAGCGACTGTTTACAGCGTCAGTGCTGACACTTTGGGACCTGTGGTTGTCGCGGAAAACTCACACATTGGCGTCACACCAACAAGCGGTGCCGACACACCGGCATAAAGACCACGCGCCATGCCTTCTCTTGCGATTGTCTTCCGCACTACATCCATTGCCCCGGTGTAGACGCCTTTCTCGGCTGTCTGGAGTCGCACCTTGACCAGATCGAACGGGTGTCCGACCACGACGGCGCATACTCCGCCTACACCTCCGGCGACCAGCGCCCGGAGCGACTGGAATGTGCTCTTCGAAGCAGCGACGACATCCTCTTTGAGGTCTTCGGCTGACGGTAAGCTCTCAGGTTTGAGAGAGCTCTTGGACATGCTGCAGGCTGGAGGCTGGAGACGCGGGGCGCGTCGGCCGTATGAAGTGGAGTTAGCCTTCAATGGAAGAGGACGACAACCGCCGAGAAGGGCTTCGAAAGGCGCGAGAGAAAGAGGAGAGAGCGAGGTGCGCTATTCACCAGAGAAGAGTGCAAAAAATATTGTCATGCGGGCAGTGTGCTGTTGATTAGCATGTGCACAGCTCCAGATCGCCGGGCCTTGGCCCACGTCGGCCGTGGTTCGGCAGCAAAACGCACCTCGGCAAAGGCATCCCCCGCCTTATTAAGCCGCCCGCGACCTCGAGGGAAAGACAGTCGCCGGTGCAGCGTGCTTCGTGTATTGTGGGACCGCGAGAACTTGGAGGATAGATTTACGAATCTGGGAAAGTGGGCCCAAAATCTGATACGTCTTTCTTATTTCGATTGCTATGTGCGTTGAGATCAGGGTCCACCGCGGTGAAAGGTACATGTACATACATGCAACCCTCCACGCGAGATCGCCCGGTCTAGCGGCTCACAGCAGGCTCGAGAAGCACCACGAGGCGAGGCAGGCGGGTACCTGGAAGTATGTCAAAAGCCCCCGGCTAAGGTTACGCTGGTCGGAGCTGGTCCCCAAGTGTTGTGTTTCGATCCCGAGTCACGAAGAAGGCTGTTGTTTAAGTGGGGCAGATGCACCCCACAAGTTCTTCCATATCTGGCATGTTGAACGTGATGTCTACTTGCCGACATTGGTGAAGCGCAGATACGGCTTGACCTCCCTGACTTCGCCAAATTTCTTTCGCGCGTCTTCGGTGGACACGGATGGTGGCACAATGACATCCTCGCCAGCGGTCCAATTGATTGGCGTCACAACGCCCTTCTTGTCGCCCAGCTGCAGGCTGTCGATGACTCGCAGCACTTCTGCCGTGTTCCTCCCGGTTGAGGCAGGATAGAGCATGGTGAGGCGGATCTTCTTGCTCGGGTCGATTATGTAGACGGCGCGGATTGTGAACGCGATGCCCTTCTCCTTGATGTTGTCCAAATCGTCCTGCGAGATCATATCGTACAAGAACGCGACTTTGCGGTCGGCATCGGCAATGATTGGGAACTGCACATTGGTGTTGCAGACTTCGTTGATATCCGCCACCCATTGGTCGTGCGAGGTGAGGTCTTGGGCGCTCTGTCGAACAAGGTAAGCGTACAGAATGGGACGAGTAGGGACGAGCATTTACCAGGCCAATCATCTTGACGCCACGATGATCAAACTCATCTTTGAGTTTCGCGAAAGCCCCGAGCTCCGTCGTGCATACAGGCGTGAAATCTGCGGGGTGGGAGAAGAGTATAGCCCAGCTGTCGCCAATGAACTCGTGGAAGTCAATGTCGCCGTGAGTGGTCTTTGCCTGGAAGTTGGGCGCTGCAGGCCAATTAGAGGACAGCGGGTAGTCCATGTGAATAGGGCTCACCTAATGAGCCCAGACGGAGGCGGGGCTGTTCCGCGGGGATAGTGAGGAATCGACGAAGGGAGGCTTTCGGTGGGAGCGGCAGATTTGATGTCAGTCGTGGCGTGCCGTGTATCACCTTGCCCCATTTCGACGCGGTGGAATAATAAGCTCGGCCACGGAGGCTGCAGAGCGCTCGAGGAGCGAAGCGAGAGACGGAAAGCGAAGACATTGTGATGTGTGCGAGTAGATTCTTTACACTTGAAGCTTTGCTCAGTATCCCAGTCCCGATTACTAAAGAGAAATGTTCCGGTGGCGTCATCGCAGGGAACCTCGAGATCCGATAGATACCCGACCAATCACCACGACCCTAGCCACCTACGCATAGTTTCGCGACCTACTACTCTCAAACACAACATCATCCAAACCCTGTTCCTCCAAGCGCATGAATCCCCAGATATTTATCCGAGATCCCCCAATTGCTGGTGGCGATCTTCACACGCTCGAGGAAATGATCGGAACTCGAGTGTGTTTGCAAGGCTACGGGCAACATGGGTGCGACACACACATTTGCAACGTCGCCCGTACTTGCGTTCCAGTGACCATTTGTATTTATATGCCCAATAATTTACTCTTAAGAAGGTATTTGTTCCCCCAAAACTACTTCACCACTTTTCAATCTCTGTTGTACTGTCTATCCCACCGCTATCAACATTGGATGTTCCATTTCACCAGTTCCAAATCTCTCAGTGCCTCCTCCAGCATGCTCTCTCCCCTCCTTTCACTTCTCTCAATATCCCTCCTCACTGCCCCTACACACGCCTAGCGTCTCACATCCAACAAATGTGACGACTCTTCTCTCTGTCTGATCTCCTTGGTCTGGTGCGACAGGGGTTCAGGTGACGGATGCTACTCCCCTGATGACGTGTATCCTCAGTCAAGAAACAGGAGACCATTTACCAGTCTCATATGGTATAAAGAGTACGAGATAACGTGGGAAACGATCATTCCAAATGTCCCGGTAACCATATGGTGGCTGTTCGATGGCGACTCCAACTTTACGCGGCTGGGGACGCTGCAGGTGCGGTGGGAGACTAGTACGTAGAATTCCTTTTTCCCTTCCATCGCCATTGAAGCACCTCTCACTAACCACCCACCACAGACGTGACATCTAACGCCCAAGGCTCCTTCACATTCAAGGCCTCACCCTTCATGTTCCCCATTCCGCTGTCTCCCAACATCACTTCCAATTCCGTCCAGGGCTCCATTACCAGACAATCCAGGATCTACATCTCACAAATTCCCGACCGCACGCTGCGCAACGGTACCGTCGTCAAGGACTCTGCTGAAGGCTTGCAAGGCATTTCCGACTCCTTCATTATGAATGGACGCCCAAGTTTATCAAGCTGGAGAGAGAAGAGGGGGAGCGAATCTGGAGATAGAAGTTATCGCTCGCGGTTGGGTTGAGCGTTGGTCTGACTTGGTTTGTGTCGTGGTTAGTTTCGTCTTTGTTGGCGACGTGGTGGCAGAGGAGGCGTATGCAGAAGAAGGAAGGGGAGAAGGCAGTTGAGGCAAGCGGGTAGTGGCTTGATATCGAGTTACTTTGAGTTGAAAGGCCGATTTTGTAAATTTAATATCCAAATTGTGCGAGTAGCGAGTGTTGTAGTAATCTGAAGAGTAAGGTCTGGTGCAGGAGGAAGAACTCTGCAGGAACGAGCCTCGAAATGCGGCGGTGTCAGTGTTGAGCTTTCTCTATGGTCATTTATCGCACCTGCCCGACTGCTGCAATTGGAAGGGTAGATGCTAAACGACTTTCTTTGCGTAATGGTTCTTGTTTTGTCCCTCTTCTCTCGTCCTTGATGCGACTTCTCCGTCTCCCATCAAACTTCAGTCACTTCTGCGAGCAGCTCCGCTGTGCCAGCGCACCCAATTACGTCTCCCATCGCCCAAAATGACAGGCTTGTGCCTCCAGTACGCGTCTCTCCATCCAGACGACTCGTTTGGCACCGGCCTTCCGCTGGATTTTCTTTCCTACGTCATCCTGCAATGCGTAGCATTTGTTTGTCCGCCCATCATCTTCGCCTTCTGTAGTCTTCCAGGCCGCTCGTGTCGCCGAGACCTGCGTTACAACTTATTTTACTGCCTATGGGCAATTCAGCCGGGAGTCGTTCACGCCTCGCTCTATCTCCATGACGTCTATCGGGCAGGACTTGGTTTGGAGCCCAAACACTTCCATCCAAAGCCGAAGATGGAACTGCCTACACATTCCACGCGGCCTGAAAACGAAAGCACAGAGAGGTCTCCTGGATCGGAAACTTCCACGTCGTCACGTCGGTCCCGCAGGGCAGAAAAGCGCCGTGCTAGTCGTTCCGCCCGCTCTTCGACCAGCCAACCAGATACACTGCCGGAAACAAAGCCATCCCTTGGATTGGACACCTCTAGGGCATTAGTGGAGGCACGACTGAAATGTCCAATATGTCGCGAGGAGAATTCTCACCCTGTTACCTCCCATGAATTGAGCGCGATCCCAGAGTCCGAAAGCGACACAACACCCAAAGAACGCTCGCTCACCAAGGGGAACATATCAAAGATCCCATCAAGCAGTGAACACAAAGAGAAGTATCTCAAGGATATGCGAGACATCGTCTCGTCTAGCGGACGGACTGTTATTCAGACGCAAGTTGAAACAGCTGCGGAAGATTCTGGCCCCACTGCCAAAAGCACTGCGCCAAACATCACTGTTGAAGGCGCATCGGATTCTTCGGAAGAGACGGTGGCAACCGTCGCAGTCAGCACATTCTCTCGTGCCACGAAAGCTACTGGACCTTCTAATTCCAAAGGCCCCAAAACCCTCTACAGCGGAATTCCCAAACAGAGGCCGTCGACAGAGCTTAGCAGATCCGATGCTCAGAATATGCCACCTGGCGATGAACTATGTCAGGAACACGCACACCACAAAGGGGATGTGCATTCGCCGCCGTCGCGCTCACTCATGAGCTTCAAATCAGGCATGTCTGTCGCAACCGCCTTGTCGCGTCTATCAGGTCACAGCGTGCAATCACTCTTAACCATGAACCCGGGGAAGAAACCAGTCTACTTGAAGCACAAGGAGACGTGCAAACTCTGCGGCTCATGCAATATTTGCTTTGATCAAAATATTGCCCATGATGAAGCCCTCGCCGCTGTGTTGGTGAGAGCCAGAGGTAGAGCCAGAGGAAGCATCAGAGGAAGTGCCAGCGACGCTGGATCGGAAGGCGGTCACGAAGTCCCGGAACCACACTCTGACAAACGCCATCACGATGATAGTCATCATGTCCACGGCTGCTTCTGTCAGGCATGTACAGGAAAGGAGCATGCACAAGATCCTCGCACTGTTCAGCACCCCACGGGATGCGTTTGTCAACGCTGCAGACCAACCCTTGCACCCCGACCTGTCGCAGAGCCAGCTGGCAAGACGATGGCGTCACTTGGACATAAACAGCCGATGTATGCACGATATGCACCTGCCGCTTTCACTCCTACAAATCAGGTCGCTATGATGGGGGTTTTTCACTAGATGAATGAAGCTGGGGTGAAGGAGAGATACTATAGCACTGTTATCGTATATCCTAAGATCACACCACCGCAATGAATTATCTTCTCAGACCGCCAATTGCTACCGTGTGACAGCTTCCTGAGGCCTTTTCACCGCTATCTCCGCCATGATCCGATAAGTGAGCGAGGTTTTGCATCACCTAGAAGTCATGTGACTGCGAGAGAAGGCTGTCTAGGGAGGGTACAGAAGAACGCCGCCCCCAGCCCTCAATCCGTCTTCACCGCTCAACCCTCCTCCCAGCCGGCCTAAAAAGCCACTGGTATTTTTTATTATTGCATGGAGTCCGCCTGGACATAAACCACTCCCCGGGTAAGCATGTCTCTTTTCTTTCCTGCTTTTGGGGCCAGCCTGCCGCCCGCCCTAGACTTTGGCTCTTTGAAGAGTCACAATACCAAAATACCTTAGCTCCAGTTTCTGGTATTTCCTTTGATTCTCTCTGTCAGCTAGGCCAATGTGGCCTGTGCGACTTTGTATACGGAAATTGTTCCGGTCAACTGTTTTCTTTGTCTTCTGCTGGATTTGGGAATTTGGGAATTTGGGAATTTGGGAATTTGGGAATTTGGGAATGTTGGCTTCCTGTCAATTCTGGGTTGTTTGGAGGCGGTTCGGGGAATGGCTTTGGAGGGGTGTCTTCATAGGTTTCTGTCAATTCCGGATGGTTTCGTGTCAATTCCGGGGCATTTGGGGTCGGTCCGGGATATGGTTTTGGAGATGCGGTTGGAAGTGGACCCTGCCAAGGTAAGTTAAACCGGATGTGGTTAGCTACGTCGCACTTCCCCAAACTTACCCAGCAACTGCGCTCGGCGGGAAACAACACAGTTGTTTGTCGCTAGCCAGTTATCCCACCCCCCTCCATTTGCCCCTTCCCACTGGCCACAATGGGCCAAACTTCGTCACAGGTCGACCGCGACCCAACTCCGCCGTCGAGCCCAGCATCCAATCCGTCCTCCCTCAGTACCCCCAGACAGCCTGGTCGCAGACCACAGGCTGTATCACAAGGTATACCCGCCCACGGACCCGCACCATCTAGAGCGATGTGCAGCTGCTAACGTTGGGAGATCCTGCTGTAGACGACATGGCGGCTTCCGCCCAGCTGCTGAAAGAGAGCCCCGCCCCGCGCATTCGGGAGCGCCTTCCGAGCACAACAAAACGGTCGAACAGCCACATCAACCTGACCCGGCTCATCGAGCAGGAGAAGGCGAGAAAAGCGGAAAAAGCGAACAAGCCCGTCGCTCGAAAACGGCGTGCGCTGAGTCCTGCGACGCAGCAGCGGCTCTCGACCTCGGCCCTCACCTTCGCACCTTCCGACGACGACGAGACCCATGACCGCCCGCGGGCAGCTCCTGCAATTGGCAGGTACAGTGGCGCGATGACCCGCCGAAAGGTCGCCCCGATGCGATCCGTCCTCCCCAAGCGGCTTCCTCCAACACCCTCGTCTTCTGCGACACAACAGAACCCCTTCGTGGCCCTCGTGCCGAACCCGCAGCCCGCCGAGCTTCTCCCCAGCCCTTTTACATTGACACCGGCCGACTCCAGCCAGCTGATTCCGGCGAGCACAGCAGACATGGATGCGCAGCACCCTCGCAGGAAGAGAAGGTCGGAGCGCACCTTGGATCTGAGCAGCCCCAGCGATGTCGGCAAGTCGGTGGACGGAGGTCTTCCCGAGCCCGCGGAAGAGACACCTGCGCCGAAGAAGGCGAAGAAGGGGAAGCGGGGCAAGAGCGGAAGCTTCGTCGCAGGATCAGCTGCGGCGAATGATGAGGATGCGCCGGAACTTGACCCTGCAGCCCACGCCACGGTCGATGAGCCAGCCCCTGCTTCGTCCAAGAAGACTAAGAAGGCCCAGGCGAGCGATACTATCGTGCCTGTTCCTTCACCCGAAGTGCCAGCCAGCGATTCCCAGCCCACGCATGGCGCCGAGCTCCCGAATCAGTCCACGCCTGACGACAACGAGCTTAACCTGCCCGAAACTTCTGCGTCTCGAAAGGCGGTGCGAAGGCCACGCCGAAGCCGCATCCAGCCAGAAGTATCCCAAGACGTCGAAGACGAGACCTATGGTTCCAGTTTGTCGGCGAAGAATGATGCCGAGCACGTTCGTCACCATCAACCCACTGGAGAGGATCCTATCGTAGATCATCCTGTGGTTGAGGGGTCTGCCGCAGAAGATCCCGGCGAAGGAAGCGATGCACAGGAGTCGGCTCTTGAAGAGAACGGCATAGAGAGAGAAGTCGCGGGTGATGCCGAGGAAACCCCCGCACCCGCGGAAGAAGATGGCGACCAAGAGGAACCTAACATCCAAGTTGCAGCCGAAGAGCGATCCCTTCACAGCAATGCTGACGGCGATGGTCTCTGGACAGTTCCGCACTTTTCGGAAGATGAGGAATACGCTGGGTCAGCAGCAGAACCTGAGCCGTCATCATCCCAACCACAGAAGCAGTCGAAGAAGCCGAAGACTAGGAAGAGTGGCGAGGTGGATGGCGCCCATGACGCAGAACCTAAGAGCGCATCCAAGTCCAAGGTCAGAAAGTCAAGGAAGAGCGCCCCAAGTCTTCTCCCTTCCACCGCGGCTACCGAGGATGCTCCCTCGACACCAGCCCCGAAAAAATCAAGAAAGCGTCGAGCCTCTGAATCTTATGGAGGTGCAAATCTCGTAAGTCCAGCAAAGGGAGACGCTGAAAGCTCCAACAAGCCTGCGCAGAGAAGGCGTAAGGGCAATGATGAAGGCCTGACGGGTGTAGAGAGAGCCCTGAAGGATATACGCGAACTTGGAAACCCACCTGACCTTCGTTCGTCTGGTGAATTCTCTTCTGATGAGCGGGAGTTGTTGCGTCGAGCCATCACCGCACACATGTTCGAATACGAACTCTCTCACGAGGAGCTTGTCGATATGATCCAGTTCACTGCTCCAACGAAGTTTTCGGAGTCGAGCGACCGCATCAACGGGGAGTCCAGCGATGCCGCGCAAAAGAGGGGATTCGTCCGTGCCTTTTGGAAGAATACTCGTGAAGCGTTGCCGGCTCGCGGTACTACATCGATTCAACGGTTCGTTCGACGCCAATATCATAAACACTTGAATAGTGGGGGTAAATGGACACAGGAAGAGGATAGTCTGCTGAAGGAATTGCAAGAAAAATATCCTAACCAGTGGACGAAGATCGCGGGCCTGGTGGACACCCGTTCGTCACATGACTGCTACGACCGCTGGCGAAACTACGTCAAACATGACGGTGACCTGAAGAGGTCTCGTTGGTCCGAGGAAGAGGAGGACAGTCTGAGAAGTGCCGTAGCTGAGAACATCGCTCTGCTGAATGCCGAACGAGAAGCCTCGGGACTATCACTCGCTGACTATGATGTTATGAATGACATCAATTGGGCCAGTGTTAGCCAGAAGATGAACGACAAGATGAGCGAACTAATGGGCGGACGGGCGGAGGGAGAGAGGAACCGTCTTCAATGCTTGCAGAAGTGGAAGCAATTGCAGAACAAGACCGAAGCTGGACCTAGCCAACCCAAAAAGCCATCCCGCAAGTCCGACCCAGGTTCTGAGGGCAAAAAGAAACGATCGCGGAAGAGTCAGCAATATTCCGATAGCAAGCTGAGGGAGCGTAGGCCGAAGCCTGAGGAGAGACAAGAGGAGCCGGAGCTCGAAGAGAGACAAGAGGAGCTCGAGCTCGAGCCTGAAACGAGAGAGGAGAGACAGCCCAAGCAGATGCTATGGGGCGACAAGATCGACCTGATGAACGCCATCGTCGACTGTGACTTTGACGCAGAGGAAACCATTGTCTGGAAAGATGTACTCACGAAGCTGTCTATGAAGTGGACCACCAAGGAGTGCAAGGCTGTCTTCAGAGAACTCGAAGGACTGGTCGAGGAGCAAGACACCTTGCTGGAGACCATTTCGGAAATTACCGATTGGATCGCTGAGAACCATGGGGATGAGCTTGAAGAGCGGTACCGCCCGGACGAGGGGGGCGCTGTTGAGGGAGGCGATGACGTCGAGGGGGCAGAGCAAGAGGAGGCCACGCCGGTGCAGAAATTGGCCAAGAAAAAGGAGAAGGTTAGGGCTGCGAACCACGAGGCTGGGCTTGAAGAGCGTCACCGCCCAGATGAGGGAGACGTTTTTGAGGGAGAAGAGCAAGCAGAGGCCACGTCAGTGCAGAAATCGGCCAAGAGAAAAGAGAAGAGCAGGAAGAGGAAGGCTGGCAACGAGAATGACACGCCGAGGACTACACGTTCAGCCAAGCGATCCAAGCGTGAGCCCTCCTTCAAGTCTAACGAGTTGGTCGGTGCGAGCGACGACGAGTTGTAGATGGTCTGACATACCTCTCCCGGGGTTTTGGGTTTTACAGAAAACGGCGAACGGGTTTGGGCTTGACATGGAGATTATGATTCATACAGGCTGGGGTTTTACATCGGGACGTCGACACATAGACTCGGTGTTGATACGAGGAGGGCAAGAAGGCTGTTTCCAGACAGACGGATGGATCTAGGTTATGATGTTATGTTTGTGTATGATTATGTGTGCATGGTGTTCTGGCTTTTCACAGATTTCCATTCGAGAGGCCGATTGTGTAATTTTCGGTGTTTACTGAGGTCTGTCTTCATTCGAGGGCAAGATGGTGGATACCTGGATAGTATAGTGGTATTGGTTGCGGCTTAGATACCCTGGCGTGCTTAAAAGTGTTTTTGCTGTTAGGCATTACCAGCAAGCTATATCGGTCTGCAGTCTACCTGCTTGTGAGAGAATGAGAGGCCTTATTCCTCTACGGAACTGCAACTCTGTGCAACGTCTGACGTCCTGCACGTGCTATGTAGCACGTGGCCAACAAGCTAACACGTTGAGCAAAGCTCCGTCTCCCAAATCGGATTCTGCCACAACTACGTGGAAATTGCATTTGATGTCTGCATTTGTCTTATACAGGCCGTCAAAACGCGAACACCCGCATTTGATCGTACACCCATTTGAGCAGGACCAGTCGCTAAGCCCATCCACGTGAAAGATGTCGGTCTCCACACCATGACGTCATTCCACATGGTCTCCGCTCCAACCTCACAGATGGGATCGAACAAAGGCCTGTGCGCAAGCTCTCATCGGAGCATTTCCAAGTTTCATTGCAGCTTGAAAGCCGAGGCTGAATGGTATAAGAGGAGGTGGGTGGCCCCGCTTCGCGCCGCAGTTTTGCAAATTGTACAATTTACTCGTCGCTCGAGCGTGCGCTCACCCTCTGGCGACCAGACATCCGACAACCCCAACACAAGAGCCTGAGGACTCCGACTCCGACTACAATTCCATTCCAATCCCCCACCTAATACCCTCCTCTCCTCTCCTCTCCTCTCCTCTCCTCTCCTCTCCTCCCACTACCCACCATGTCCCTAACCACGCCCACCCAATCCGGAACCGGCTTCCTAACCTTCAACTCGCTCCCGCCCCGCATTTGGCTAACCTCCTCCTCCCCGCACGCCTCCGAAAAATCCCTCCAATACTGGAAATCCGAAGGTTTCGACGCAACACATCTGCCCTACTCCTCCCAAGACCAATCCTCCTACATCCGCACCCTCAAATCCCTACACGCGGACCTAGAGCTCGGGGAAACGTATGCAATTATCTGCTTCGGAGAAGCTGCTAGTGTAGTCTTGAAAGCGGCGCTGAAACCGATGCCGAAGTTATGTGCGCTGATAGCGTATTATCCGACGACGTTACCGGGACCGAAAACAAAGTTCCCGGCGCTGTTGAAAGTCGTCGTGCATGTTGCTGGCTTGAGCCAGATTTCAGCGCCAGCAGAGATGTATAATGAGAGTGGGTGGAAGTGTTATCGGTACGAGCGCTGCAGATCTGGGTTCGCGGATCCGGAGAACAAGAACTATGAGGATGTGGAGGCGAATCTGGCGTGGAGTCGGACATTGGCGTGTGTGAGGAGGGGGTTTAGGAGGGAGGTGGATTTGGAACCTGTGGTTGAGGAGATGTGGAGGGGAAAGTATGAGAGTGTTGGAAAGGATGAAGCGAAGGGGAGTTTGAAGGTCGTCAGGAATATGACGCAGGCGAGTCCCCATGTGACGATTTTGCCGACGGTGGAAGGTGCGGTCGGGAGGAAGAAGTTGGAGGAGTTTTATCGCGAGTTTTTCATTCCGAGTTTGGTGGAGGATTTTGAGATTAGGTTGGTTTCGCGGACGGTGGGCGTGGATCGCGTGGTGGATGAGATGGTGGTGTGCTTTACGCATACGGATGAGGTCGATTGGATTCTTCCGGGGGTGCCGCCGACGGGTAAGAGGGTTGAGATTGCGGTTGTGAGTGTGGTGGCGGTGATTGGGGGAAAGCTGGTGTCGGAGCATATGTACTGGGATCAGGCTTCTGTTCTCGTTCAGGTCGGGCTGTTGGATCCAAAGGTTGTGCCGAAGAAGATGAGAAACGAGGGGCTGAAGAGGTTACCGGTGGCGGGAGCGGAGGCAGCAAAGCAATTAGTGGAACCCCGGCAGGAGCGATACAATGGCCTGCTGAAGGATCATGGGCTCTTACAGGGGCTGAATGCTTTGAACGGGATCAATGGCCACTAAAAGGAGGAACGTCTTGGTCTTATTTTAGCGGTGGTGTCTGGGATTTGGCGTTTGGAATTCTTCAATCAATGAAGACGCATGTCGGGAGTTTGTATTTATCGAGAACCCAGTATTTTCGCCTCACGCCGTCCCATTCTCTCTCAGAGTCCAAGTCAGGAACAGGGACAGTCTCCCATTCTGTGTCGAATCCGGCTTCGAAAAGGTCCATCTCGACAATCTGTTCACCAGTCAGTAATGGAGGTCTAAAATTCCAATACCGACTCACCTTGTTGTAGACCTCGTAGCAGACTTGTCGGTCCGCGCCCATCCCATTGAAGAATCCAAATCTCCCACTCCCGCCATCAACACCAGCGGGATCCAGCAATCCAATCACATACTCGGTGAAGAATTCCCGCAGCGCCTTGTAGTCTTCCGCAAAAGTATCGAAGTAGATGGCATCAAACAACTCGTTTTTCTCCACCAGACCTTGAACAACGTCCTGCCATCGACCTTCGTGAATCGTTACATTGGGCTTCTCATACCAGCCCTGCCCTTTCATGCGCTGAAGCACGTCGGGATGGGCTTCGATGATGTGGTGGGAGCTCGGGCTCTTTTCCTGGAATATTCCATCGATGATGCCCATGCCGTGTCCGACGTTCAGAACGCGAAGACCGGTCTTTGGAAGCAGAAGCTCAGCGGATCGTCGCATGAGCGTCGTTTCCCATTCCATCATGACGCCGTTGGCAGAGCCATCCAGGATGCGGTTGCGGTCAAAGGTCAAGTTCGAGGATAGGTAGTTTGTGTTCTCAGTGGACTCGTCTCCTGCTCCGGTATTCGTCTGGGCTGCTCCAGCCGCATCGGTAGCTTCTTCTACTTCTTCCTCCTCTTCCTCGTCATCCTCAGAATCAGCGCCCCCGAGAGGTTGGTACTGGTCCAGACGGCTCAAGAGCAACTCCGCTCTTACGCCAGCGTCCACACAGAGCTCGTATAGCTCTTTCAAGCCTAGCCTGTGCGCAATGCAACCAGGCGTCTCCCCATTGCTATCCAAGTCGTTCCAAATCGCTCCTTGCTGGAACAAGAACCGCACCGTACTCGCTGCTGCCTCTAGTTCTTGTTTCCTCTCTTCGCTAACCTCGGATGTGGTTTCACCGTTGGTCGTATCTCCATTTGTGTGTCCGTTTACTTGACCCGGAGCGGAGTCGTTCTGCTCGTCAGGCTCGCAGGCTGCAATTGCGGCGTGGAGAGGCGTGAAGCCCGTCTCGTCATCTTGCACGTTGGCGGAGGAGTTGCGGAGGAGGTCGCGCAGGGCGCGGATGTCGTGGTTCGCGGCTGCTAAGAGGATACTCTGTGTTGTAAGATCTGTTTCGACGGCGAATGCTGGATCGTCCATCTCGTCGTGCCTTTTGGAGTAGTGATTGGTGTTGAGACGGTGAATGTGGGGGTAAACATATTTTCCCTATGCGAGTCAGGAACGTGCGTTGGGATGAGGGAGGCGAGTCATGTCATCTATCAGGGCACAGCACACTACCTCACCATCATCCTATTCCAGCCTACGCTAGTCAAGATGTCAATAGCAACAACGTCCCGAATCCTCAGTCTCGCGAACGAACTCATACTGGATATTGCCGACCGACTCGATTGCCAAGCCGATCTCAGCAGCTTGTCTCGCGTGAACCACCGCCTTCACAACCTGCTGACCCCGCATCTTCTGAAATGGAACATTCGCCGTGAAGATAGTAGCGCATTATTCTGGGCCGTAAAACGTAAAAGACTTACGCTTGCCCGACAGCTTCTACACCTAGGAGCGAATGTCAATACTAGCTGCCACCGCTCCAGCTGTCGGAGTCAGAAAGATACGCCGCTTTTGGGGGCTATCCGGGCAAGAAGCCTGGACATGGTGACCTTGCTAGTAGAAGCCGGAGCGGACGTTCTGTTAAACAACGAGTTTGGTTTTAGGTGTACCCCCATCTGCGCAGCAATAAACGGGGAACACAGGCAAATCCTTCTGTATCTCATGTCGAGACTGGAGTCACTGGATGCGCATCTCGACCATCTCGACCACGAGAACACGGCCCTGTCTATCGCAGTTCGCGAGAGACGTGTTGGGATGGTTAAAGCTCTGCTTAAGGCCGGAGCGAACCCAAACTGCGGGACAAGAGAAGGGGTGACACCGCTCTTACGTCTGCTCTACAACGACTCCGGGAACCTACGCCAGGGTCTGAAGCCACTGCCAGAGACCTACGTTCTTGCACGGCTGATGTTGAAGTGCGGCGCCGATCCTGATCATAGATATTTCGATACGTCTCCTAGAGCTGTAGGGTTGATTGATAAGGACCCAAGAGTCCGCGAGCTCTTTGCAAATGCACCTGCGATAACGCGGGGCGGAAGTGGTCCTAGCGGATAAGGTCTTTCCCAGGCCTTACTGTCTGCTCCTTTCAAGGCCAGGCGTTGACTACGTCAGACAGCGTACGGAGTTTGAATTTTTGAGGCATATATTTGTCCTTCGGCATTAGCCTTACAGTCCCTTCTCTTTCAAATAGCCATGTAAATAAAACAGCCATTACTTATTTAGACGAGTGCTAAAGTAATAAGGGTAGGAGTAAGATCATGTCATCTGCTCAAAATCATCCATAATCTCTCTGCATTTCTCTCTATGAGGACCGGCTCCTAAGAAGTCTGAGTCCAGTAGCTAGACAACATGTAGAATTTTGCAGTGGAACGGACATGTTTGTTGAGACTCTATAAACCGGCCATCATGGGATCCGTGTAAATGTACCTACCGTACTACTCCCAAAGACCACAAGCTTTACAGTGAGTCTTGCAGCAGCAGCAAATCAACAAAACGGCATAGGGATATGTTCTAAAGTGCAGTGCCTGTTCACCCTCATTCTGCTTCAGTATAGGAATGACTCTTTCGAAGTTGAGGGTCCCACTTTTAAATAGACCGCATCCAAACTACCGACTAAAAGGGACATCCTCTCAACTCCTCCCAACCCGTTTATAGACCCTGACTATCCAACGCAGTCCGCTCCTCGATTCCGCGAGGCCATACCCATGACTCCCTCCCTACCCGCCTCCACCCGCCTCCACATACCGTCCCTCGTAACCACTCTCCCATTCCTATCCTTGAGGCTATACGTCCACACTTGCTCGTCTGGATCCTCTCGACGGCGAAAGGGAGGCGCCGCACAAGGTGGAAGGCTTGGGTCCGTCGTGTACTGCTAAGCGGGCTCGATTACACGGCGTTCAGCTGGGGTGGTGGCTGTTTCTGCGTGCGCTTCTCTGTCCTGCAGGTGCAGAAGGAAATTGCTTCGCAGGAGCCACGATTTCCCGTAGTCGGGACACGAGGTGAGCTTGCACGAGTAGGCCCATTTTTGAGAGGGTGGTAGCAGAGTGTCGTCGGCCTCGCCGTCGGATTCGCAAGGGAGAGAGGCGTCTGGGTTCGAGGGGTTTATGGTATCTGCTCTGTTGTGGATGTGAGGTAGGTGAACACAATACCGAAGGGTTTGTGGTCTGATGCGGAAATGCACACCATGGAGGGCGTCGACATGGCACCGTGGCCAAGATCGGTCTGTACTACCATTGTAGCATATGCCGTGTAACCAAAACTGCTCGAAGTCCACCTATGTTCTCAAGAGCCAGGTTTGATGCCTTAATCGAGAGGACCTCAAGCGTTGGCATGGCCGCTGTAGCTCTCTATCCACATCCTCTCAGAAGAAGCCTCTAATTTTGTCCTATTTGTCTCAGACCTCTGTCAATCATGTAACAGCCTGGGTTCTTGCCAGGATCGTTGTCGTGAGAATAAGGTTGTTTCGTTTCGTGTTTGCAAAACAACAGTCTCCACCCAAGATTTTTAGTCTAAGAAGGATTTGCAAAAGGGATTTCAGATCGCGAGGGCCCAGGGATGGTGTTAAAGTCCTCGTTGGTATCCTGATGTGCGACTTCTGGGGCATCAAGCCAGCAGCGCAGTTGTGGATTTGGTGCTCGCGGACTCAGCGAGGGGATTTCACAGTGGGGCACTTTGAACTCACAGAACACACAACTAATATCACCCTATCTCCAAGTTCGACATTCGATCGATGTGGAGTTGGTATCCCGCGAGCTTGCCTCTCTTGTGCGTACCTGCCCGTCTGAGAAGGTTGCGAGGAGCTTAATCCAGCCTCCTGAACACTTCTCTGCCACTTTTGCTTACTCTGCCTTACCACCGACATTCCAAGATCATTATGCCATTCTCAGAGTCTGCCTGCTTCTCAAACACCTTAAACTTCTCAAATTCTTCTCACACAGCTCTTCGTGACGTTCCGCAGAACCGTGTGACATATTTCCTTTGCCATTCTCGGTTGCGTGGTCAGCCTGCAGCTCTGGTTGGACAACGCCTCAACACTCGTAAAAATTGCTCGCGGACACACTGGTAGCGGCGAAGCGCCTCAACCCTTTACGATTTTCCCACGAGACTAGTTGAGAGGCTATATATATGGACAAATCTTCAGCATCGCCACAACATGTCAAATGCGTCTGGTCATTCCAGCCCGCTTGGCTCAGTGGTAGAGCGTATCACTAGTAAGCCGCTATGATAAGGTCATCAGTTCGATTCTGATAGTGGGCATGTCATTTCTTTTTGCTTTTTGGGGAGTCGTTGACCGTCGTTGGTGGTCAACAGATGGATTTGCGGGTGTGAATGGACGCGCAGTTTACTCGGCGCACTTTTGGCCGATTTTGCAGGGCATGAGCAGTCTTTTCTCGAGCAGGCAAGCAAGCTTGAGCCTGCAGAGTTCGTTTTGGCGTGCGACAGGCTGATCTGCTTCACCGCGCAGCACAGCAATTCTACATATGGTCTTTGTTCGAGCGGCAACACCGTCTGCCAGTCCGTGAGATCAAATGCGTTCGAGTCATCACAGAAGACGACCATTCTTTCCATCCATGTCGAACGTTTGACCTGGACATGCATCCTGTCCTGCGGCCGCTCAACGGCGAGCGCCCAAAAATACACAGCCTCAACGGCACAGGTCGGAGCGCCGTGAGCCGTAAAATTGCGACTGGACGTTCTGCTTCCGTCCCTGGTCCAATCGAAAAGCCAGCCCTCCGACCCTGGCTCTTGTCGCTGACAGCTTCCGCGCGCAATCAACAGCTGTTACAGATTTACGTCAAGGGCAATAAAAGACTCCCTTCCGCCGCTTTGCTCCATTTGATGCGGCTGAGCCTTGAATGATTCCGGCACGGTACGTACCTCTGTGGGATGCGAAATTTGGATGGTTGGTGCCTCGTCTCAGCCACCTCGTATACCGCCGCAACGATCTCAACTCAACTCATTTCCTGCACAAGGCGTCACTCATAAATTTCCGAGACATTGGGACGGTCCCCGACTGATGTGCGCGATAGCTTCGATAAGGGGGGAGGATAAGAGAGCAGCTCTCGTGGTGGAGGGACCAGGAGGTTGACGCTGTCCGCGCAGGGCAAACACTGCACGAATCAAAATAGAACGAGCTCATCAGCGACCGGGAGATTAATTTGGCCCGCCAATCAACGACGCGCTGTGCCTGGGGCCAAGCGGGCGCCAGGGTCACTCGTGAAATGATGAATCGACTCACGGGCCAGCACTTGGTGTTTTGGCGGCAGACCCCTGCCAGGCACGCGAACAGGACCCCAAGCTGGCCGCTCCAGCGCCCGCCGTGTTTCCTGATCCTCTGTGCCCGGCTCTCACCACTCCTCTCCACCTCGCTCCTCCTCTCCGCCGCTCCCCAATTGCTTCAATTCGCCTTATTCGCGACCAGGCTGTCGTTGCCCTTCGTTCATCGACTTCAGCCTTCGCATTCACTCTTTCACCTCGCGACATACTTCACTCGTTTTATCGTTAGTTACCACACATTCCGACCGGGTCGCGTATAGCCACATCAGCTCAAACCCCCTACATTCCTTGCAGCAACCGCGCAACGCCGACCGCCGTAGAGACCCATTCCCATCGCCCTTGTATATATGCGCCTGATACCGGACTGTCCACCGTAAAGAATACGATAATCGCACAGTACCGCACAATCGCGCAACCGCAATAGTAATAGGAGGACGGATTGTACTGGAGTTCGACCCGAGCGCCCGTCATATCCCCCCCGAAAACTGTTTCAAGGAAATCGCAGCCTTGTCAACCCGACCATATCCGACTTGAAGGCACATATTCGAATCTTTACCTGCGATGCCGCGTCACGGAGAAGCGCACCTGGTGCGTCGCCAGAACCATCGCCATGAGCATGTGGACCCTCAACCATTCCCACCATTTCCACCTAATAACCCGGGAAATAGGAACAACGTCGCCACTGTAGTCTCTGTTGTATTCAAGACCATGGCAAACACGTGGACAGAACCCGTCGTCTGGGTCACCCAAGCCCCAGCGACACTTGTTGGAGTCCCGATGCAAGCGACCACAGCGCAGCCGAAGCAGTCCAAGGCCCAGTCAAGTGACGCATCGGAAAAGGCCAGTGCGACGAAGCACTCCTCAGAAACAAAGCAGACGGGCCTCACTTCAACGCCAGCTCACACCGCGACCACATTAATGGTCGCGACATCGTCTCCCATTTTCTCTAGCGCAACCGCAGCAATTGCCGCCGCCACTGCTTCTGACTCTTCTGCCCCCAGCGCGACTCCTTCGCAAGCTGCGACAAGCACTGGCATGTCTGGAGGTGCGAAAGCTGGTCTTGCGTTGGGTGTCCTGCTCGGAATCGCCGCTATACTCGGACTCGTTCTTCTCATGTACCACCGCAAGAAGAAGGCAATCTCCCAGCAGAAGATGGAGGATGAGAAGACTGCCATGCAAAATGCCCCTCCACCTCCGCCTGTAGTCGCATCTGCCCCCAGCATCAGGACCCAACGTACCATGTCAACCGCCCCCCGTCTTAGCCTGCGTCCAGTCACTCAATTTTCACCGACCTATCCAGAGAATCGGAAGAGTGGAGGAAATCTGCTTAATGTTGCAGCCGCGGGAGCCCCACGTCAATCTCATGAACGCGCCCCGTCACCCTCTCAAAGCGAGAGCGCATGGGAGAAGCGCGGAGCTGCCAACGCTTCTCCAACCAACCCCTTCAATGACCCGCAACCCGAGCAGAGGTCTCCAAGTCCCCCCCAGAATCCCTTTGGTAACCAGGCCGCAATCGAGACTCCGCAGACAACCGCGCCGAACACTCCGCAATATGCCAACCACAACGACTTTGCTAACCCTGCTCCGGCTATTGCCGCTGCAGAGGCTGCTCCCGTGGCTATGGCTGCCGTCCCCGTCACTCGCAGGGCTGTTCCACCTCCCCCCAGCGGACCACCTAGCATCAGGTCTGATGCCGGTACGATCCCACCTAGCCCGGCTTGGACCGAGGACTTCCCTGCCTCTCCTGGCCCAGCTCCCACCGGCCCCCCTCCAGTCGCTGTTGCTGGTGCGTCTCCCAATGGTCCCGCTCCCGCTCCTAACAATGTCCACCGCGTCCAGCTCGAATTCAGGCCTTCTATGCCGGATGAACTAGAACTCCGCACCGGCCAGCTGGTTCGCATGTTGCACGAGTATGATGACGGATGGGCTCTCTGCATTCGGATGGATCGTTCGCAACAAGGGGTTGTTCCTCGCACCTGTCTGTCCAAGCACCCCGTCAAGCCTCGCAATGGACCACCCAGACAACAAGGGCCTCCCCGCTCACGCGGTCCCCCAATGGGCCCTACCATGGGTCCCGGTGCTCCCCAGCCACGTCCGCTCTCCCCTGCCAGCGGACGCAACTCACCGCACCCACCCTCGCTCGCACCCGGCAACGGTCGCATGTCCCCCGGTCCTCGCCCAATGTCACCAAACATGGGTCCCCCCGGAGGTCGTGCCCGATCAAACAGCAACGCACCCTACGCCGGCCCACCTCGCTCAATGTCTCCGGGCCCATACGGCGGCGGACCGCAGCAACAAATGTCACCGCCGAAAATGGGTCGACCACGATCAAACTCGGCGAGCCAAGTCATGGCACGACGGGCCAGCCCGCCTGGTCCCAGCCCCATGAATCCTAATGCCAACGCCGCTGCTATCGTGCCGCCCCGGAAACCACTTCCAGGACAGGCGTTGTAACGGTTTATGAGCTACGGATCGGATCTGTCATGGCGTATTCTTCTTCTATTTCCTATGTTTTTGAAATCTTTCATTGCGTCGAGATGAGATGTGGAATTTTCGCGGATGGATGGATGCTGACTTTCTTGTTTGGGATCGGTTTCCAAGGTTAATGCCCTACTTCACCCCCTCACTCTCCCTGTCACTCATTTGAAACTTGAACATTCGATTCTGACTGGTTGGGAGGTTTGCTGGATGCTTCTCAAGAACGAACCCACTCAACACACACCCTGACAAGATCCTGTGGACTTGGTTTTTTCTGCTTTCGATTCTGAATATTCCAGCACTGCCCTTCTATACCCTTTGATTCTTGTTTATACCCAAGTCTGCGTCTGCCTTTTAATTCCTGCGATCTTTAGGGCTGGCGGGGATTGAGTGCGGATCTGGATAACCCCCTTTTTAGAGAAAGATAATGTTTGAAGAATTGTATTTGGTGGGATCTACTTGGGAGGATGGATGGATGGATGGTTTGTTCTTTCTGCTCGTCCGCTGGGAGGGTCGGGAATGACGATTTTGAGATGGTGGAGGATAGGAAGAAGGGAGGGAGGGAGGGATTCTTTTCAATCTGAACTTGGAGAGATGGGATAAGGAAGGGTCTGTCGTCCCGTTTGGTTTAGGCTGGACTCTTGGGATGGTGGAGGGTAGTAGGTCAGATAGGTAGTGGGAATGGAAGGCGTGTCTTTTATGTGTAGCTTTGCGTGTTCGGCACCGTGATTTTTTGCCTTACGGCCTGGCGTGTTTGGGGGGGCGAAATTTCTGACTCGTGGTATGTTAATAAGGCTGGAAGAGTTTCGGCTTTGAAAGTTGACTGTTTTACTACTACCCCACCTGTAATGGGCGTTCAAAGGTTTGAGGTATGCCGTAATCTTGCTTGGGATGTAGAGTATTGACCTCAATTAGATTGCCGTGGACGACGCATTTTGGATCCGACGCCGCGAGTCGCGAGTGATACTGCCAGTAACATTACGAGAGCGTGCACTTAACAGACTACACGAGATGTCTTCGAAGGATGCTGATCTATCGAATCAAGGGATCGCTGAGGATTCAAGTTCTGCGGAGCAAAGAAAGACACAGGCGCTAAGATCCCGGGCTGGGATACTGCGTTCCGCGGGCAATGAGCTTATATCTGGCAAAGACCGTGGGAGTTTCCGGTGTCGGAGCCCGCCCAAGAAGGGAGGCAGAGTAAGAGACCGAGTGTGGTGAGCGCTGGGGGAGACCTAATTAAGCGAGGATATTGCTCATCTATTCCTGGAGTGGCTGCTTGCATACCACTTCAAAATCGCATCCGTGCCGACATCTGGTGTTGTGGCGTATTATGGGCTTTACGCGGTTTCTGCGGGCCGTCCCAACTAGCCAATCATTTCTTGCACTTTTCATTTCTTGTACTTATCAGCACATGGCTTAAAAATTGGCGAGGCAACATTGGGGGCACCACGTCGGCAGGCGCAAGAGCAACCGGTCTGTCAGGACGCCATCCGCCGAATAGTGATACCGAGGCAAAGCGGCGTGGAAGAAGCCCACAGACAACATCGTTATAACGTGCAGGATCCCACGACCCCGATTTTTGTTTAAAGGCGCCCGTTCTACTCCCTCCTCCCAGCTCATCTGGAATATCTCCAATTACAATCTTCCCATCCCAGTTCCCAGATCCTAGCCGGCCAAAACACTGAACACCCACCAACCATCGAGTCTTCTTCTTGTCTCTTCGACGAACTCATACCTACGCAGCTGTAAGTGGTACAATACGTCGATTTTGGCCTAGGACATGATGTTTACCAGTAATAGGCTTTCTCACTCCAGAGGTATTCTTACATGACCCTTTTTTGATATTTCACTGTCCGCAATACTGTACGTTAAGACCTCAGGTATTGGTAATCCGTCACGTGCTAGCACAGCCTCATCCGCGCGGGAATGCAAGTTATCGATTGACGAGATAGCGCATGCGTCCGGACAAACTGGGAATCACGCAAGAGCTTGGATTCGACCATCCAGGTGAGTCCGTGCGCCATCCATCACACAAAGTGTGCATGTTCACTCTGAGTGATGGCCCCCGTGCCTCAGATCTGCCATCATTCGTTGCGAAACTACATGGCTCTCGCGCACTCAGATTTTGTGCAGGTTTCTCAATATTACGCCAAATCTATATAATCTAGTTGCGTTCGCAAAAGCATCTTGCAGACGAGCAACATCTACAACCCGCTGACGGATCCTCGCCGCCGCAAAAGACCTACCACACTGCTCCCGTTGCCGGGCGAATTGCACATCTTTTCTTTCCTTTCATCGTCCCGAAGCAACTGTAAGTGGAACCTCTTTGTTTGGATCACGTGACCATCACAGCCTCGTTTCGGTTATGCCATCAATCGTAGGGTTTCAGCCTTTTGCTTCTGGAAAACTTACTGTTGGCAGGTCGAATAGCCGTTCATCCTCCCCACCAACGCTGCGCCCACATATAATACTTACGCGTCTGCTTCCCACGCATCCTCTGCCAGACCAAGGCACATGAGTAATTTTTCGCCTACGTGTTGAGGCTTCGCCACTACCCAAGTCCTCAATATTACTTATTACTTATCACCACGCCGAATCTATATAACTCAGTTGCATTCGTTCTACGTCCTTCATCCCAGCTCACCTACTTTGTACAAAATTCTCTATCCCCTGACGATCGTCGCCGTCACGAGAGACTTGTCCGCACTGCTCGCCGCCGGTTCTTCCACCCGGCTGACAGCCAATCATTACCGAGTTCCTCAACTCTTCTTTTCTCTCAACGCGGAAGCACAATTGTAGGTGTGCAACCATTTGATTCTTGCCACGGACATGATATTTACCTGCGCTAGGCTTGCACTTTCAACTCTACAGGTACGCTTCCGCCTTACTTACCTTGCAAGATGTTGTTTAAATTATCTTGACGCTTCGAAGTTCTTGCGCTGATTATGTGATT
This sequence comes from Clohesyomyces aquaticus, assembly GCA_002105025.1. Lineage (NCBI taxonomy): Eukaryota > Fungi > Ascomycota > Dothideomycetes > Pleosporales > Lindgomycetaceae > Clohesyomyces > Clohesyomyces aquaticus. The sequence goes on from MCFA01000049.1 coordinate 195,114, forward strand.
GTCTGTCTAGCCGTCCTGCGAGCTGTCTTGCATCCGCTCGATACAACGTAGCCATTGGATGGTGGAGACGAACGTCTCCCTGGTCTGGTTGGCTGATAGACCTGCGACCAATATAGAAACGCCACCCAATCTAGCTTTGACACATTGGGACAGTAGTCTTACCGACGGGATAGCTGGGTGACGCCTCAATTCTCACCAAACTACTCCATCACCATCCCAACAGAGTCGTCCGCACATTTTGAGAATGTCATCCAACGGTAAGCAAGACTGGAATAAGACATTGATATCAGCTCATTTCGAATTGACTAGGCACAATCGCGACTTCACTCTCAACTTCTGTGGGGTGGTCTAAAGAAGCTTTATTTAGTCTGATTGGTATCTTCGTAATGGTGCTGTGTTCAGGCATTGGTTTCGCTTGGAAGGTCTGTCGCGCGAGCGACATGCAGCAGAACACACGCCGATTTTCGTGGGTGAGAGCTCCAACGCATGGTCAGTCCTCTCAATTCGACCTATCATTGGTCGTTAACTATTTCAGATCTCGAAAGCGGAACATTACCAAGATCTCCCGCTGCGTATACATTCCCCGCTTGGGAGGCTCGAGATGTCAGAGCCATTCGAAAGCAGCAGCAGGATAATTACTCGATGGAGTTGCGAATGAAGCGAACATGAGCGGTCTAAGGACCGTTCTTCCTAACTCAGCCAGTCAGCGCTTGCAACCATTCAAGTGGTAAACCCCCCTTCTTAAAGCGCACACCGCAAGGGTACATCGTAGAGCACTAACTGAATAGGGTGCGATAGTGTAGTCCACCTGCACTAAGCATTGTTGTCGAGTTCCACTTCAGCTTGATGGAGTGGTATATTATCTTCCACTTTCAGCCACGCGTTTGTCAGGGTTGGCTACGACGTTGACATTGATGCAGGCGTCCCGACAAATGCGATGCAGAGGCAATTGTCCGCACGGCCCTCATAATGCGACGGCAAGAGTGGCTGTTGAAACAAGGCAGGAAAGACGTCATGATTGTCTCGATTGGCCGGGCAGCGTATGCAATGCGTAAGAAGTCGCCTCGTGATGTATGGAACGCAGAATGAAAACAGATGCTTCAGTGTCCGTGATGGGAGTGGTCAAGAGACGCCTGGGCCGACGGTGGCAGGTGGGATAATGGTCTAAGACACATAACTGGGTTAGCGGTGCTAGGGTAACAGCTGGGATTAGATGATGCGTCGCAGAGGCTACCGGAGGCGTATCACTTGTCCAATTGGAGTGGGTTGGATAATGAGGCGAAGAGACTTCGCAGGTATATCACTTGACTTGACCAATTAGAGTGGGTTGCAAACAGCATGGCCAGGGTCAGAATCCTAAACATTTGAAGTACCTATATGACTAGAACACCCCACTATCTGCTCAGAATCCCCTTGCTTCGCATCGGAATCTTTGCATAGTCTCTTGATTTAACCATATCGATCAGGCTACATCCGGGCTACACGCCAGCTTCGACTTGTACGCGGTCCTGATAGTCGGGTGAGGGAGGGTCAGAAAATATGGCAAATACTGGTACGTGGGTACTAATTACTAATACATATGTAGCGATTTTCAGGTGCATACACCCTTGGCACCACATACATACACTCGACAATTTTAGCGCCTTCCACGTCCCCAAACTCCAACTCTATTGGTTGGACTAAGGAGGCTATCTTTGGACTCATAGCACTCTTCCTCATGGTTCTGTGTTCTATGATCAGCCTACTGCGGAAACACCACGCGTGGACGAAGTTGGAATGGAATTCTCGCAAATTCTGGCAACTGAGACACAAGCCTGAAGGCCAGTAATCTTTACCACCCTGCTTGGGGCGCCTTAATTGACCTCTCTCTAGACACTGAGATGGGACTGCCTTGTGGGTCTACTTGTAGACTCTCGACTGGGACAAACACTATTTGCGCTTGGGTTTCAAAGGATATGGATGAGACACGCAGGCACCAGCAGGAGACATATACGAAATAATTACAGTCGAGAAATAGGTGAAGAATGTTTTGGTTTGCGTGTTTCGGTTTGCATGTTTACAGCTTCACAATCACAGTTTAACTATAGATTGTTTATATTGCAACCATTTCCCCTTGAAAGAAGCCGTTGACCCAAAATTCCAATGCCATCTGATTCCAACGTTTCGGAACTCCTTGCATTTGTGGAAGGCACGGTGGAGGGAGTTTCGGCACACAAGATTGAAAAGGCCAACACCTCTCCTTACAACCAATTCTAACAACCAACTCTAATGTCATTAAAACTTCGCAGTGGCCCGCAAGAAGAACGCGTCGTCTTTTGATAGACATGCTGTCGATCGATCAAGATCTGAGTAGGTAGTCGCATCCCTTTCACCGCCAGAGCTGACGCGACCTAGACTGGTGACTTCAGTCACACAATGGGGTTCTCTAGCAGAGAACAAAGGGTAGAAATTAGGACACTAGGCAGAATTCTTAGCCCAACAACAGGCAGATCGAGTGGAGACTCGGTCGAAGTGGTCAGCAAAGGCACACAAGCGTCCGCTGTCTCATTTGTCTTTTTTATTACCAGTGAGCTAGAGTTGTGGCGGAATCTAGCGAACCGGAGTACAACATTGATTGACTGGAGGCAGAAGCCGCGAATCTCGACGCCATCTCCCCCAAGCAATTCATGAAGCTTCTCATTGACGCTGAGGCCATCGGAAAGGCGAAGAGAGAGGGGTGAGACTAGTACCGTTGCCATTACGACCGGTTGGTTGGTTACGATTGGACGATTCTCACTAAATTTATAGCAATGTAAATGACTGTTGCTGAAAACACATGATCTATCCGGGAAAACGTGATTTAGGATAACAACTGGCTAGGCAGGGAACTGCATTCATTGTATGGCCCCATTCAAGGTCGCGCGAGAGAGACTGGCGTTGGTCCTCACAGCGTGCAGGTCATTTGGTGGAGCTCACACTGATCAGGGGTCTGATGTTCTTTGGTTGTTCAGCTGCTGGCGCGGATTGTTTGCACGAGCTTTTTCGCAAGACTTCTCTTGTATATGTAAATAAAAGTCCCTTGGGGTGTTTGTATAGCTCGGGGCCGCGTCATGCGGCGTCGACGGCTCCCGAGGTCGCCAACGGCCGCCAAACTCGTTTTCAGGCTCGCCACCCAAGATGCGCCTCTCTCTACGCTAGCTCTCGACGCAGGATTACTTTGAGGGACTGTTCGGAGGATCCAACGCTTCAAATTGCGAAGGTATTGAATTTGTCTGGCTGCTTTCGATTTGCAAGACTCAAAGCTCGTGGCATCGTCCGGCATTGTGGTTTTAGAATGGCTGGCACTAGGGCCACTGGGACATGCTGGGATTGCACCACGGACGACATGAGGTGGATGTGATACATGCATGTTCACAATGTTCCATAAGAGCTCCCTGCATATCATCTCCTCGCAACGATTTGCGTTCTTTTCGAGCATAGTTAAGAACCGTTTGCTTGGGTTTGCCTTGTGGTCTCCACAAAAGCGAGATCACCCTTGCTCCTGGATGGCATCAAAACGGTTCTGTGAATGGCTGAGCCCTGCACGGCTGATCGCAGGCGAGGTCTCGTACTCCGAAGAGTCCTCGAGGTGCCTCCAGCTTGCAGGCAAAGCTTGGTAAACGCCACATCGAAGAGCTCTGGAGGGGATTCGCGACTCTCCCGGGCCCTCATTGGCAGCGCCGCTCTGTCAAAACCTGACACTTTGTCTGCGTTGCCACAGCCGAAAAGAGATTATAGATGCCACGTCGGGACACACCTACGAAATAACTTAACAAATACCAATGCGGAGACACAGCAGAGTATTACAAAGCTTTGAGCCGACTGCTTCCAGCGTACACAGTTATAGTGTGGGTGAGAGGCCCTCCGAGACGTCTTCCAGAATAACGGGCCGGCACCAACGTGTGCTTGGTGAGGAAACGCGGCTCTAACGGTAAGGATTGGGGGAGCAGAGTCTTTGCACCAGCCTCTTGGAAGCTGCAGCTTCAGATGCAGAGGTCTGCATGCACGCACAGAGCACGAGTCAGCCACTTAAAAGAAGGCAAATGGTTCGCACAACATGCTTTCCATTTTCATTTTGAGCCGCGGACTGAGTCCACCCCCGATCCGCTACACCCATAAGGCTGAAAACTCGCACGCACTTATAAGGGGGGCCATCATCCGCAGTTAGCCAAATGCCCCCACACGAGACAGATATTCAAAAGCTACAGAACTCAACCATCTCTTAACGACTCACCAACCCATACAATTCTGCATGCTCAAAGCAGGCTGTGGTTCCGTAAACACATAAACATTTGTCAACGACTTTAACGGTGTTCTGTTGCGGAGACTTTTGCAACCTGACTGCCCCCAACCCCGCGCTGACCTCGAGGCTCTCACGTGATCTCCCTTCAGCGCCCCCAACCAGGTTGGAACCTTGGAAAGCCACACTTGATTTCCCCGCACCACTTTTTGCACCACCATATGCACCACCATTCCAAGGTTCGCCTGTAGAACACTAGCCCGAATAGTCGGTACATGGCGTCGGAAGCACCCCCCAGCGGTACGCAATAACAATTCCTCCATGCCATGCAAGCTAACTCTTTTGGTCCATAGGAATCCCCGCCGCGCATCCGCTGGAAGCATATGGTTGGTCAAAGGAAGCGCTCCTCAGCCTCGTCGGCATTCTTGTCATGGTTCTACTCTCGAGGATCGGTATGTTGACTAAACGCGGCATCTTTTCAAAGATACGATGGCGGAGGAAGATGGAAATGAACGGTTTGTATTATGCAGTCACTTCGGAATACGGTCCTAACGTTTGAGGTAGATATCGAGCAAGGTCATTTGCGACCTTTTGCATTCCCATCGTGGGAACACCGGGATATAAGAGCTATTCGGAACCAACAACAGGCTGCATATTCGGCTGCAGTACGGATAAGGCGACGTTGAATGACGTGGGCGTGGAGTCCAGATACCAGGCACACAGGGGAGCGTGCGGATTCACGAGCCACTGAGCCAGTCCAGTGTCGCGCACGGGCCCGATTCCGGAATCGAGGGCTATTCACGGTCTGGTTTTGAGCCGGCGCATTGATCATCGGAACTCCATTTCAACCTCATCCCATTCCAAGTTTCTTCCTATGGTGCGAGAATCACCACATATAATATTCGAATACGCCTTCAGATATGGGCAATGGATCGACACCGGCTGTGTTGGTGTGCCCGCACTCCTCGCAATTGTACGAATACCCCACCGAGTAGCACGATCAAACGCGCATGGCATGGGACGATAGCGACTCGTAGATAACGGAAATTTCACCTCACGACCTTCAATATGATCGCTGCTTTTTCCCTTGCGAGACCTCATCAAAGCAAGAGGAAATTACCCTTCGCATTCCTTCTTTCAGCCTCACCTTTACCAGAAACGACGAGTGCCACCTCGGGATCTGGCCCTATCCCCATCAGCGAACCTTCGCTTCGAGTCCTTGGCGATCTACAGAAATGCAAGGCTAAAGCTCTTAGCACCATATTTTAAGCCTTACGATGCTGTATTGATGCTAGTGTCTATCTGCTTCCCTGCACTTTCGTGAAATATTGGGCCCGAGTGTGATCATAAGGACATTGATAGCTTCTGTGGCTTCGCTTTGGAATTGTTCTCGACAATTCTCATCCCTATTTATGGGTCCAATGCCCTCCATGACTTCCCATCTTGGCATACGACTTCTTGAGCTCGGAATATTATACAGCCATGCGCTTCACTGTTGCATGCGTAGCTGCGGCTGCGTTCGCTTTCGTCTCCGGGTCCGCAGATACAGCAACAGCCACGAACCGCCTTTTGGCAACACCTACCAACGACCACCTGCTCACGTCACCCACACCTGACTTCCCGGAATCGCGCAGAAGAGCATCAAGAACACCCAAAAAGCCCAAGTTCACCAAACGGCCTCGCCCTCACCATAACCTCCCGCATCATCACCCAACGGACTGCACGAACACCGAACTGGTCACAAATGGCGACTTCAACAGAAATGTGAAGAATTGGGAATGGATACCTAGTAGTCGGTCACAGTTTTTCTGGGTCAGAGACTCAAGAAAGCTTCCTTCGCACTCGGGCGCGGGTCAGGCCTATATCTTTTTGAATCGTGGACCCTCTGGAGGATTCCTGACCAACTACATCCCCGCCGTTGAGTTCGGAAATACCATCACCGTCTCTGCATGGCTTCGATACGAACCACCCGCTGATCTCAGTGGCTGTACTATCGCGTTTGGGGACAATGCAAGTGCTGACACCATTCTCAATCTCACCCCACAGTGGACCAAGTACACATTCGAGTCCCCTGGAATCGGTCGGCCGACGCAGGTACAATTCAGGATTCGCTGTTCCTCAGATTTGCCGATCACAGTCCTCCTAGACGACGTCTCGGCGACAGCTTGCGTGCCCAAGAATCCAAATCCCGCATGCCAAGTTCTGCGAGGATCTCCTAATTACCTCGTCAACGGGGGATTTGAATGCCCCGATGGAATTCTTGCCTGGGTGGGGACGTCGTATTTTGGCTTTGGGAATGAGAGCATCGCTCAGCTGGGCGGTGAAAGTGGGAATCCCACGCATTCCGGAACTGGGTGAGTAATGCATCCCCACATGAGTTGATACATCGCTAACTCGGGTCGTGTCTTAGAATGGCTGGCTTCCTTCTCGATAATTCCCAGGTACCTTTTTCTGGCGTCCTTCTTTATCAATTTGGCATCAATCATGACATGACGCGAGCATCCTCCATGGCCTCGTTCTGGTTATCCGTCGATTCAAAGCTTAACAGGGTTGATGGGTGCTTGTTGAACGTAGCGACAAGTACGGGAACCTACATTCTGGATCAAGACATCAGCACTCTGACCACCGCGTGGAAAAAGTTCGAAGTGAAAAGTATCCAACCAACCACACTGGACACATTTTACATCGGTATTTCGCAGTGTACAAGTCCAGAACAGCCTTTAATCTACATTGATGATATCTTCTTCGGAGTTGACCCTGCCGCCGGTCCTGCTCCGACTACCACCACTACTGCGCCAACTTCCGTGCCAACGCCAGGTCCATGCGGCACCGTGCCAACTCTTGTGGACCCTAGCTTTGAGATTGGGGATACGTCAAATTGGCTGTTCAACGACTTCTCAGACAATTTCGATGCTACATTTCTGGTGGATGGAGCCTCAACCTACGGCACTCCTCATGCGGGTTCCAATGTTGGCGTACTTACATTCTCCAGTGGTCAGAGCTACGTAACGCTCATGCAACAGCTGGACGGGCTTTGCAATGGAGAAATATACACCAGCACTGTTTGGCTCCAGGTCGCTTCGGGTTATGACGCCTCGCGCTGCAAATTCACCTACGGAATTACGTCTAGCTCCGGACCGATCACACCGAGCCCTGCCGGCACATGGACGAAGGTCGAGCTTGTGTTTCTTGCAAACATCGATAGCACCTCCATCTTCCCCTACGTCTATATCAGCGCGATTTGCCAAGGTGCCGGCGAGATGGTCGTCCTGGTTGATGACGTTGCTTTCGGTCCACCGCCGCCTTGCAGTATAACGCCCAGTATCTCCGATGGCAGTTTCGAAAGCGGAGATTTGACGCCTTGGAACGTTGGCTTCGCTGAAGGCGACGAAACTGCCGTCATCACGACCTCGAAGGAGCACACCGGGACGAAGAGCGTGCTCATTACCTTTCCTTCGACTGCCAATGGCGCCGGATTTTTCCGCGAGTTCGCGGCCTGCGTTGGACAGAAGCTTACGTTCCGGTTCTGGTACTTTGTGCCCAAGGCGTACAAAGGCATTCCTTGCTCTGTGAGCGCGAGCGCATGGTATACGGGCGAATATATCCTTGACGATATCGTTCTTTATGATACGTGGGTCGAGGCCAAGTTGGATTTTATAGCTGGGGCTCCGAGGGGACATATTGATTTTGGGGTTGGCTGTAGAAATCAGTTGCAGAAGGTGGTGGTATATTTGGATGATGTTTCGGTCACGAAGAGATGATCAGTTCGTTTTATGATTCATAAATAATGAAGATTGGAGCCGTCTTCGTATAGGATAGCATGTGGATGACGATCACGAGGTCCCTTGTAGTACAGTCGCAATTGTACCTCAGCAACGATCCTTACCTGGAGATAGGTAAACATGGAGCCAGAACATTCGCCTGTTGGATACCAAGTTTGAGAGGCTAGATGGCAATGCCAACACTGGAAGCCGTATACTCAGGATCTGTTCAAGTGCGTTCCACTCTTCAGCCAGTGGTCCACAGCTGTGTTCTGTCTGGCGTTCGCGGTCACTGCCTATTGGATGTCTGATTCGCGGCAAATTCAGCGGCGCCAAGAATAGATTGAAGCAATTTTACTGTCATTGTGCCGTTAAGGGAAGCATTATGGTACATAATCCTCACTTTTCTTACTCCCAGATCAGGACATCACATAATTAACTCCCGATGCTTCTTCATCGAGTTTGCTGGTTAGGCTTCGAATTTCAATCTATGATTAAGAGTAGCCGGGTTAGGGCTCTTGTGGCTGTCCCTGGTTGCTCACTCATGTCGCGCGTTAGTTCTTATTGCTTGACGGCACTGGAACGCTGTAGTGGTGTTTTATTACTCATTCATCGCGTTCCTTCTGCCGTGCCTCGTCTGGTATGCCCTCTTGTTTATTACTAGCCTTCATGACCCACCTCATCGGGCCTCAGTCTTGAGCCTTCAATGTCCTGCTAGTTGCTTCTTTATCTCCGCTCTGGTGCGCAGGCTTCGAATCGGGGTCAAAAAATCCGTTTTCTTTACTTTCGTTCGCGTCCACCGCTCATACCACTACACATCCAGAAGAAGTCCTATAGCCTGCTGGCTTCTGATCAGTCATTCAACCCTCACCCAATACTCGAAGCCAATCGCCATCAAGCCCGCCCTATCTCGTCGACGACCGCCTGGGTGTTTTGTTTGCCTTTAGCGAGAAATATCAGACCCCTGCGAATTGATTGGTTGCTGACCATACCCCCAGCCTCACTCCCTCTCACGGCGGGCATCCGGATTCATAGAGTGCCCGACGCCTCCAACGACTCCTCATCCTCAGCTTTGGCCTGCACGGAGCTCTGCAGTGCCCTCCGTCGCTTCTAGTCCGGAGGATACTGAGCCCACTTGAACCGAACCAATCAGTATCTCTCTAGACTAGCTGAATGGCTCCCGCACTCTTGTTGAACGGTATATTCCACAGCCCCCAACGAGATTAATTGTTGTATTGACTAGTCCAAGCACAATCCTTCCTGAGACTGCACCGGTCACGGGAATGTCGAAAGAGGCGTTGTTTGGTCTCATTGGCATTCTTGTCATGGTTTTCTTCTCCAGCGTCGGTCTCGCGATGAAGTGCGGCTTATCCCAACACGACTATTTTCCAAGATTAGGATCAAATGTGGGTTTAGAGCGCGCACGTTAGGTAAATATGCTAAGACAAATACAGATCTTCGGAACACAACACATCGCGCTCATACATTTACCGGGTGGGAGTTGCAGGATATGAGAGCAATAGACTGCATCAACAAGAGACTTACAGAGCTATCGCGCGGACAAAAAGAAGATGGCATGATTAAAAACTTGGGTCTACCGAATCCCGCAGCGACCTCATCCTGGATATCGATGAATGATTAACAGCACCAGATAACCACGTGTTAAGGCGCCGACCTATTGGAAGCCTCTAACCTCATTAAAAATGTCATCAACGCCATTCCTATGGTTCCCCCATCATGTTCCTTGCAGACCCAAGGAAGATCGGAGACCGATCCCCATCCAGGTTAGGAAGGTGGGGTACCCGTTGTCGAGTTCCCTGGTTCACTGCCCCTCACTACCCGCCCACTCGACCAATCAGGCTTATTCGTTCAGTAATGCCAGGAACTTCAACGGCAACACTTACGCACCTCTCCGGACTTCTAATATGGAGGTTATTTTCCTGCCCTAGACGCTCGTAATGGCGACGAATGACAAGAGAGCCTCGGTACTCATGTTCGATCAGGTGGTGAGAGGGGACAGACCACTCCAATGCGAGCGTTTGCGGATCCGTGGATTGTGAGCAGGTGAGGAATACGGAATTGAATATAAAAGGCGGAACGGTTCTCTTACCCACGGAATATAAGCAAAACAAAGCCAACCGGAGCACTCATTACTCTTCCGCCAGAGCTCCATCACCCCTCCCAAGCTTCACAGCCCCACACAATATCATTACCACCAACATGAAGTTCACTCTTCTTTCCGTCTTCGGGCTTCTATCCTTAGCCCTCGCGGCTCCTCTCACCACCAACCTCTCTCCCCGTCAAGAAACCATCCAACAAGCCACCGACCGCCTTCTCTTCTCCTCCACCATCGCTCAATTCGAGGCCGCTCGCAATGCCAAGAACCCCTCAACCCTCGACTGGAGCTCCGACGGCTGTTCCGACTCCCCAGATAATCCATTCGGCTTCAATTTCCTCCAGTCATGTCATCGCCACGACTTTGGATACCGCAACTACAAGAAGCAGAGCAGGTTCACGGATGCGGCCAAGGCGAAGATCGATACCAATTTCAAGACGGATATGCATAATCAGTGCGAGAAGGAGGGGAATGTGTTCGAGGTTGCGGCTTGCAAGGGTGTTGCTGATGTATATTATGAGGCTGTGAAGGAGTTTGGGTCGAAGAGAGCTGCGGAGATTATGGAGAGGGAGATGGAGATGGAGATGGAGAGGGAAGCTGAGACAGAGGTGGCAAAGAGGGGCTGATGCCAAGGCAACAACTCTCATACAGCCGCGTTTACACAGTGCATTTCATATGATCGACATATGTTCTTCCAAGGGAAGGAAGATTCTCATAAGGAACAGGGAAAGTAGACACAAATGTACCGAGGCAAACATGCGATTTATCTCTGAAAAACAAATGAAATGCAGTGCTGAATCGTCTGAATTCGGCCACGATCCATAGTCAGCCAGTAGAGCTTAAGGAAGGGCGAGAAGATGAGTGCCGCATGCCACAGGCCTTCTCAATCCGGATGGTGCAAAACGCATCGGGCACACTGGTCGCGCTCCTGTTCACCTGGGCAGCCTTCCGCGATTAACGACAGGAGCGCCGTTGAACTCTTACTGAGCACGAAGGAGACGTGTAGGGGGCCCGAAGGGACTCTTTGGTTCGAGCAGCTCAGGCAGGAATTCAAGGATGTGGTAGGTTTTCAGCGCCCTCAAAAGCTGCACGGCCCTCCAAAGCTGCATATCGTCCGTGTGCTGCAAGGCCCCCAACTTGCATTTTTGCCCCGGCTCCTTGGTACCGACCCAGGTCGTTCCGTTGTTTGCTTATTTATTGGCTCGTTCTAAGTGTGCTCATGGTTCAAGTGTGCTCATGGTTCAAGTGTGCTCATGGTTCAAGTGTGCTCATGGTTCAAGTGTGCTCATGGTTCAAGTGTGCTCATGGCCCAAGTGTGCTCCTCGCCCAAGTGTGCTCTATGGTCCAAGTGTGCTCTATGGTCCAAGTGTGCTCTATGGTCCAAGTGTGCTCATGGTCCACCGCCATGCTTATGTAATACCTGCTCAGCATCGCAACAATTCATGCAGATACAAACTCGTCATCAGCTCTTGCCTGGCCAAACCTCTATGTGGTCGTCGTGTCTAGAGCGCTCCCGATCCTTTGTGTCTCCTATCCTACCCGGTTCGAAGTTCGGAGAAGACTTTTCTAGCAATCTAGAACTCCTGAAATTATATTCTTTTGTTTGAGCCTCAACGGCCAGATATGCTGGCTAGAGGTAGGTCTGTCCATGAACCCTTTCAAAGTTGTTCTAGCCACCATCCGGATCGCTGAATTGCTTCCAGAGCCAACACCAGCACGCCCGCAACCTAGCCCAGCTTGGTCTAAAGAGGCAATAATTACGTTGGTCGGCGTGATTCTCACAGTCGTACTCGCCTTCATGGGCTTCATTTGGCGGTACCGACGGATGAAAATACTAATGCGAAATCATGATCGTAGTGAGTCCTCACCAATACTCTCCATTTCACCGAAATTGAAATGTGTAGACTTGGATTTCGAATTGGGTCTCCTTGAAAGTCGCGATGGACGAGGTCGACAAGCGAATCGGGTACCCGCATGGGCGAACCAAGACTTGCGGGAGGTCCGCAATAAACAGCAAGAGGGATATTCGGCTGTAATAGCCTGGCGGAGGGGCGGGTTTTGATGCATGGCCGGATTGCGCATTCGGTTGATCTTATGGCGATCATTGTGTTTTAGGTGTTGGTCTCCCAGCGAATGATTGATTTGTCCCGTTCATGGAATTCCAGGCTTGAAGGCTGCATGCAAGTTCCAATGGATCATCTGCATGCTCCCGAACCGTGCAAATAAATGCCTCCTTCTTTGAACATATGTGCGTACTTTGTCAGAACATGTCCCAAAGACGATCCAGTGGCAATATTCTTCCGCGACTCAGTCTCTTTTGGTGTGAGGGAAGGCTGATGTTGGCACGGCCGCGGGTGGGGCTGAGTGAGCTTCTGTCCAATGTGTCGGGACGTCCTTCAGGTTTACTGTCGAGCGAGGCGACGCGAATGAGCCCTTCTTGATCGCCTCTTGTCAAGCTGCCGATAAACCCGAATACTCGATTTGTTTGATATCGCAAAAGAAAGGATGTTATCGCAGAAATCTTGGAGGGGCTGCCATTTTTGCGGAGACGAGATCGGAAACAAGGCTGAGGTTCAGCTTAGGATTTGCCGATCCACATGTGCAGGCACTTGGGCGATGGTGCTATGCTTGGCTGGGACAGCTGAGGCCCCGACGCGATTTCTCTGCCACTTGCTGTAAATTCTTCATTATCGCATTTGCGGGATACTGTGCTGAAAAGAGATTTTTGAAATTACAGAAGGCACTAGGAATGAATGGTTGCTAAGATATTGCGAAATCAATGCATACCGCAGGCGTTTTGGTACCGGCACCAAGCAAGATGTCTTTTCATTCAAGGTCGGCAGCTCACTAGACTCTCGCTCTCCGCTGGCTCTTCTAGGTGTGCCCACTCAACGATCGCTCTGAGGGCTCTCCCCCGACCCTCACCGCTCTGCTGGGTGCGCTCCCTCACTCTGCTGGGTGCGCTCCATGGTGCGCTCCATCGACCCCTGCTGGGTGCGCTCCCTCACTCTGCTGGGTGCGCTCCATGGTGCACTCCATCGACCCCTGCTGGGTGCGCTCCCTCACTCTGCTGGGTGCGCTCCCTCACTCTGCTGGGTGCGCTCCATGGTGCACTCCATCGACCCCTGCTGGGTGCGCTCCCTCACTCTGCTGGGTGCGCTCCATGGTGCGCTCCATCGACCCCTGCTGGGTGCGCTCCCGCGACGCTCGCTCTGAATGCGTCTACAACGCTTACCAAGTGACTCGCTTCCATACAATGCTCCGCCTCTGCTAAGACTGTGGGTAGCCGGCTTCACGCCGTTCTATGAATCAGTAAATACATGAAAAAGCATATTCGCAACTCTTATTAAGGTCAGGACCGCTGCCGCATTTCGAAGCATCGCCTCTGGATTCTGAAAGCGCCCGTTATTAGTTCTTCGACTACGATATTCACGGCTATAGAAGCAGATCTGAATGACTTCAGGTCCACTTTCCCCATATTCCGGAGGTAGGACGCACCATTTCACGAACCTTAGTCTTTCGCGAATCGATCTAATGCTCTTAGACTCATTGCACGCACCGACCTTCCCAAACATGACTTGGTCCAAAGAAGCAATCGTCACACTTATAGGTGTGATTCTTACAATCACACTTTCCCTAGCCGGGATCTTGTTGCGGCACTGGAGAAGAAAACACAGACAGCGAAAATTCTCGGGTGAGATTTCCCATTATCTTCCGACGGGTCTTTGCGCCGTGAATCTCACAGTGATTAGGTCCAGAAAGCGAGGATTTCGAAATGGGTCTCATTGAACCTCGAAATATCGGTACAGAACGAGCGTATTTTGTGACAGGATGGGAAGTGTATGATTTGCGAGAGGTTCGGAGTAGACAGCAAGAGGGATATTCCGCCCTTCTAGCTATGAGGGGAGGGTTCTAATATGGCACGCCGTAACGGGCATGTCGACATAGTGGAGTAAAATTCGAAAGTGAAGGGCTTTTTTATCATTGCTGAGTTCGCGGCCAGGCTGTACATGTGCAATCGTGAATTCGTAGACAAGGCTGAGGTTGAGCTTGAGTTTCACAGATCGGCACGTGCCGAGCGCATGGACTACCGCTATACCTGGTTCCAATTAGCGCATCAAGTAACGTCGTCCGATCCGACAACAACCCCACCCCGATCGACCGGACAAGCTGTCACGAACAATGCACCTACAAGCCTTGCGGGTCGATGTCCGTAAAGACACCGAACAGAATGAGGAAGTTGCATGCAAGAAGAGTCAATATATTCATCCATTCCCCAGCTTATATCTACTAACACAACGATCGTATCTCTCTCTTCAAGCTACTGCAACTGCGGCGTTCCCAGCCTGGGCAGCTTTCTTCTTCCTATTCTTCCTATTCTTCTTGGGAACGGGAGTCTCGTTCTGCACGCTAGCATCCTCGCCCGTTGGCGTCGACTCCCCAACCAATTCCTTCGAAACCGCATTCACTTCTTCTACGACTGGCTCAGACTCTTTTACAACTGGGCTCTCTTTCCCCACGATCGGCTCGATCTCTTTGACAACTAGGCTCTCCTGCTCTACGATAGACTCTTGAATCAGTGGAGCTGGATCTTGAACCGTAGCCTCCTGAACGATGGGTGCGTCTTCTGAAACAACATCTTTCTTCGATTTCTTGCCTCCCATGTTCTGATATGTTGTGCTCTTTCCCCACCCAGTCTCGTCTGTGACTGGCTCCGGCTTTGCGGGAGTCTCCTCAACAACAGGATCAATTGCGTCGAAGACGGGCTCGACGGTTTTGCTAGTTTCGACCGTCGTGGGATTCTCGTCTGCAGCGTCGGCTCCGAGTGGAGTGTCTTCCTCTGGCTTCGCCGCACCATTGATATCAGGTTCTGCAGTGCCGTTGAGTTCCTCCGGCAGCCCCTGAGTCCCGGAGTCGTGCCTCACTCTAGCGGAGGATATTTCGACCATCTCCTCCTCGGCAGGTTTTGGGACTCCCGACTGAGCTTCGTTTGTAGCGACTGGCCCCCTCGCAACGGCATTCAAGATCGCTTTCATGACGACTTGACGATACCTGCGATCGCCCTCAATTTGATCCGAAAAATCAGGCTTGGAAAACAGTTCCGGATCTTTATTAAAGGCGTCCTTGATCGCAGTCTCGAGGTATGTCGGGAACCAGACTTCGTCATCTAGTAGCATGGGAAAAGCGCTCTCACGAGAAACAATCAAGATGTCCAGGATAGAAAGCGAGTCTCCGCAAAAGGTGATCTTGTCTTTGGCCAGATTTGCCAGACCCGGGATCTTGTAACGAGTTGCGGCGCAGTATACGCAGGTTCCGAGTTTGTAGCCCTCGAGCATGCCATCCTTGAGTAGGTCGGGCGATCGCAGTGTCTGGAAGATGCCCGTGTACAGATAGTGTACGAGCGTATGCGCGGTAGGTTCATCGAGATCCGGTAGGGGAATTACGTCGGCAATGCTCTTGTCGCCCCCAAGGAACGAGCTCGCTTTTCCGCTCAGTACGGGGCTTTGTTCGAGGAGGGTGCGGTGGACGAGGAAGCGGGTTCGGGCTGATCCGACATCGAGAGCGACGAATTTCTGGTCCGTGTAGGGTCTGTGGATGATTTTTAATTCTGATTTCTCGGAGAGATGTAGTTTGTGTGAACATCGAGGAAACTTACGACTTCCCAAACGAGCTCACAGCCAGCTCTCCCAACCCAAACTGCTGGTCACCATCCTCCATCATCTCAATCGGCTCGCGAACAGTCGAATTCTCACTAACAGACATAATTGACCACCTCTCAAATAACAACTCAACACTGCAAAATCAAAACCGGCAATTGCAAGCCCCCCAATCCTTATTATACCCCTTTCCCAATACCAATTTGCGGGGAGGGAGGGACCAGTAACAGAAAAATGAGGCTCTGGTGCTTCGCTGGCACTCGCCCCGCTTCTGGGCGGGCTTGCATATCGCATGCCAACTCATCGGACATCAGGACGCACATCGTCAGCCTTCGAGAGCTCGGCTCGTGGTTCGTCGGCCTTGCGTCCTTTGGGCGGAGGCCGTGCAGGATTATGCGGGCGATCGTAGCGAAGGCAATCTAGTTTGCTGAATCAGGGTAAACCGGTGAATGGTTGCTCTGGAACATATGTCATTGGTGAGGTGAGTAGCTTGGGAGATTGGCGCTGACGGGTTGGAGTACCTACCTACCAATGTTGCTGCCCAATGATGGTGTCGTGGGTGCAGCCAATCAGATGCGGGCATGGTATTGAAGCCTTTGGAGGTGTGTTGCCTTCCGTGATTCCTTACATCTCCTCCTTGGAACTACAGTTATACGAGTAGAGCAACTTCGGTCCATAGAGACAACTGCTGACGTGGAAGAGGTAGAAATGGGATCATGAACTCCGCTTATAGTCGCCTGCCTGGGTACAGTCTCAGATAGTCCAACTGAGTATTTTTTCGAAAAACACGGGCTCCTTCGTACTTGTAACTTGATGTTGTTGACTTGAAAGTAGATGCGCATCTTCATCTTGTACACCATGAAATAATGTCGTGGGACTCGATTAATCGTTTCAGCATCAGTGAAGCAATCCTCGTGAGACCGCTACAAGAAGCTTACTTGAAGCAGATTTCATTACACTACGATTTGATCTCCACCAACCGACTGAATCCAAGTGAAAAAGGTTGCTAAGGGGATACGCAACGAACATAAGTCAAAGCGCATTGTAGAGCTTCTACAACTATCTACACTTTCTTGAGATAGCCGGTCTGACAGCAATCACTCACGGCTACACATTCATTACCCCCTCATTTGATGTGGTCATACGCTTTTAACTCTTGGGAGAACTCAAAATCACGGGATATGATGCTAAGTTTACGTCCCAGATGTCAAATGTGGCCGTGTTATCTTTATTGTATGCTGGGGAGCCCACTCTACTGTCTCTCCTTGCTCTTGATTCTTTTATTCTACCATTTGCAAAGCGCGCTCATGATCTGTGTATGTCTTCCAGAACATTACAAAAACTAAATGCCTCCAACATAGAGGCTCGCATTAGATGTGTATCCCTTATACGTTAGTATAGTATACAAAGGAGCTATCAGGTTAGCACCTAAGTCAAAATATACTTTTCAAAAGATTGCCGGCTCCGATTAGTCGCCATTTGCTTAACCAGAGCGCATCTGGAACCACTAAAAGAGGCGTCCGGGATAACTCAGCAAATAAGACACAGCCTTGGATACGACAGCATTGTGGCATTACTTCCCCCAAAAACGTCGAACACATTTTGTTTGGAAAGTCCATTGCGAATACCACATAGCTAATGAGAGACACCCCAGGATACGACCCTGAGTGGCTATAAACTTCACAATAGCTGTATCTTTTTCCTACTTGATTGGTTGCTCGCAAGCGCACACCCTTTCTTAAAATAGCGTACGTTGACAAGATGACTTCACAAGATTTAAGAGATTACTGCGAGCCTTTACCGGATTAGGTAGGGGCGACATGGAATAGCTTTCTCTGTCTACCACGTCTTTCTTCTTAGGTATGAACTCGACGATAGCTTCGTCGATCGTTCGCGCCATTAGCTACTACCAAGCGCATGTCCTCTGCAATAAAACAGCACGAGGCAACAGACCACGTCTAGAGGTTTCAAGAACCTCCTATAACTGTTTACTTGACCTACGTAGGTGCGAAATAAAATAGCTTTCTCTGTCTTGACGCTCCCACCCCAGTTGAATTAAACGAGATCCCGCATTACGGTACTCTGCTAGGGCATTCAGCACTGTCCTTAGTAAATGTCAACTGCGATGAAAAGCCATGCTGCTAACTCCAAAAGTGCTCCCCTGGGTCTGTGATGGTCGGAAAAGCGACACCACTAGCTCCTAATGATAATGAAAGTGATGAAATCTCGAAAGTCTGTGTCCAAGCTGCGGTGATCGCAGTCGATAGTGTAGTTTTCAGCGAAGCCGGCCATGGGCTAGGCCTAGTACAGCTTCAACAGAACCTTGCACTTCCCCAGATCTGCCAATTGCCCCATTCGATCAGACTCTCAGAGAGCCCGGTCGACATTTTGTCTGGGCCGAATAACTTGTCTCCAAGTGGGGCCATGGAAGAGGTGTTAGTGTTATGTAGTGCTTAAAGTTGTTGGGGTGCGGTGTCTTAGCGCGGAAATGCACCAAGAAGCTAGAGGGATCCACTGTGGGAAGGAGCGACCCCCTAAGATATTGGTCAGCATCGCTTCATCTATCATCTCCCCCACTGATTTCTCGCAAGTGCACACTAACAATCACCCTCTATAATAAAATAGCACGCAGCAACTGGTCAAGTTTATAGAAATTAAGGGAATCCTGTGAGTATTTACTCGATCTACGCAGGGGCGAATGGGATGGCTTTCTCTGTCTACCATGACGTGCGTTGTACTACAGCGTCCCTGAAGATTCCGCATGTATTCATTGATGCGAGGCCATCCTTGAAAAAGCATCTAAGTAGGCCAGGCTCTTGAATTGAATCCTTTGGATTTCTGAGTGTGCTTTGAGCATACGCCCTCGCATTCGCCTTCGAGACACGTGCCATCTATCGGCATCCCTCACTGCTCCATATCTTCGTCTTCATCATACATATCAAACGCAGTGAAAGTAGCTGGTTTCTCCTGTGCCTTTTCCTTTTGCTGCGTCTCCGGTCCCTGCGCCTGCTGTGCTGCCTTGGCCTTCTTCGCATTCTCAATCCTCATCTCATACTCTCGCTGTTTCTCCTCCTTCTGCTGCTTCATAAGATCGGCTGCCTCCCGTCGCTGTCGGTCCAAGAGCTCCTGTTCTGCGGGCAGGAGACGGGTGTGAGGGTCCAGACCGCGATCCACCATGTCCTGAATGACCATCAACCCACCCTTCCGGATCTTGTCGTGGCTCGGCCAGGGCACCCATTGCACGCCGGCTTCGTGCAGCTTGGTGAGCCATTCCGCTTGCTCGGCTGTGACCTGTTTCTCCTCCTCCTCCGGCGCTGCGTCTTTGGATGCGGGCGGGTCCGCAATCACCATACTCCCCGGAGGTCCCACGGGCGTGCCCAGTCCATTCGAGGGAAGACCACCCGAAGCATCGTCCTTCTCCCTGACCTTTTCGGTGTCCGAGTCTCCTTTTGGAATGGGTTCTCGGTAGGTTGGTGGGACGGTGTATCGTGAGATGTTCTTGGCGTACTGGAGGAGCTCGTTTATGGGCACGGATCGCGAAGATTCGGATTCAGTGGTGGCGGGCGTGTCGAAGATTTCATGGCGCAGATCCGCCAGCGTGGAGACTGAGGTCTTGAGCTGCGCTGCTAGGCTGTCGACCTCGTGGCGGAGAGAGAGGATGCGGGCGTGGTTTGCTTGGTGCTGGGCGACTGTGGAGAAGTCAGCGGGGAAATCCAAGTGAGCGGGGAAGAGGCTGATGGAGGGACATACGCAGCTCGAGACCCTTGCTTAGCTCCTCGTCGGCCGCTACCAGGTCGACGGCAGCTTGCGGATTCGGATTGTACGAGGCAATGGAGTCGACCAGGGTGCTCAATGCGGCTTCCACGCGCTGGAATTGCGAGTGCAAGATGGCGTCCATGGCTGTCTCTGGCGTACCAGAATGGCGGAGGAGAAGGTGAGAGCGATGGTGGGGTTGCGGGGTGGATGGAGTGCGGACAAGGTTTCGATTAAGCCCTTGCGGTTGCTCGAAGCTTACAGCTTAGCTGCACGTGATCGGTATCGGCAGCACGTTCGGAACGGGAAGGAGCGGACCTGCAGGGACGGGCGACAGGCAGCAGCACCTGGAGGTCCTGGCGGGGACAGCTGCATCTCGGTGCTGCCGGTTGAGGACTCTGGACGGAGGAAACCACGTCTCCCATATACTCGTGCGTTCTTTACAACGGTGGGTGTAGATCCTAGCCCATGCCCGCCGCCGATGATTCGCAGTGACAGACACAGGCCCTAAAAATACGTCCCGCCGCACTTCACCACTTGGTTTCGTGCGAAGACAGCTGAGCTGATGGCATCGGCACGACGCCACCGCGCCCCGAATGCGCACTTACGTAGGGCTAGAGTGAGATGCAGCTCCCGGGCGCCAGCACGACGGTGCTGGATGGCCAGCTTCGCCCAGGATTGGATTCGGAGCCCAGCACTGCATCGCGTGCAGACTCCCCACGGCGAACGCCTGGCCAGCTCGTCGGCCTCCCAGTCTTGATCAGGCCCGGCTCAAGGCCGCTATAATTGTCGCAGCGAGCAGCCGGACCCTTTTTAGCCCTGAAACCGCTCCTCGGCGCGCCCTGTCCTCTGCCTGCTGCCTCCATCCTCGAACATTTCTCCATACGTATCCGCCGTATTGTTGCTGCCTGAGCCTGACATTGCGCTTCAATTTCGTCCTTCCATATTAGAATTCTCTCGTCCAGACTTCACATCCTAGGACTCCTGCCGCGGTTGAAGGCTGCGCCTCGCTCCGACCAGCAAACCCCACCATCAAAGGCGTGTTCCGCGGTCCCGCCACAGATCCTCGACTGTCGACTTTCACTCGACTTTCACTCTTCCTCTTCCCACAGACAGCCTTTCCACCACCGCCGCTCCTCTCATTCACCGCACGCATCATCCTACCGCCTCTTCACGCACCCGCATCTTAACATCCGTCTTATCGCCGCCACCCCTCCAAGCGCACGAGCCATGGGTAAATCGTAAGTCCCTCGTCTTTCCTTCCACCCCACTGCGTCACCGTTGTCACGCAACGCCCCAAAATGGATCCACACGACAACAGCGACTACGACCGCGCGAGAGACACTTCAGAGGAAGGCGGAGGAGGACCAGGTAATACCCCAGCGCCATGCCCCCCAGTTGTAGGAACGGCTTTATTGCGAAACAGTCCAGCTCCCGCAACCTGAAGACCTCGCGCTGGATGAGCCCGCGCACGCAACGAACACGGAACTGTGGACCGTCATCGCCAACGGCACCTGGTTCAATCTTCTGGTCTCCGAGCGCGCCAACCTCATGTCGACCGTGATCCGTCCACCGAGCAACTTTGGCCGCATCCGCCACCGCAGGCTACCCCACCACGACGAGGCCGGGTATGACCAATACCGCAAGAACCGCGATCGCGCCCTATCCCTCGCCTTCGGGAACCTCGCGCGCGGACTCTTCCCCGGGTTCCCAATGCTCCATGTTGTGTTTGAGAGCGACAAGCTGACGGTTGGATGTGACGACAGCCAGAGCAAGCTGTCCCAGCAAGAGCTTGCAGACCTACAAAAGGCCACCCACTTTGATAAGAAGGAATTACAGCAATGGTACAAAGGTATGGCCGCCCACCACTGAACAGCTGACAAACCGACGCTGACCCCGCATAGGCTTCCTGAAGGACTGTCCTTCGGGCATGCTCACCAAGGAGGAATTCCAGAAGATCTACAAGCAATTTTTCCCGTTCGGCGACCCATCTTCGTTTGCAGACTACGTCTTCAACGTCTTCGATGCGGACAAATCCGGCACAATTGACTTTAAGGAATTCATCTGCGCCCTGAGCGTCACCAGCCGCGGAAAGATGGAGGACAAGCTGGACTGGGCATTCCAGCTGTACGACATCGACGGCGACGGTAAGATCAGTTACGAAGAGATGCTGGCTATCGTCGAGGCGATATACAAAATGGTAGGATGCGCACCGATCAGTGAAGCGGCAACGGCTGATCGCTCTAGGTTGGATCCATGGTCAAACTCCCCGAAGACGAGGACACTCCCGAGAAGCGCGTGCGCAAAATCTTTCGGATGATGGACAAGGACGAGAACGGAAGTCTGGACATGGCCGAGTTCAAGGAGGGCTCCAAGCGGGATGAGACGATCGTCTCGGCGCTCTCTCTCTACGACGGCTTGGTCTAAGCGATAGTTCTGCTCTCATCTTGGGCCGGTGTTCTTGGGTTCTTCCTTGTTTTGATATCACCAGCGCATCCATTGGGTTTTCTTTCGCATGCGCAAGGATGCATGCGGGACTGGGGAGGTCTCTCGCAGTGCTGCAGCGGCGTACTTGGCACATCCATGACGATGTAAATACGACGGGACGAGGGGATTCGAACGTGCGATGATTGAATACCAAACTTCACTTCCTGCACTTCATGACCTTCCTGACCGTGTTTATGATGGCGCGCTGTGATTGGCTGAAACGCGCCGGAGGATTTGATTCGGCGGACGTGCAGGACATGACATAAACAGGCTTGGCAGTGGCTTGGGCGTACCGCGCCGCGAGGCGCATCTGATTGTGGAGCTAGGGACAGCTTTCACTGAACGGCATTCAATCGCATCCACTGACGCCTCCACCACCACACTCTGCCCCGCTAAACATTGCTGTACATCTCCTCCAGGTCGACACCTATCCGCTTCTATCTCTGGCCTAGCCTGCGCCTTCATTCTAGCCCTCGAGGGCGGCCCGTAAGTTGCCTGGGGCCGGTGGTCTCCCTGAGGGATTCGTGAGCTGACGCGGGTCCCAATCCCAACAGTGCCCTCTATTATATTCCTCCATCCTCCGGACCACTTCTCCTAACACCAGCGCGATGCGGCGACACGACATACCGCGTTCCAGCGCCATCCTCACCTCCCTCCTCGCCCTCACCCCATCCGCGGCGGGCTTCTATTTCCCAGGTGTCGCACCTACGTCTTACAAGGCTGGTGACAATGTCCCACTATTCGTCAATCACCTGACGCCTGCCGATTCCCAAAGCGATCCAAAACTACGCTCTGTCTTCTCGTTCGACTACTACCACCCGCAATTCCACTTTTGCAAGCCAGACGATGGCCCTCGCGAGATCCGGGAAAGTCTGGGCAGCATCCTGTTTGGGGACCGGATACAGACGAGCCCCTTTGAACTCAAAATGGCGACGAATGAATCGTGCAAGTCGGCTTGCAGGGAGCAGACATTTACAGACCGGGACGCCATGTTTGTCAACAGCAGGATATATCAAGGCTATGACCTGAACTGGTTAGTGGATGGACTGCCCGCGGCCCAGCTTCTCAAAGACCCCGACTCGGACCAGCCGTTTTATAGCCCAGGATTTGCGCTTGGGCATCTGGATGGCGAATCCCCAGTGTTGAACAACCACTATGACATCGTAATCGACTACCACGAGGCATCCAAGGACAACTTCCGCGTCGTGGGCGTACTCGTAGATCCGTTTTCGATGAGAGACTCAAAGTTCCTTGATGTTGGCAAGGCCGAGTGTGGCTCCGCCTCCAACCCAGTGATCTTGGAGGAGGGAGAGGGTAAATCAACAGTGGTTACCTACACCTACAGCGTTTACTGGATCAAGTCGGATACTCCGTTTGCAACTCGGTGGGACAAGTACCTCCATGTATATGACCCCAAGATTCATTGGTTTTCCCTGGTCAATTCCGCCGTCATTGTGACCTTTTTGATCGGCATGGTCAGTACTATCCTGATCAAGACTCTACGAAAAGATATTGCGAGGTACAACCGCCTTGAGCAGTTTGCCCTGGAGGACTTTGGCGCGAACGGGTCTATGGAGGACGGCGTTCAAGAAGATTCGGGTTGGAAACTTGTACACGGAGATGTCTTCCGGTCGCCCAAGAACCCCCTCTTTCTCTCTGTCATGCTCGGGAACGGGGCACAACTCTTCATGATGACCGGTTTGACCATTGGTAGGTCTTCGCGCGGTTGAAAAAGTGTTCGACTAACATGATTCCAGCATTCGCACTACTCGGATTCCTATCCCCAAGCAGCCGTGGCTCACTCTCCACCGTCATAATCATCTTCTACATGCTCTTCGGCTTCATTGGCGGCTACGTCTCTTCCCGCGTGTACAAATTCTTCGGCGGCGAAAAGTGGAAGCTCTGCTTCTTCTACACGCCCGTCGCCCTACCCGGCCTCATCTTCGCCGTCTTCTTCCTCCTAAACCTCTTCGTCTGGGGTCGTGGAGCCTCGGGCGCTGTTCCTTTCACCACCATGCTCGTCCTCGTCATTATCTGGTTCATCATCAGCGTCCCGCTTAGTCTCGCAGGCTCCTGGATCGGCTTCAAACAACCCATCATCGAAGCCCCAACCCGCACGAACCAAATCCCTCGCCAAATTCCACCGTCAGGTGGCTACCTCCGTCCGCTCCCCTCCATGGCCCTCGCCGGCGTGCTCCCTTTCGGCGCTATCTTCGTCGAGTTGTATTTCATCATGAACAGCATCTGGTTCTCGAAGGTGTACTACATGTTCGGCTTCCTGTTCATCTGCTACGGCCTCATGATCATGACGTCTGCGGCGGTCACGGTGCTGATGATTTACTTTTTGCTGTTGGCGGAGAATTATCATTGGCAGTGGAGGAGCTTCTGCACGGCGGGCGCGAGCGCGTTTTATGTATTTGCGAGCGCGTTGCTGTATTGGATGAAGGATCTCAGCTTTGGGAGCTGGACGAGTGGGGTCCTGTATTTGGGGTATAGTGTTTTGTTGAGTTTGCTGTTTTTTGTGCTTACTGGTAAGTTGATTTTACGCTCTTTGATATGTTGGAAGCTAAAGTGTGTAATAGGTACGATTGGCTTCTTTGCGAGCTGGCTGTTCGTTATCAAGATTTATCGGTCTATCAAGGTCGACTGAGGCAACAACACGAGGAACGAGGGAAGACAAGACATGTGAAGGGATAGCACAGATACAGAGAGGACGGGAAATACACGCTGGTGGCAACAACTAGAAATTCAAAATCTGAGAATCTTGTCGAGGGCGATGGACTGCAAACTTTGAAAGGACATGTTGATGCAATAGAAAGAGCTATTTACTGACTTAGCCCCGCCTGTTTTCTGCGTGTGCGATGTTTTGAGGGGCATATACTTAGATGAAGTGAGATACTTAGCGGGATGGGATTTATCTGTATGTATACATTAGATCTTTTTTTGGGTTCGCGGTGGATTGGGTTGGTGTTTTGTGGGTGTTGGGCAGGCCTTGCTTATGTTTTCTTCTTTCTTCGTCTGTTGGGAGGAAGAGGGGATGCTATGTAAGAGGGGGTGATTAGGATTGGAGGGGAGGTTAACAGATGTGCTGCTTGGTCTTTAGAAATGAGAATGTGCGGATATGTTATATGTTGAGCTTTGTGAGGCTGTTCGGGAGAAACTGGGTGTTGTATTGGGGTGGATTTGGCCGGTGGCCAAAAGGTTTTTGGCAGGTCGGATGTTGGGGACGTGCTTTCGCCGACTCGCTCGCGGTGAATGCCTAATTGAGTTAGAGTAAATCGTACTCGGATCTCAGAACCACTGCAAAGCCGCGCTCACCCCAGTTCGGCCATTCAGACCGTTCAGCCTCATAAGTCGAGGTTGGTGACACTTCTGACACGGTAGCGTACCAATCATTTAGGATTTATTGCTCTCGGGAATTCATCGGCGCGATGGGGATCATGCCTCGTCTCCCCACCGAGATGCACAGCCCGTCTCACACACGTTGTTTTGATGAGGTTCTCGGGCATAACTACCCGCTTTGATTTGAAAAGTGAGTTACATGGATGGGATATTTCTTCTCGGTCGCAGCTGTTCTACTGACGAGCAATGTCCTTCAAGCTCTGCCTCTTTCCAGGACAAGTTGGAATCAACAGCACACCACCTGACCCAGCCTTACGACTCTTCCAAGGGCCCCTCAGCCTTGTGCTATAATGCCGTCAATTCCTCTGGTAACCAATGGTAACAACTCCCTTGCTTGCATGTCTAGCTATCCCCCGCGTTCCCAAAATCCCTTTTAACTCTCTTGAGTTCGCACATGCTGACTTGAATTAGCGACATCCGTCAGCCTCACCTCTCCACCAACTCCACAGCCTTCTTGGTCAAAAGAAGCCATCGTCAGCTTGTTCGGCGTCCTAGTAGTCATCCTGGTCCCGTGTATTAGCCTTCTTCTCGGACATATAGCACGCCGCAACTGTATACGGCATATCTTCAGCCGATCAAGAGATCGGCACTGCAATCGTAAGGCAGACACACTCCAGCTCCAATCTCATTTTGGGTTTCAGTCTGACAGTGGTATCAGCGACGGATAAGAATGGCGGAGGCATCCGCCTCGCAGAGACAGATAGCGATACTTCTGCACAAACTCCTCTATCTCGAAAGCCATCGACAAGAGCGATGCCGAAGAAACTTGTGCTCGGGAGGAACAGGGTGAGGAACAAGACGATTGTGCTTGTCCTTTGATAGTGTCGGTTGTTGTCTTCATAGCTTATTTCTTATTTGGTTGGACTGTCTACGCTATGGTCTTTCAAGGCTGTCTTTAATGAAAATTCCGGAAAGCTAGTGATGTCGTACCAGAATTCGTGTGGCCATGGAGGCAACTCCTCTACAAACTCGCTCACATATCGAGACTGATCAGCCCATCAAGGCTAGCCTACTGTCCAGTAGAGACGTCCGGCCGGTTTCATTTTCTTCGCCCCGCAACCTTGGAACAACAGTTACATGTGGACACGAATAGCGCCGACTTGCCATTTTCATATTCTTCGCTTCTGCCAGAACGCCTCGGAAGCGGGGATCACCTCAACGCCCACACTCCAGTCATACAAATCACAGTATCCAACGGCGGTGAGACACCGGATAGCGTAGGGTTTTCTTCGCCCCAGACAAATCAATTTCAGCAGCTTTTTCATAAAGGTCCCCACGCAGGATAAAACCCAGAATTGAAATTCTCAAGAGCGCACCCTTTCCACGAATTCCTCGAGATTTACTTACAAAAGAATTGTACGATGCCATCGATTCCCACTTTTGTAAATGGTTGGTGGAGTTTGCGCTAGCGTCCTTTCGCACCTGAACTCCGGCTAAATAATAACCCAGCCTCGTCCCTCGACACGACTACTTCTTCGAGCCAATCATCGATATCTGCACTACTCTCACCATCGTGGTCTAAGGAAGCCTTGTTTGGACACCTTGGGATAGTTGTTGTCGTACTCGTACCGATCATCAGCCTTCTTTGGAAGTGTGGATATTCTAGTTGCACTATACGGCGAAGTCGGAAAGGTAGGCTTCATACTCATCGATTGAGACGTGGCTAATGTCTTTGTCTAGCGGCGAACACGAGTAGCGACGAAGAAAACATCGAACTCGCGGACACATTTCGAACACCAACAACAACGAGAACAAGTACACTGACCCAGGAGGTTGGATTGAGGAGGGATTCGCGAAGGCAATGGAGACTTGGGAGGAAAAGGAGTAGAAGGAGGACTGCTGTTGTAGTTATTATATGAAAAGGTAGTAGACACAAATTTCGAAAGCGTTGTACATTGATCTAGTACGATAAGACACGGACTACTCTTCCGTCATAAAACGAACACCACGGTTTTGCTTCTCGTCCTTCCTCTTCCTATCCTCCCGAGATGATATTTTCTCAAAGAACTTCGTCTCCCTCGCTGATCTATCCCTGTGCGTGTAGAAGTTGGCGAAAGTGTAGTTGTGTCTCCAAGTTCGACGTCAGTGTCGTCATGGAAAGTCGCCTGTAGGCTTGTATTAGTAAATCATGACTTGATTTGGGGAACCTGCCTACCTTCTCCGCTAGGTGAGTTTTGGGTTTTGATTTGAAGTGCGCAGAGGATAGAAGCAAAGCAGTGGCGGCGCTGGGAAGGGGAAGATTGGGATGTAGTTGAGAAGGCCGAGGCTGTAACTGAGGGGAGTGCGGGGTCTAATTATAGTTAGAAATTCACTCAAATAACGGATCGTGAACAAATAGCGTGTAGGTGAGGGCAGTGTAGTGATAATAAGAATTGGGGTTGGGATACTAGAGAATACTGAGATTTGTGTAACAGATAATTTGATGGCATGGTGGCAAGAACAAAATCCAGATATTTGCGTGCAATGAATAGAACAAGACTCTGGAGTCCTAGTAGTAAAGTAAAGAGACCATATATATATCTCTCCAGCACAGCCTTGTTGATGTAAAAGTCCACATGGGCACCGATGTCCTGGACCCACCCATTGGGTCACCGAGCGGCTTTTTGGCAACGACGTGCTTCAAGCGATCCTAGGCAGCAGCCCCGCGCGTCAATGCGTGAAGGCCAATCGTGTGGCTAGCTGGGCAGCAGCATCAACACCTCTCTACAATCACCAATCCTTCCCGAGGTCAGCCTACTACACGGGCACGGCACATGCTACCCTACACTCGAGCTCGCCTTCTGCCGCATTACAACACCCATGTTCCGGAAGGTTGCGAAATCTTACGTCTGCTGTGCAGCCGCTTTCCCTACCCCTCAGCGGTGAACACTTGTTCCTTCAGGTATCCATCGAGCCGTATCTCAGTCAAATCTACCCTGAATGGGGCAATTGTGAATATGTGGTTCTTGGCGGCCCGAATACCGACACTGTCAGCGCTCAGCCTCATATTGTGTCAGCGACAGAGTTTCGCTAGCGACTGGCGAAGACGGAAAGACGTCGCCGCGTAGTTGGTAGGTCGGAGTGGTAGTGTCCCGGTTGCGTTTGCGCTAGGCTCAGAGTGACCTTCGAAAGGAACATGTTCTGCTCGATCACCAGATTGGGCTTAGCGCGCATCAAATTCCAAAACCACTTCATCTGCGTGTAAGGGAACGGTGGGTTTATACTAGTGGTTATAAAAGTAGACGGTAACATTCCGCATCTACCCCAAGTCTATATAGCAGTTCTAGAACATTTCAAGAAAAGAATCCCGAGTAGAGAAGTCATCATAAAGACATTTGTGTGAAATTCTCGAACGACACGCCTTGACGGTCCCTGGATGTTTGAGAGTAGGATGTAGTCAAGCTACTTTCTCGAGGCTACGCGGACAAAGTGAAAACGGAAATCGATCCCGGTGCGAACTGTAGAATGATTCTATACTCCTGAGTAAGCATCGTCGGAGGGGGCGCCGATTTTGCCGGCGATATCGGTGAAGGTAAAGGATTCAGATTTGACGCTGGGGATGCATGATTTACAACGTCGATGTCTGCTTGTTCAACGTCGGTTTCTATGACCGCAGTGTTAGAAAGCCAAAAACAAGTCCAAGCCGTCTACTTCAATCGTTCAACCCACAATAACGTACCTTCCCTCGAGCTCTTGCTACATAGTGTCGCAAACAAGTTTCGAAGGGATTGATAACAGCGGCGCTGGCAGAGGAGACCGATGCAGGGGATAAGAATGACAATCAGAACACCGAAAAGGCCACATAGGGCTTCCTTCGACCAGGTTGCCGGATTTGGGGCAGCGGTTGCGCTAAGGGAAGTACCTGGAACTTGGTAAGTTGTTGAGACATACAAGTGGTTGTTACAATATTGCTAAAACGCGGGTGATGGGCACGGGAGATACACGGGAGACAGAAGCCAATGAACCGGGATGTGGCTTACTATTGGCTGTTGTGGGAATGGCTGGCATCGTGCGGCTGAAAGAACTCGTGGAGTCAGGTGATGATGTGACTTTTGAGGTCAGAATTGGTGGGGAAGTGAGCTTGAAGATCTGCCTCCCACATCTTGGTGGTGGAAAACTTAGAAGTCCTCAGAAAAGCCGGAGAGGGACCGCTGTTACTTATCCTTCCGCTCATGAACCGGTTTCAACCATCAAAGTTCTGGCTGAGCCTCGGCGGGACATCGTTGATTGCCACTACCCACGCGTTCCAACCACCGTGGCAATGAGGGAGCCAGGGTGGGAGGGGCCTGTTGATCTCGATTGAGAAGATGATTCAGTTAATATAAGATTTCTGGTACTGAATCGAAACATCTCATAGGTCTGCTGTCGGGCCGACGATGGATTTCTTTCCGGTGAGTTGATGCCTAAGTGTCGGTCAAGGCTCCGACCAAATGACTGAAAGTGCGAGTTGATCAAGTGAGCAGAAACCCGTGGCTGAGCAGTTCGTGGACTTGAAACGTGACTATCGTGATGAGGAGACTCTTGCGTTGCCCAGACGGAATAGACCGAGGTGACGAATGTTAGCGATGGGCGGCAGCGTCTCGTATTGTGGAGGAGTAAGGTGTAGGATGATACTATACCTCAAAAGTGCTTGGACTCAGGCCCGAACCTGCGCTCCTAGCGGTCCTCGTAGAGTTGGAGATGAGACGCTCCGTGGTTGATGGTAATCACTGAGGCATCGCGTGAGATCGAGGTTGCTGTTATACACTTAATTTTTCTATAGAGAATTGATACTAAAAAGATGGTGTTGCTTTCTGGATGATGTCGCCCTGATTGCCCCCTGAGCCCCTTATATCTCGTAGCCCCTGACTGTATCTCATAGCCCCTGGCCACTACTCTATATTCCCTCCTCTGCCCTATTTAACCAACCTATGGTTAAACATAGTGCTTACATACTCTACACTAAAAGGAGACTAAGGAAAACATAGGAAAAAGTAAAAGAAGCAAGAGTAGTATATCTAAGGCAGGTAAAACTACTTGTTAAGCAAGAAAAAGAAATTAATCTTTATAGAGCTTGTTATGCTCTACCCTGCCTTCCTTACCCTTTTTACTATTACCTCTCTTTCTATTGTCTTCTTTCTCTTTATTTCTATTGCTAGAGACTTATAGTATATAAGCAAGACTTTTTTTAGTCTTAATTATGTTCTATTATGCTAAGTAGTTACTAACAGCCTTATAAGTAGTAGACATGTTATGACTAATAGGCTAGCCTTTTCCTTTTTTAATAAAGTATAGTTAAGTTATTGCTATAAGCTAACTTTTCTATAGACTTAACTATCTCCTAGCTGTTAACAAGACTCTTAATAGCAGTAGCCTCTTGTTCCTTAAGCAGCCTCTTAATTTATGCTATAGAAGTATTGTTACTATTATAGAACAGTATTAATAGCGTTTATATTATATCTCCCTAGGTATACTTCTTCTGCCTAAGTAATATGTCTAACAGAGGATTCCTAGTCTAAATTATAACTAACCCTAGAAAGGCGTATGTAGCTACTTAGGAAAAACTTTCTACTACACACTATAATCTTATAGCGGCTCTAAAGTCTCCCTTAGGAAAGCCTAATGTCTATAGATCTATCCTATACGCCTTTCTAGGGTTAGTTATAATTTAGACTAGGAATCCTCTGTTAGACGTATTACTTAGGCAGAAGAAGTATACCTAAGGAGATATAATATAAACACAATTAATGTCCATACATAATACAGTGCAGCGCCTTCTAGGTCGCTGCCCCTTTTTCTAGTCACTTGATCTGATCACGTAATGCAAGCTGGGAGGCCCGAGCTCGTACAGAGCCGTCGCGTTCTATTCTCCCAGCCCCTAGCTAGAACAACAACCAAGAAACTGGAACCTATTTGTACTACCTATTGTCCTTTCCTTTTAGTACGCTATGTATACTGTACGCGACCGACCTTCGTCTGCCTAGCAAGCTCTGCTACTATACAGTTAACTAACGGATTCTAATTAATACTAATTAGTAGTTGTTTAGCTGGCAAGCTTAGGCTACTAGACAGATAACTGTAAATTAGCGAGGTTAAAGACGAAGCTCGTACGCTCTGCGGCTTGCTTTGTTTTGATCCTGTAACGAGGTAACGACCTCGTTCCAGGTCAAGTCCTGCCAACCTCTGATCAGGGGTCTGCCAATTTCCCTTTGGGTCCGAACGCGTCCCGCATCAGGCCCGAACGCGTACCGTATCGGGTCCGACCCCTGCCCCCGGCTGTACCCCTATTCCCTCATGTATATAGTCCCCTTCCTCCCAATAGCTGGCTCGGTAGTTTTTCTACATCCTTTCGTACAAGGCCTATAGGTGTCAATGGAATTCCCAGGTTCTGAGTCCCCACGCACTCCCATATGCCTCTGAGTGGATTCCCACCGCATTCGGACCCATTGTCGTGCCTGCGCCGTTTCAGGTAGTGGCTAGGGGCTATGAGATATAGTTAGGGGCTACGAGATATAAGGGGCTTAGGGGGCAATCAGGGCAAAATTATCTAGAAAGCAACACTATCTTTTTAGTATTAATTCTCTATAGAAAAATTAAGTGTATAACAGCAACCTTAATCTTATGCGATGCCTTAGTAATTACTATTAACTACAGAGCGTCTTATCTCTAACACTACGAGGACCGCTAGGAGCGTAGGTTTAGGCCTAACTCTAAGCACTTTTGAGGTATAGTATTATCCTATACCTTACTCCTCTACACTAGTAAATAACAACAATTAAGAGTTAATATTTATTGTTAATCTAGTTTAAAAACTTTAGAAAGACGCTTAAAATACTGTCTAGACCCTTGTTTCTAAGTAGGTAGTTACTAATTACTATATAAAGCTCTAGTAATTACTATATTCTAGACTACCAAGAAGCGTCGATTTAAGTTCTAGCTACGTAATCTTTTATTTAAAAAGGCTGTTATTTTATTTATTAATATCTTAAAAGCTATTACTAAAGCTACTACTAATAATAATAATAGCGTAAATATAAAGAGCTTTAATAGTTATACCCTTTATAGATAACTTTAAAAGTATTAAGTAGAGCTATCTACTAGATTTTATTATACTAAAGACTAGCTAAAATACATGTATTTTACATATCTAAGCGAAAATCCTTAAAATATCTATGCGTTGTATACCTTCCTATGCGTTGAGGTAGTCTCTACGCGACTCTTTCCCATTAAGCCTGTTTTTCCTGTTAAGCCTGGAGGGCCGAGACCCTTACCTTAGCGCGTGGGGCGAGTAAGCCTTATTAAGGGCGGAGGATAGTAAGCCTCATTAAGGGCGGAGGATAGTTAGCCTTATTAAGGGCGGAGAATAGTAAGCCTCATCAAGGGCGGAGGATAGTAAGCCTCATCAAGGGCGGAGGATGGTAAACCTCATCGAGGGTGGATGGTAAGCCTTGACACGTTATTATTGTCTCTATGAGGGGTTTAATCTCGCAGGAATTCGACCACACGGAAAGGGATGACGAGAGTTCGGGACACAAGGTCAGATTTGGTGTTGTGGTCGCCGGCGATATTACGTCTTGGTGGAACCAACGCCCTGTTAGGAGTTAACAGCCGTAAGCTGACCACGTTAACATAGTCTCGGTGTTTCCCCTTGGGCTTACTGCTAATAAGAGAATGCGGAGGCTGGCACCTCCCACTTGGCTTCACTACCGAGCATTTACGTATTGATTGGCCTCTCTACAGCGGCGCAGAGCTAGCAAGGCTTGCACTGACGAAATTTTGTATGTGTTTTGTTTGGCGGAACCAACGCACTGTAGGAGTTAGGTAATAAGGAAAGTCCTGGTCTCCGCATGCTCAAAAGATGTGACACATAGAGCCATAGCCTCATAGCAGAAATGAAAGTTTTCGATCCTTGTAATGATGATTAATGACGCAAGAATGCGCTATTTATTTCCCTTATAAGTACTTTGAATCGTCTATTGCTTACACTGAACCAACAAACTTGTTCTTTGCAAAAGACTAGTAACTTTTCTAAGCTTTCCCCTCAACACTGGAACACTAATATGTTGTTCCCGTATTTGATTTTCTTTGCGCTTCTCTCTTCACTTGCAACAGCAAAGCCAAAACCTACATGTACATCGGATGCACCTGCGCGTACACATACGCCTGATCTCGAAGATATTGCAAAAATTTATTCAAAGGTAACTACCCGAGAATCAAAGAATTCAAAGAGTTAGTACTAACATTTTAGATTACTCCTTCAACGAACATTACATGGGTAAAATGTTTGGACAAATTCTACTGCGCAAATCTCGATGTATGTATACATTCTCGGTTCATGTCTTCTTCCTGGCGATTTTGTTGCACTCTATCCAGGGCCGAGTACATTACAAAGTTCTAAGTTCTAACAAGCAATCGATAACAGGTACCACTTTCATATGGGACGCCCAATGGTACTAGGAATTCAGTGCCTCTCATCAAGCTAGCCGCCAATGCCGAACCATACAAAGGGATGATTATCACCAATCCGGGGGACCTGGTGGATCTGGGATCCTGTCTCTTGCCGTTGACGGATTTGATTATGCCAACACCGCGGGGAGAAATTGGGATATGGTGTCCTGCATGTTATAAGACCCAAACAAAAACGATCTCGCTCTAATCATTATACTAGGGGAACCACGTGGTGTGGGGATTTCAGTACCCGCAGCCGATGGATGCTCCAACACCACCTCTAACGGAAAGCGCCAAACCCCGTTACTTGGGGACGATAGATACAGCAAACTCTACGACATGGTGGTGAAGAAGGGCGCTGCATGCAGCTCAGCGATCGGTGGCGCGGACCAAGCAGGCCCTAACATGCATACTACAGTGGTCGTCAACGATATGATTTCGATTGTTGATGCATATGCTCGAACTGCTGATGGCAAGATAGCTCAGAACCCAACGCTCGTAAATTTCTGGGGCGAGAGCTATGGTACCATCGTTGGCCAGTATTTCGCTTCAATATACCCCGAGCGTGTAGGTCGCTTTTTCCTGGATGGAGCTGTCGATCCGGACGACTGGGTTGGCGCATTCGCATATCGTTCCTCACAATCGACTGATGAAGCCTTCGCCAGCTTCTTCATATATTGCAATCTCGCAGGCCCTTTCAAAGGTTTCGACTGTCAGGATTACCCTATCGGTTGCCCCTACTATACTGGGACAACTTCAGATGACATTTGGAATCGCTTCAATCGACTCATTGACCAGCTAGATCCCCGAATCGCTTCCGGGAACAACTGGAAGAACGCAACGGCCATTGAATTTGGGTTAGTTTCGCTGAAGTCTGCCATTATGCAGAATCTCTACTATGCTTATTCTCAATTTCCAAGGATCGCGGGGTACCTCCTGGATCTGGAAGAAATCGTCAAAGCGCAAAATATCACGATTGATGGCATAAAAGAGGTATTCCAGCCAAAGAAACCGTTGCATTCACATGGCCGTGGGGTCAAAGATAGTAGTGACGATGCCCTCACCGCCGTGTCCTGCTCCGACGCTTCCTCAGCTTTTCGAGATGCCACGTTCCAGCAAGTCTTACCCTATGCGCGTCTTCTCGAGTCCCAAAGCTGGCTTTACGCTGGCGAAGATGCCTACCAATGCGTTGGCTGGCAGATCGATCCAATCGGGCCCTACTTTTCCGGTTCGTTCTCAACTATTCTTCTAGAGCTGGTCGTTTCTAATCTTCATTAGGTCCTTTCGGCGGCGAGACTAAGAATCCTATTCTATTCGGTAGCAGTACTCGGGACCCAGTTACCCCAATCCTTAGGTGAGTGTTCAAGTCCTTTGTTCTTAGCATTCGAATATAATCGGAATTTGATTTATGTGATCTTTACTAACCTTTAATTTTCGCTAGCGCATTGAAGGGTACATCGCTTTTTAAAGACGCCCGATTATTGACGGTTGAGGGTACAGGGGTAAGACTGCCCTTTCGTTTTCACATTTGGAATATTGATTCTATTAAATTCTTCCCCGAGACTAATATTTATATTTATAGCATTGCACTTCGTCTCAAGACCCCAACAAATGCGTAAAAACGAAGCTTTACAACTTCTGGCAAACAGGACAGCTACCTAGCACGGATGACCATTGCCCGTCCGAGAACGGTCCGTTTGGTATTCAGAAGGGGTACCGCCTGGAGGAAACACCATCATGGAGACCTCTTCTTCGAGCCTTGGAAAACATGGCCCTAGACGCATGGACCGCTTACGGACCTAACCTGAGAGGAAGTAGCCCGTGAAGAAGTTGAGCGTAAGAGTGTTGGATTGATCTGGCCGATCGGCCTGCCTATATAGGCTAAGCTAGTACTAGCGCTATTACGTGATATAAACAATCATCCCCTATATCCTTCCCAATTGGCTGATCCGCTGCTACCCAGCGTATAGGGCGGGAAACCGCCAACAGTCCTCCTGATGGGTAGTGGTTCGGCCTAACCATCATGATCTATATGTCCTTTATTTGGGTATTAATATGCAAGGAGCGTTGGCCGGAGGGGGGTGAGATATTAGTTGATAATGACTGTGTAGGTAATCGGTCGATAGCACTGGGGCAATCGGTCGATCCGCCGTTGTCAGTGACAGTTGCGGATCCGCTGGTTGAGATCCTCAAGTGTGGGACGTGGGAGAGCCTTAGTGCATATGTCCGCCAGGTTATCCGCCGATGGCACATGGTGGACGCTGAACTCATCTGCCAGATATCGCTCTCGGACAAAGTGGTAGTGTACAGCAATATGCTTGGACCGATGATTCAGGCGATGATTACGGATCAAGGTGATCGCTGGCTCGTTGTCAACCATCAGCCGACAGACTGGATAGTCGGCGGAAGTGAGCTCTTTGATCGCCTGTCGTGTCCACACCAGATGGCTTGCCGCGTATGAGGCCGCCATATAGTCCGCTTCACACATCGAGCGAGCGACACATGACTGCCGCTTGGACGACTAGGATACCGTGCAATCGTTGACCTTGAGCAGGTATCTGGAGAAGGATTTCGCATTGTCTGGATCCGAGCCAAATGAAGCATCAGCGTACATGACAGCTTCGATCTGTCTAATCAGAGACTTAGACGATCAGTCGAAGTGATCAGTCGGATCCGCCAGTCTGTCAGGTGACGGCGGAGCTTAAATTAGGATATCGTAGTTATAGGTCTTCTTGATATAGCGCAGGGCCTGTCGTGCGAGACGGAGATGCAAATCCGACGGATTCGAATTGTAGGATCCTAACATACTCATGGGATAGGCAAGGTCAGGCCTCCCGACGATGGCCATAAAATTCGCGGAGCCTAGGATCGACTGATAGAGGTTCTGACAGACAAGATTCACGGCATTGGTCGATCGGGACGGGAAATAGTTGGGATCAAGCGGTGTATGCCTGCCATTGCAGGTGTCCATCCCATAGCGTCGTAGGACAGACATGGCATAGGTCCGTTGATGAAGGCGTATCCCCCGGTTAGTATAGTCTATCTCGAGACTGAGCAGTAGGCGTGGGCGACTAAGGTCCTTGAACTTGAACGTTCCGCTAGCAGCTGCCATAGAGGCGGAAATAGCCTTAGGTGTGCTGGCGATTAGGATATCATCGATATAGACCCCCAGGACGATATCGTGCTTGATGAAAAAGCATGGATCGAAACCGGCTTGGCGATAATCCTGGTCCTTCAGCCAGTTGGACTGAAGGCTGTACTATTCACGGCCAGATTGCTTGAGGCCGTATAGCGCTTTTAGCAGCTTGAGCGCCATTCCTGGATTGCCTACACTAGGGGGGCATTGGGCATATATCACATGCCGCAATTGACCGTTCAGGTAGCCGGCATTGAAATCGATCTGATGAAGGGCCCATCTTATAGTGACTGCGACCACGAGGATGAGACGGAGGCTGTCATATCGCACGACCGGTGAATACGTTTCGTCATAGTCGATTCCAGGCCTCTAGGAGAAGCCTTGAGCGACGATCTAGCCTTCTCGCTTGACGATTTCCGCTTTCTCATTGCATTTCTGATCAAACACCCAACGGGTGCCAACTAGTTTGACGCCAGGTAGGACGTTAGACAGTGGAATCAGGGCCTAGGTCTGATTTTAGTGTGAACCTTTATCTCTTGGTTGATAGGCGGGCGCTAGAGGTGAATGTTGGTTTCATTTGTAGCTTCTACATAGGTCCGAGGGATATCGTAGAATAATGCGGCATAGGCGTAGAATTCCGCTGGATTATAGGGATTGGGCGGAAAGGTGTAGGCCATGGAGGCCTGCTAATCGTCATACTGTCCCCAGGCCTCTCGAGCCTTGAGGGAGGGTTTGGACTCACGGCCGGATCTGGACGTGGGGTTCGATGTAGCAGATGCGGGTGTCTTAGATCGCCCCCGAGTACTTCTGCCACGTCCGCGTCCCCTAGCGGCAGCTGGGCTGACCGGTGAGTTGGCCGATAAGCCACCTCGTCCTCGCAAGCTTCCGCCGCCGCGGGGTCGTTTCGCGGAGTTAGACGGTGATCTAGTTGACGGACTATGACTAACACGTCTGGATGGTGTTGGTGGATTGGACGGTTTAGCCAGAGACGGTCCCTCGAGTTCTTGTTTCTAAGCTAGCCCATATGGAAGCTGCGCACCCCTGGAAGTTGCGCACTATCCCATACACAATATAGCCGTGTGTAGCCGTGCATCTTTATAACTAACTAATTGAATTTTTTAAAATTTTATATACTTATACTTATATTAATATTATTATTATTATTAATTCTTGTTTACCGTCTGATACAAGCCTGTAGGCCTACGCAGACTATTGCCGCTATTTACACCAAGTAAACAAAAAAACCCCTGTTGGCTAGTCGTAGAAGCAGCTCCCGAAGGCTTGCCTGTACTAGGGGAAAAACACCTTTCGCTAATGTGCCGTATGTGCGTCCCTAGGCAAGCGCAGGCGTGACGCCTGCGCCAGTAGGTTGCTGTTGTCCTCTAGCCTTGACCGCCCACCCTGTCACGCTTGCCTCTACTAGTGATGTCTCCCTTATGTGTAGGTACTGCCTCCTGTCCTATATAGTTGTCCGCTACGCTCCCCCTCCCCCCTCGCGCCTCGCCCCCAGCGCTGCTGTCGCTCCTCGCAGGCGTTGACGGCGCGTTTTGTTATGACCCCTCTAGCACCTTACTAGTGGTATGTGGGGACTATCTACGCGCTGTCGCCGCCGTTGCACGTTTTTGGGCCCCTCTAGCGCCTCACCAGTGGTATACAGGGTCCATCCATGTGCAGCGCCGCCATCATCCTAGCCTCTCTAGCACCATACTAGTGGTATGCGAAGCTCAGGTCGCTAGCGTCTGTCTGTCGCACAGCCGCTGCTGTTTTGTCTGCCTAAGGGTGTAGGGGATAAGGCGTTTTGCTATGTTATTATATTGTTACTGTTAGGTGCTTAAGGATAGTCCTTTATGTTAATAGAGTTTATAAACTATTTTTCTAACTGTTATAGGTGTTGTTTATAGTAGCGCTAGTATAAAAACTCTACATTGTCTTACTATAGAGCAGCGTTACCTACTGCACCACTATTAACGTGACGTCTCTGCGCTGGCTCTGATCTCTGTAAGAGTCAGGTTCCCAGGCTTCACTACGTAGAGGTGTAGAGTCTGATTTTAAAGCCTATATTAATATATTATTATTATTATTATTATTAATTCTTGTTTACTGTCTAATACGAGCCTATAGGCCTACGCAGACTATTGCTGCTATTTACACTAGGTGAACAAAAAAACCCCTGTTAGCTAGTCGTAGAAGTAGCTCCTAAAGGCTTGCCTGTACTAGGGGAAAAACACCTTTCGCTAATATGCTGTATGTGCGTCCCTAGGCAAGCACAGGCGTGACGCCTACGCTAGTAGGTTGCTGTTGTCCTCTAGCCTTGACCGCCCACCCTGTCACGCTTGCCTCTACTAGTGATGTCTCCCTTATGTGTAGGTACTGCCTCCTGTCCTGTATAGTTGTCCGCTACGCTCCCTCTCCCCCCTCGCGCCTCGCCCCCAGCGCTGCTGTCGCTCCTTGCAGGCGTTGACGGCGCGTTTTGTTATGACCCCTCTGGCACCTTACTAGTAGTATGTGGGGACTATCTGCGAGCTGTCGCCGCCGTCGCACGTTTTTGGGCCCCTCTAGCGCCTTACTAGTGGTATATAGGGTCTATCCATGTGCAGCGCTGCTATTATCCTAGCCTCTCTAGCACTATACTAGTGGTATGCGAAGCTTGGGTCGCTAGCGTCTGTCTGTCGCATAGCTGCTGCTGTTTTGTCTGCCTAAGGGTGTAGGGGATAAGGCGTTTTGCTATGTTATTATATTGTTGCTGTTAAGTGCTTAAGGATAGACTATTATGTTAATAGAGTTTATAAACTGTTTTTCTAACTATTATAGGTGTTATTTATAGTAGCGCTAGTGTAAAAACTCTACACTGTCTTACTATAGAGCAGCGTTACCTACTACACTACTATTAACGTGACGTCTCTGCGCTAGCTCTGATCTCTATAAGAGTTAGGTTCCTAGGCTTCACTATGTAGAGGTGCAGAGTCAGATTTTGAAGCCTATATTAATATATTATAACTAATATTTAAATTATTAAATATTAAATATTAAATATTAAATATTTACTTTATATAGTTTATTTTATAATTATTTCTATTTTAATAAGATTCTATCTAGTAGTGCTAGAGATACATAGCTACGCACGGCTATATTTTGTATAGGATAGTGCGCAACTTCTAGGGGTGCGTAACTTCCGTGTTAGCATGTTACCTTACCATGGGTAGGCCTTAGCTAACTTAGCAGAACTTGGCTAACTTGGAAAAGGTTACTCTACTATGGCTAGATTGGGTCGCTTATCTCTAAGGACGCTTAGTTATTAAATACGTTTACAACACGTTTAAACTAAATTTTGCTCCTTCCTTCTTCACTCTACTTTATAACCCTATTATTAGAAAGAACAAACCCTTAGCTTTTTAACACCTGCTATTATAAGCTCTATCTCTTAATCTATTATTATTATTATTATTTAATCTATTTACTGTCTATTTTAAGCTCTAGTAGCTTATGTAGACTTTTGCTATAGGATAAAACTTATACATAGAGAAAACCTTCTATATGCTATATTTACGTTCCTCTTGCTTTTTGCCTATAAGAGTACTACGTTTTCCTTTTATCTTAACTGCCTATGTTATTATACTTGCCCTTAGTAAGGGGCTTAAGAGAGAGAGAGAGAGAGAGAGTAAAAAAATAAGAAGAGAGAGAGAGGTATTTATATAAGGGGTAGTCTAGCAGTCTTTAGTAGCATTATGCTAGCGTTATAGTAGCGTTAGAGCAGCGTTTTCTTAAGGGTCTGTCTAGCCTAATAGTCCCTAGATCTTATAGTATGTTACATAATTCTTTAGGGCTAAGTCCTAGGCTACTTTAAACTGTTTTAGAACTCTCTGCTTAAGTAACTATAAGGCTGTTGCCTTTGCTTGTTCTAGGTAGCCTAGGGCATCCTTTAGCCTTTTGTTGCGTAGGCGTAGTAGCAGCGCGCTTTTGTTATATCTTATATAGTAGAAGATCACGTGTTTAACTGTTTGTTTATGCTATCTGCAGGGGCATTCTCTAGAGATCCCTAGTACTCTATAGTTATGAAA
Organism: Clohesyomyces aquaticus; assembly: GCA_002105025.1. Taxonomy (NCBI): domain Eukaryota; kingdom Fungi; phylum Ascomycota; class Dothideomycetes; order Pleosporales; family Lindgomycetaceae; genus Clohesyomyces; species Clohesyomyces aquaticus. The sequence continues at coordinate 236,148 of MCFA01000049.1, forward strand.
TTAGTGGCTTTAGAAAGTAGAGACTTGATTAATATATAAAGGAAGCTCGGAAGCTTATCTATATACTCGGAGTGCCGAGCCTCTACTAGTACTAGTAGAGCGTAGCTCCTCACATACCCCCCTAGGACGTACTCAAGGAGGGAGAACTAGTAGTTAAAATAAGGTATAAAAGCAACTAGGCTATAAATATAGCTAGTGTAGTCTTCCTAGGTGTTAAACAAGGGGTTAAAGTATAAGCTATACTAAGCATTATATAGGCTAAAACATAACTTATAGTATAAAAGAAAAGTCTTCTCCTTGCTTTAAGTTACTAATTAAGGGCTACTTAGATTATAATTCCTAACTCTTTTTAATTAATAAGGATACATCTACTAAGCCTAGTTGCTTAATAAAGGCGGCATGCTTCTGCCTAGGTAGGGGCTTAGTTAATCCGTTAGCGGGCATCTCTGCAGTAGGCTTCTACTTAACTCGCAGTCTTCCTGCTAAAGTCTCTTAGCGTACCTAGCTCTAGTAGATATCTACATGCTTAAGCTTTGTTTTTAGCTTGTCCTAATCTCTAGTAACAATTCCTACTGTTTGCTAGTTGTTATACTATAGAATAGGCTAGCAGTTTAGCAAGAAGTATATATAGTTAAAGAACCTTATCTAGAAGCGCATTTCTAAGCCTGCTATAGAGAGAGCTAAGAGCTCTGCCTCTGTAGTTAATTTAGTAACTGTTCGTTGTATATTTAATTGCTAGTAAACTGTTATACCCCTAAGCTTAAAAAGTAGGCGTTAAGAGCTTCTCCTGCTCTCTATATAGTTAGCGTAAGAGGCATTAGAGGCTCTAAAGAAGACTAGTTTATCTATAGGATCTCCCTATATATACTAGTTAAATCTCTCTACTACTTTGTTTAATTAAAGGGCTAAATACTAAGTGCTAATGATATAGCGCTAGCAGTGTTTTAAGTACCGTAGGTGGGCAGGGCTAGGGCTAACAAGGTGCTAAGCAAGTATAGAGTGAGCTGCAGCTACATCTAGGCGTGTATAGGTCTCTAGATAAGCTAGTAAGCTAGTTAAAACTCTATATTCCTTTACTAGCTCTAGATCTAGTTCCTTAGTGTATAGCTCTAGGGGCTCCTCTAGCAATAGATATAGAGGATACTTCTTGTTCTCCTTCTAGAGTAAGAACTTGCTTGCTACCTTTAATATAAAGGAGTCCTATAGCAGAGAGTACTGCCCTGTCTCCTTGTTTTATAGCACTTATATACTAAGGAACTATTTTAGTTTACCTAGGCAGCAAAGCTTATATACTCTAAGCAGAGCTTCTTTAAACTAAATTTAATATGCCTTATTCTCTAGATATACTAGGACAACTATATTGTTAACGTAGAAGAACACTAGCAGCTGTTTGCTTATAAACAGGCAGGGTACATTAGGGTGCTGTTCTAATCTAAGCTCCTTAAGAGTTCTTTGTAGCTTATTAAGCTAGAGCTTTAGAGCTTCCCTAAGTCTATATAGAGCTCTTTTAAGGCGTAGTATTCTGCCAAGCTAGCTCTAGAAGCCTTCTAGAGTATAGCAGTAGTGTTCCCCTAGTAGGTAGGCGTTTAGGAAAGCATTAAAGGCGTTGTATTAATAGGCAATAAGACTAAAGAGTGAAGCTAGAGCTAATAGCACTTGAAAGACTTTTGTAGCTAGAGTTGCTACGTAGGTCTCCCTCTAGCTTTGCTACATGTCTCCTTAAACGTAGAGACGTGCCTTTAAGCTCTATAGGAAACTATCCTTATTAAACTTATAGGTATAAACTTATATTAGTAAGAGGATCTTATTAATTGTTAATAAAGGTGCTAAGGTTGTCTTAAAGCACTCTATCTAAAAGCAGCAGTTAATTTCTTTTTCTATTGCCCTATACTAGCCGTCTACGTATAGGTAAGTCTTTATATCCTTAAACTGTTTTAGCAAAGATAGAAGCTAGTCTTAATAGAGTTAAGCTTTAATTGTTAGTAGAGGCTTTTTATTTATTAATTAAAGTAAGGCCGCTATAGCTAGCATGTAGTATAATTTATATAATAGAGGCTTCTAGGAGCGCCTTGTTCTCCCCTCTCTTTAGATAATGTTTGCTTCTTTAACTTCTATAGCTCCTTATAGAGGTGCGTTGTTAAACTGCCTTGCTAGTGTATTGTTGTCGTTAGGATCTATGCTCACATAGCCACGCTAATTAGCTAGCCTCCCTAGTTCTAGAGTAAGTACAGCTTGCCTGCCTCCTCTCCTAGGATAAGATAGTCCTGCTTTAGTAGGGTTTTAAGGTTCTCTGCGTTTAGCAGGAGCCTTATTAAATCGTCTCTTATTTATACTCTTATCTAGAGTAGTACAATCTAGCGTTAGAGTTTGTTCTAGCGATAGCGGGGCCTAGCCTAGGGCTCTACTGTCTTTTAGTGAGGCTGCCCTCTCTATATTAAATAGGGGCTTAGCGCTAGACATTAAGTCTATATTATTGTTACTACCTCTCTGCTCCCTTAGAGGAGCTAAGATAGCTAGTAAAAGAGAGAGCTGCTTAAGCTGCTTAAGCTGCTTAAGGTGCTTAAGAGTCTCTTCTATATTCCTTAAAGGAGCGCTAGTAAAGGATATATAGCCCTAGAAACCAAGGCCTGTGAGCGTGTGGCCCTAGGAACTAAGGCCTATAAGCATCTAGATAGTAAGATTATCTATTTCCTCTAGCTTAGGAATTTAGATAACCTTAACTAGGCTCTGCACTACTAGTATAGGTGGAAAACCTTGCTCTTTCTTAGCAGTAGGGGCCTTAAATATAACATCTCTAGCCCTAATTACTTAATTAAGGCTTAGCACCTATACTTAGTATATATTAGTGGCATTAAAGCCTACTAATATCCTAATAATAGTCTATAACTCTAGCTTCTTACCCTAAGGGACCTCTTAATTAAGTACGTAGGCTTAGGAGTCTATAATATCTATGTAAGCCTATAAAGGCTTAGCTCCTAATATAAGCTTAAATAGTGTTTTCTAGTCTAATTGCTTAGTAGGTAATTAATTAAGTATGTAGGCTATAGCTCTATATAGCTTGTTCGTAAGGCTAAGAGGGATTTTAGCGTAGCAGGCCAGGGCGCGAGCAACCTTCGTCAATTCCTTTCTAGCTCTTTCTACCCCCCTAGTTTAAGCAGGTATATCTAGTGCCCTGAGCTCATGCTAAATGCCTTTATTAGCTAGGTTAGTAGAGAATTCCCCTTTAAACTTGTTGTTAGAGAGTATATAGAGAACTAGTAGGAGCGTAAGACGCTCTATTTACGTAATCTACCTCTTAAGAATTAGTATATATAAGCCTTTTAACTTAGTTCTTATAGTTTGTTATAGATGCTAGCTACTAAACTTATAGATCCTATGTATTAACTAGAGGTCTCTATTAAGACATTCTTCTCCTTTAGCTCTTAATTAGATAAAATTAATTAATATTCTTATAAAGGGGCAAGTAGCCTTAAACTGCCTTAGTTGTCTGCTAACAAGCTTATGCATTTAAGCCTTAGTGTAACGCTAGGGCAGTAACTTGCCTAAGCCTTGGCTAAGGAGAGGGTTGCTAGAGGAGCGTAGGGGTAGTTGTGCTTTGAACGGTACTAGGCAGGCGTTAGGGGTAGTAGGCTAATAGTATACTTGTAATTAGTTCATAATAACGTGTTACTTGTTAAAGGTGCCTATATATAAGAATATAAGATTAACTATAAAGGAACTACATAGGGGATCTGTGAGCTCTATATACTAGTTAGTTCCTTCGTGATCTGTTTAATCTATCGTTGCTAAGAGGCATAGATTACATAGATTGTTGTTCCCTTAATCTGTTAATCTGTTGCTGCTAAAGAGTATAGATTAACAGATTAGCATACGTAATGTTAGATCACGTGTCTATGTTATGCTAAGCCTCCCTCCTAAGGTCGTTGGCCTCTAGAGGGCCGTCGTCCTATGCCTCTATTATTAGGTCTATACTGTCGTTAGGCCTGACTAGGTTAAACAGGATACTCTATCATGCTATCCTGTTTATAATATTACTCTAGCAAGTAATATTCGTAACACTATCTCCCCTCTCTATGCTGTCTAGGGCAAAGTTGTTCTGTTCTAGGCCTGCTAAATAAATAGCGTGTTAGCTCTACTTAATTAGCTAGCTAAGGTTGTCCTCTATGCCTCCTTCTTGTAAAACTATTAATAGTGCCTCTAGTTCTACCTTATAACGCCTTTAACTTGCTAATTACGTCTTCTATAATAGTTCTATTATGTCGCTGCTATTACGCTGCTTATAGTGTGTTTGTCTTAGTCCTAACACTAAATATAAACTGTCTCCTACTAATAGTTAGAGCTATAAAGCCTATATTAGGGCGAACGTTTATAGTCTTTATAAATTCTCTAAGGGCCCTTAGGTCTCTATGTCTAAATATATGCGCTTAATCCTAACTACGTAATTGTTGCTTACCTTGTTTAGGGAAAGCTGTTAACTAGTTAAGAGAGAGAGTAGAAGCTAAGCTAGCTAAGGCAATCTGTTAGCAGGAACTTGCGCTTAACTAAATAGCTAAGGTGTCTTATAGAGTAGCAGAGGCCTACGTAAAGGTCCTTTAACTTTAGAAACATTAAAAGTTTCTTGCTAAGAAGAGTTTATAGCAGTTATAACTTATAGAGGTAATGCTAGATAAGGAGCTAGACAATAAGGATAAAACTCTAGTAACTCCTCTATAGGAGGCAGCAGTTAACCTAGGCGCCTCTCGCAACGTCAAAGATAGCAGCGGTCCTCCTAGCTTGCTGCTAGGCGAGCTAGACTTTAGGCTGCTAACCCCTAGGTTTCTTTAAGAGTTAGGTTATAGAACTCTATTAGCTTCTTAGAGCAATTAAGGTTCTTTTCTAGTTCCTATGTCTTATCCTATAGTTTTCCCTTTTTATCTGTTCCTAACTATCTAACAAAGTAGTAGTCCTTTCTATTCTACACTTTATGCTATAGGATTATGTTAACTTCCTATTCTTTGTCCTAGCTATACGTAGCTGCTTTATAGACTGCTAGTTTCAC